>JADAZR010000057.1:0-348484 GCA_014872995.1 Diaporthe citrichinensis | reverse complement strand
ATATATATAATGTTTATAAGGAAATTTTTTAAGGATAATTTAATAAAAAGGAATAAAGTTAAGAAAATATTAATTAACTTTAATAAAAGTTAAACTTTACTTAGTTATACTTTATATATAATAATTAAAAAATTATATAATTTATATAAAGTATAAAAATATACTAAAGCTTTAATTAAAGCATATTTTTTTATTAATAATAACTTCTTTTTATATTTATATTATAATATATAAAGTAAATATATATAAAGCTTATTATATTATAATTTTAAGTTATTAATAACTTTAAAGAATTAATAAATTATAATAATTATATTATCTTAAATTATAATATAAAGTTCTTTAATTATTAATTTTATATATATAAAATATAAAGTTTTCCTTTTAATTTAATATAATAACTTTATTTTTACTTTTTTTTTATCTTTCTTTTTATTTATTTTATTAAATTTCTTAAATATAATAAAATTATTTTCTTTTTATAAAAAGTAATAATATTATTAATTATATATTTTAAAATTAAAAAACTTTTTTTTTTTAAGTCTTATAACTTAAAGCTAACTCTTAATATTAAAGCATTATAAATATTATAAAGCTTAATAATACGTACTGTTCCTGGCAAGTCCAATCCATCACGTCCCCAGCCAGTCCGCCGCTGGGATTGGAGAGACCGCCTGGACGGAGCCGTGTGGGAGGTGGTCACGAAGTGCAGCTCATTGTCGTAGACCTTGCGGGGGAAGGGCTTGACGATGGAGATCACCATGCCCACGTTGGGGAATGGCAGGGGCGTGGTGAAGCAACCAGGCTCAATGAGCACGAGTGTGCCTGGTATTACAGCACCTTTGACATTCAATAAGATAAAGGTGCTGGGGTTGAGTGCTGCATCTCGCCGGATTCCCTCTTCGAAGGTTGCATGAACGTCGAGGTCCAGGCCCGAGACATCCACAACAAGGGCCCAGAACTGCGAGATATCATCGGTGCTCCCATACACCACGACGTTCTGGCTATTCTTGAGCATACCAGCCGCATCCACAGCGACTTCTCGCATGCCTGCTTCGTCGCGATTGTATTTCTCTGCTTAAGGCCCCTGTCTGCCGGACGTGTAGGACACGGTCTAGTCTATTGAGAGCGTCAGGGGCACGTTTGACATTAAATGGATGGCATGCTTGAGCCAGTCTTTGCCTCGGTCTTGCCTGTATGAGAGGCCAAGCAACTTCACGTTGTAACCTGGCCGTCTAACGAGAGCCTTCCTGGCAAGCTGTGCAAACTGGGCCCGCGCGACCACGCCATCCATGTTGCTTCCTGGCTCTTGCTCGCAGATCACCACCAGGCGGCAGGGGAGGAACGGCGCCTGAGCCTCGGCGTCCAGGATCTGTCTAAATCGTGCGTACGATAACAGGACGACGCCTCCCAGGGCTTGGCCCGCATTGCTCACCAAGGATTGCTCGCCAATCTTTCCGCCATGGAAAGACCTGTCCTTCAGCTGGCGGTCCAGCAGCGTGGCCTCCAGGGTGGTGTTGCAGACGTAGATGATCGTCGGCTTCTCCACCATGCCCTGGACCCCCTTCCAAACCACCTCCACCAAATGCATGTTTAGGGCCAGTGGGGTGGTACTGGTGATTCTTCACACTCTGGCCCCGTCGTCCTTGATCCACTCGTGGATCTCTGCCCGTAGGACCTCATCGGTGAAAGGCATATTGAATGCTGTTTCGAGTACTGTGTGAAAACGGAGAGAGGGTCGGGTCTGTTAGGAGCTGGTTGCGATTTGGTTGCAGGTGTCAAGGGTCGTTGGCTAAACACCTTTGGAAGGGATTTGGGTTGGGCTGGTAGGGCTTTTGTTTACCACAATGGTACCTGGGTACTTGATATCTATGAGTGGGACTAGTGCTTCCAGATTGGACTTTGACTTCACATGGATCCTACCTGGTGGGTCACTTACACAATTGACCCCTCGCACCAAGCTTGCAGCTTCGCTCAGAGCTTAAGACTCAGACCTGTCAACACTCGGTCCCTTCTCTCCATGCCAACTGCGAATATCCACAAGATTTCCTCATACGACCTCACCATGGCTGACAAGCTCTCCGAAACGATGCACGAAATCGAGAAGGTCGCGTTGGACGACATGCGCGAGCTAGACGAGGCCACACAGGACGAGCTGCTGGAAGCCTTCTGGCCGTTTCCGCTGAGGCTCCCCGACTGCAACACAACCGGCATCGAGTGTGCAGTCCTGGTGCTTCGGCGAATCTTCCGAGAGATGTCGGTAGACAGCCACTGCCGAGCAACAATCTTTGGGGGGGCGGACCAGACTACGTACACGGTGGAAAAGGAGGCCCTCGACCGCACTCGAGCTCTATTTCGATTTGTGTGGCACCATCTCCCCGATTTGGACAAGAATCGGGGTAACGGATTGCTGCGACTCGAGGTCACGGACCGGCAGCGAGCTCTCCTGAATATCCTTCTCGTGGATCGCCACATGGCTCAGTCTCGAGTCTTGTTTGAGGCCTTGATGGAGTCCGAGGGAATGTTGGCCCCACTCTGGGGCAGAGACGAGCTCCAGCCATTTCGAAACGTTGTTGCTTGGCAGGCAAAGGGGGAGAAAGAGTGGGAAGCCAAAGAGCGGACTGCGAACTTTACGCCGGTCAGCTGGAAGCTGGACCAAGACGCGAGTCTTGAGAACAGCATCAATAAGCGTCTCGGTCTGCGAGAGGTCAGTGGCGGCAACACGACAATGCTGCTGCCAAACTGGACCATGTGCCTGCGGGTGAAGATGACGAGTTCGATTCCAGTGTTGATGGACAGGGTGGTAAAGCAGAAAGTTTTGAACCTCAAGGGATATCAGCTGCTGGCTGAGGCCGAGGTCGAAAAGGATGGCAGATACAGAGTGTCTGATACTCAAAAAGATTACACTTTGCTTGCTGCTGTGGCTCTGAGGTCGTCTGATGAGCAGAATGACGTTGTGTATACTTTCGGCCCAGAAGGCAGCAAGATTCATCCTAGCCTCAAGGAGGCAGTTCTTTACGAAGCACCGGCTGATAAGAAGCTGGTGAGCGAGATCATGCTGTACTTCAGCCGACCAGGCCTGGAAGAGAGCATGAAAGCTCTCACCATTTCAAGTGACAGCGGGAGTGAGGACGGCTTGGGAGATCGTGACGACAAGAAGTTCCGTCGGATGCTCAAGGTCTGGACCCTGGTGCGAGCACGGGGTGAGAAGAGACTGCCAAAGAACATTGGTCCGGCTTTGAAGGCAGCCAAGGCCAATTTTCCCCAGTAGAGCACGGGTGTTGAACAGGAAGACAAAGGATAGTCACTGAATTGGTTAGGTGCTCAGAATGCAAGCATCTGGGGCTACTGGATAGCAAGTTTTAATAGTCAAATCTAATTACGAATCACCTCAGATACAATGCACGGATCACAGGGGCATAACAAAGTTTGATTAATCAACAGGCAAGATGCTTTTGTAATTTGAACCTGCGTAAAGCCAGCTCGAAGTCTACATGTTGTCTTCCTCGAGCTTTCTCCTCTTCTTGAATGGCTGGTCGGGGCGTGTGCCCGCGTACCACATGTGAGGCTGCGCGCTGTCAGGGCCGCCCGGCTCATCTGCCCTCCGCCGCGGATCCCGTGGCCGAGCTCCAGCATTCTCAGGCTGAGCCCGAGGATTCTCAGCCTGAGGCACAGCTTGGCGCGGAGCTGTGGGCTTGGAGAAGCGAGAAGGGCGCTCCATATCGTCGTATTCAACCGGCTCGCCTGCCCTCCGTCGTGGACCTTGGTTGGGGCTCGCCACCGGTGTCCGGAAGCCCTCAGGTGCACCCGGCTGATCTGACCTTGTGGCCGCGGGTCGAACCTCTGCGGCTTGAGCGCTTTCTCGATCGCCGGAGCGTGCGGGACACTATCGTCTCCCTCAGACAGAACACGGCCTGCGAGTACAAAGCCCTGGGGACGCTGTACTTCCCAGACTTGTCATATATTCTGATGTATGCCGGAGGGCCAAGCCTGGATACAGCAATCAGCCGGTAGTCGATCTGAGGCCCGTCCGTCCACCTGCCGCCGTGCTCGCTGGTCTCCAGAGTCTTGGGAGAAATCGTGAACTCCATAAGCTGCTGGAAGCCAGTCGGATTCTTCTCCGTGCCCGGGTCATACAGGACGCGGATGCACTCTTGCCTGCCCGACGACCAGCCCTGGACTTGGCGGAACCTCACTCCATGCCCATTCACCCTGATGGGGGGCCGCAAGAGGCGCTTTGCGAGCTCTCTCTCATCTGGACACCAGCGAACCAGACTTTGCTTGGCCAGAGTCGTAAAAGAAACCGGGCTGGTGTCATCAGACCGGTCCATGACACGCTTCAGGGGCACCCAGCCGTCCTTCTGTTCCATTTCGAAGCCCACTCGCATCCGGAATTCGGGGCGAGACCACTGCAGAAGTGCCTCCACATTGGCGGGCTCTCCACCAGGCTCTCAAATGTGACGCCTTTTGAGAGTGCTCGCGCCCACTGGCCATTGGGGCTCATCAGATCTGCATAGACCTCCTGTTACAAGCGTAGGACAGCGGTGGGCTCGATGCCCCTGGACCCCTCTACTCCCTCGGACGTGTCGTGCCATGCGTACTTGAGGAGAATGTTTTCCTCCTCCGCCGAGCTCTGAGCCCGAACCGACTCAAGTTCGTTGCCGCCACGGTCGAGCGCTTTGTCCGTATAGCTGATCACCATCTTCATTACGATGATCACACAGATGACGGCTGAGCCCTCTTCTGGTGTCCAGCCCAACGACGCGGCCATCGGCCGTGGCCATCGCTCTCTCAGCAAACGTCCACACTCTTGAAATGGGCAGGATCGAATGTCCATCTCGTCAGGATTCGGAAAGTTCTTCTCGTATGTGTGTGTCGATTGAAAATCGTGGTTCGTATGCAGGAGGCTTGAAAGTCGCGAGTCGCGTGGTAGGCGTTTGTGTGGTCGACCTGCTGGGTGTTGTCGACCGGCCGTTGCGGGTGGCCCGTGCATAACACGCTAGCAGCCAATCGGAATCCTAGTGTCGTCCTGATAAGGAAGTGGGCAGGGGTCCAAGAAGCTGCCTCGCGCCTTGTGCACCGCGCGGTGGATCGGTTCGAAGCTCCGGAGCTCCCAGCTCCAGCGGGCCGGTGCAAGAATGGTGACCCAGCACGGGATTCTGAGTTCGACGTTCATTCTTTCATTCTTATTGATTGTATCAATTACTGACGAGTTCATTCACGAGAACAATAGCGACATAATTCAGACAGAGTCAATTGAGGCCTTCCTTCAGTCAGTGTTGAAACGCACAAATTTCTCTCGGGACGGAGGCATGGTCTGGACATTTTGGAGTATCCCATAAACACAGCTCCCAAACAATTTATCACTGACGGTTGTAATGAGTCCTATCTACAATTTTATGAACATATTATCATTTGAGTGTCTTCTAAGACTACCGGGCTTTGTGAGATCACAGCCCGGAATTCCTCCTGGCCCACTTGTCTGCCCCGTCCATGTCCACGGCCAATGCCGCCCTGTACGGAATGACCATCACAGCATTTGCCGTGATTTCATTTCCGATGTCTCCCAACACCAACACCGGTGTTGAAACCCCCGCGTATAGGTGCCTAGACTGCGTTGGGGCCTTGTCCCTTACACTTTCAGCCCACAGCGTCTTGTAAAAGTTATACATGGGGCTCGAGCCTCGCACAATGGACTTGGAACGGTAAAGCGAGGCACTGAGGCTACCCTTCAGGCTGCTCCCGTCCTTGAGTTCGACAGGGACGTCCAGTAGATATGGGTAGTATGCCTTGGCCATGATATCTTGGATGGCGTCCGCGTCTGAATCGGACAATTGGAAATCAGCCCAGTCGTTCCTGTGAAGAGGACCAAGACCAAGCTTCTGTTCCCAAAAAGCCAGATCTTCCAAGAAGTCGCGCAACCCGGTGGCTCGAAGAAGAAATGGAGGTTTCTTCATGTTGGGGAAGATGTTGGGACCGGTAAAGACTTCTTCGAGATTACCGTGTGACAAGTCCAATCCCAAGGCCGCGTCCTCGAAAGCCACCCACACCGCCCACAGAGAGCCTCGGTCAATGTGCTTCCTGCCAGGCCCACCATTCCTCGACGAATCTGCCAGCTCCTGCAGCATCAGCCCAAAGTCATCCCCTGAGATAACATCTCCTTGTCGGGCTATGACTTGGACCGTTGTATGGTAATGCTCCAGAAGCAAGATCAGACGGGCAGCTGACCTGGCCATGTTGCCTCCGAGGTGCATACTGACATCTGCCAATGCTGATATACCAGACAGACTGATATTGGCCAGACATTCATCAGCCCACGTAACACGAGCCCCTTGCTCCGTGTGCACGAAACCCATCCTGTCCATCCCAGGCTCAATCAGTCCCATGACTTGTAGCTGAGCGAGGCAGTCATGAGAGTAGGTCGGGCTTGAGAGGGCCCCGAAGAAAGGGAGCTCCTCTACGGGCCGACCTGGATAGGTCATGATTGTGAAGAGCCAGCCCGCCAGATAGTCGTCCTCCCTATTGACCAAGTCATTGGCGCACTTTGGAAGGCTCTTTGTGTCCCCGACGAAGGAAATAACAGAGGGCGAGGATTGCCCAGAGCTTCTCAAGCTTGACTCGATCCAGTACTGTGGCTGGGTGAGTGATATGCTGGACCTCAAGCAGACCCGTGCCTTTTCGTTGTACACAGGCTTTTTCCCTGGGGGCATGATCACAACCATGCCAATCCGCTCGAAAGGCAGTCCACAGGGGTACCCATCATGAGGCATGCGGATTAAGTGCCCCAAGGTTTCAGCTCGGGTGAAAACTGGAAGGGCCTTGCGCGAGAGTTGAACCTGAGGCCACTCCGAGAAGGACTCCTTCAAGGCTGTAAACTCCCCGGCATGCAAACCCTCGACTGCATCACAGAAAGCGCCGAACCTCGCCAGAGTGGAGAAAACAACCACATTCAGGTTTTCCTTCAACACGTGAGCAATTTCAACCACGCATGCCTCAATCCCATCTCTATCCCATACTACTTCCCGCAAGCTACCGCCGTTGACCTAATCCTTGGGAGCAACAAGGATATCCAGTGAGAGCCGTTCGTCCAGGCCTCCCATAAGTCGGATGGGGTACTGAAGCCATTGCTGTGGATTCAAAGAATATGAAAGACCAAGGATCTTAATCCAAGGGCCGTCTTCCTCCGCAAGCTTCGCAGCCATTAACACAAGCATGTCCCGCGTGATAAGGCCCTCTACCCAAACACCTATCTCGTGCTCGAACACGACAAGTGTTGGTCCCTCGAACATGAGTTGCTGCCGGCCCGTATGAGCTCAAAGGTAGTTGTGGAGGACAGTGTAGGTAGTCAAGGCTACATCGGGCACTTCACCCTCCCCTGACCAAACACCCACATATGTCCCCGCCTCCGGCATGGCTTGGACGATTTCCTGCTCCAGGAGACACGCCTCGAGCGGCGTCGTGCGCACGTAGAGGACTTTGGGCATGATGTGGTCACTCGTGTCCTCGCACAGTGCCCTTGCCAGCTGGGAGCTCAAGTCCCCGTCTTTGCTGTAGATGCCACCTATGGCACACCCATCTCCTTCCAGCCACGTCCAAATAGCCTCAATGTTGTCCTGTGACATAGGCATCTTGCTGCGAGAGCTTGTTTTCGGTTTGGGTCGAGAGAAACGGGAGCGAGCGACGGAACGTCTGTGGAGTGCGGTGTCGGTTGCGGTTGGAGCTCAGGTAAACACAGCATGCATCAACGTCGGGGTTAGACAGCTAGGTAGCTAAGCTCGCCGCCAGTGAAGCTGGGGCTATGGCCTGCGGCACCCCACTTGGTTTCAGTGAGGGAAGCTCCCCGGAGCAGTGAATTAAGAGCCACGCTCTCCAGCCCCAACTCGACCGTCCTCTGTCAACTGACACGCTTCACCCAAGCAACAGGAAGTCCGAGATCACCGCTCCTCCGCCCCAATCTTTGCTACTACGAAAATCGTTCAACAGACGGCGCTATGACGACATCAGGACTCGTCAACCTGCTCAAGCTTTCCCTTGAAAGTCGGAGCGAGTCTCTCAGGGAGACGTGGCCCCACCCACTCGACGCCAGTCTTACGGGTAACGATGGAGTGAATTGGACAGCGAAAGACAAGGCAGCGGTGGACATTGCGGTGCTTATCGTCAGGGCGATCAATGCGCACTGTGATCCCCTTGATCCCAGCCGCCGTATGTTTGCCCGCACGCCGGAAGAACGACGGAATATCGAGGAAAAGACATACCTTCTCCGCTATTCGTGGTACAGCACTCCCGGCGGAGTGACAGAGCCTGTTTTGAAGCTGCAGAAGCAGCTATGTGAGAGAGTCCTGCACGGGAAGTCCAATTTCACAATTGAGAGGCTGATCGAGTGTGGCGTCATGGCAAAGTCGTTCTGGTCCAGGTGGGAGCTCCAGGCCTGGTCTCTGACAGAGGAAGTCCGCAGGGAGGGGGCGGCAGAATGGACCGAGCAAAAGATCACCTCCATTCCGGTCCTAGGTGGCGGGCCCGATGACAAGGAGGCTGAGGGTGAGTTGGCCATTCTCGAACAGTTGGCTTACCGGAGCTTGCTGAAGTGGAAGTGGGATGGCGAGACTCAGCTCGCGGATTTTCTCACGTCAAAGGTCAAGCTTGAGTGGTCGAGTGCCGATGGCAGAGTTCATCATCGGGTCAGGGGGGCTTGGCCAAACTGTCTACGGGTCAGGTTTGATCCTAGAGGGCGTGATGATGCACCGAGGTTCGCGGATCTGGCACGGATCACTCTGAATGATCCCATGACACAGGACGCCATACACTACCGCTTACTGGCTACTGTCAAGCTGGGAGGTGAAGGCCGCCGGGCCTATGTCCGGATATACGACAGCGATTGCCGAGACGCCCGCCCAGTGGCAACTCAGGCCGTGGCTCTGCCGTACATTGACAACGACTGGGATCTGGGCCAGCCTGGTTCGCGCTATCTGCTGTACTGTCTTGGCTATGATCCTGAATCAGTCTCGGGTCTGGTGCCCAGGGAGGTCACTTTGCATTCGTGGATGGAGACTGAGCACATAGAGCAGCTCAAGGCAATGCGAGGGTCTGTTCTGGGAGAAGTACAAGAGCCTGCACCTTATGGGCGAATCATGCTCAGGCCACCGACCGAGATCGGCGGAGGACAGGACAATCGTCAGCACGGCGATTCCTGGGACCAAGACCGTGAGGCTTCGCCTTCTGTGGCTGTGGACGAGAGTTTACGGGCCACGCCAACTGGACCGGCCCCGACTGGCCAAGACCCCAGGGCCAAGACTATGCAACGGGTGACGGAGAGCGGTGGCGATGTAGCCATGTGCTTTGGCCTCAAGTAGGACTCACGCGCTATGGTCAGCATAATCGAATTCGACCAGCAGGAACTAGCCTTGCTGCCTTTGCATTTTTTTGTTGTACGTTTATCGTGTATTAATGATGACTGAATATAGAACCAAATGGATTTCACATTTCACGTGGTGACGTGTGTAGAAGAGCGGAACTCCGTATCAGACGGTAGTCAAGTAGAATGAATCAATGCCTAGAACAAGTCCACTGCCCATATTTGATTGACTACGAACTAGCTCTAGAGACCTCAGCTGTCCCCTTTGATACATACCTCGGCCTGCCGTCCCCATCACGGCCACTTCAACCAGTCCACGGCCGATTCTCCGAGCACGTGGCTGATGACCCTCAGGAGGCTCATTGGCACGCACATGGCTGCCACAACAGACAGCTTACTGGCCCTACCCTGTTGAATCTGATCAGGAATTATAAGATAACCCTGCTCAGGTCTGCGCTCGATCTGCGCAGTGTGTGGGTGGCACAAGAGGCTGTTCGGGGCCAAGGCCATCGTACGCCCGCTGCCGACGAGCGAGATCTCACCGGCACCGAGATTCCATACCGCGAGGTCGGAAATGAATGCAATCATGAACTGGAATTGCACCTCCTGGAGTTCCGCAACTTTCAGGGGCCCCTCCCATTCGGGATCCGAGGGTGCGAGCAGCGGAAGACCAACTCGATCCTCGAGCTCCAGAACCGCCGTGTAAATTTCAACGGCAGTTCCAGAGTGGAATATTCCAAGACCCTGGATACGGTGACAGTATTCCTCCCCCTGTTCCCGCTCGTCATATCGTCTAGGCATACTGACAGAGAAGTT
Source organism: Diaporthe citrichinensis (assembly GCA_014872995.1). Taxonomy (NCBI): domain Eukaryota; kingdom Fungi; phylum Ascomycota; class Sordariomycetes; order Diaporthales; family Diaporthaceae; genus Diaporthe; species Diaporthe citrichinensis. The sequence continues at coordinate 338,316 of JADAZR010000057.1, read as the reverse complement.
GTGGGTATCCTTCCTCATCTTGTCCCAGATTCCGAGTGCAAGCCAAAGCCGCCCAGCTGATATGTGGCCACGGGCTGGGCCAGCCGTGTGCTGTCGGACCTCGTCCATCCAATCCCAGCATACAATCTTGGTGCTCTCATCGAAAGGCACCAAGTCCAGCCCAGACAGGAAGTCATCCGCCCGGGCCCCAAGAACAGCTAACCTGACGAGCAGCCGCATTGACTTCTGGTGTGTGACACAGTGTCTGACGCTGGCGAGCAAGCAGGTAAGCTCAAAGGAGAGACGATGTTTGGTTGTTCTGGGCAACAAGTCCACCAGCTCGTCTCCTTTGGTGTTTGTCACCTTGTAGCCATTCCCATGGGGCTCGATGACGGCTGCGGCTGCGAGGTGGTCCAGAGTCCGTCCCAGCAGGACCGTATCCCTCTTGTCCAAGTTTAACGGGATCTCCGACATCGACTTCCCCGGCCAGCCCCTTATCAACTCGAAAACGAACTCTTTGCTGTCATCCACAGGATGTGCGACCTTGGCAATCAAATTGCCCTGGTAGAGACACACCTGCTTGGCCTGTATACCACGGCACGACTGGCGCTGCGACCGCTGTTGGCGCCGAGTGACAAGTTTGGAGATGGCGGGATATGTAGACACGCCAGCGTCCCAGTTGAAACTGGCCCGGCTCCCTGGACCCGCGAGGTGAGAATAAACGACCAGCCCGACGCGCTTGATGGGCAACGTGGTGAATCCGGCATCTGCGTCAACTGCCACTATGACCGAGCAGACCTTGACAATATTTATGTCAAGATGTAACGTCAGGTAGGAATCTGACTGGAGAATCTGGCTCAGGCCGAAATCGTCGTCGAACGCCATGCTCATCGAGGTGTCGCTTCTAAGAGTGATGTGCCTGAACAAAACGTCCTCTCTCTTCGCTGCCGACTCCTTGATCTGCCGCACACAGTCCAACATTGCATCTCGTGGGAGGAAAAATGCTATGTGCTTGGCCTCGTTGATGCATGCCACCATCGCATCTACCAGGCCGTTCTGATCAACGAGCGTGGGCTGCAAGTCAGCCCCTGCCATGAAGGACTGGCCGAAAGCTACGTTGAGCTTCTGGATCCCCACCTCTCTGAGCAACGGCGAGGAGAGAGGCACAGCTTTCTCGGCCGTCTGGTCATCCCAGTCATCACTGTACAGGCCAATTATCTTGACACACGAGACAGGGTTGATGCTCTGGTTTATCAAACCCAACCCAAGTTCCGTGTCCGCTGTCTCCAAGTATGCGCCGTCCACCAAGATGACCATGTTCTCGCACAGGACCCTGCTGGACGTCAGGGACTTTCTGGCCTGGCCGAAAGTCAAGGCGGTAACCCGGAACTCGTCATCCGGGAACACGCCACACAGTGCCTTGCACCTCAGCCGCTCCTCACAGCACTGCACGACCAGCTCGGTCTCGATGACCGTGTGCCGTATATAAACGAGCTTGACCAAGATTCCATCCTTCCGCGGCGGCTTGATATGTGACCAGACCATCTCCAAAAACGCGTCGGTGTTCCGCCAGATATCTGCGTGCCGGACAAAGCCGGCTCCGACGCCGTCCAGAGACAGGAAATGTGCCATGTCGTGGCTCGATGATGGGGTCGCAACGGGGACGATCAGCTTGGACGCCATCTTGATCTCTTCCGTCTTGTTGATGGTCGGGGTATGGTTTTGTTTGGGGGCTTCGCTTGGTGTTGAGGAGGAAAGTCGTGCGTTTTGAGCTTGTTGCCAGGCACTGAAATCTATTTGCAATCTGCTACCCCTCCATCCCACCATCTGGAGCTCCCCTGTGGTATTAAAGCTGTCCCCCTCTCCTCAATTTGCACCTCAAAGCTGCAAAATTAAGTGGGTCCCAGAAAAGAAAACAGCTAAACCCTTCAACCCGCGTCACAACAACAGAACGACAGCTTGCAGACGCAACAAGCACCATCTCAGCCTCGTTTTTACGCCAAAAATTATCAATTGACAAAGACAAGATGCCGCCGAGAAACTTCCCCATTCGTTGTTTTAGGTGCCGTGCGTTCGGCCACATCGCCGCGCAGTGCCCAAGAAATTGGGAGGATGACGGCGAGTCGGTTGACAAGTCGGTGCAGAGGGAGCCTCCCCGGTTTGGAGGACAGCAGCGTGCCGCGCTCTACAAGTAAGCACCAATTCTCTCCTTTTATGCCCCACCGTCTGCCATGTTTTGGGAATTTCCCAAGGTGCATCACTTCGGGACCCATAGGAGGTGATTAACGCGTAGTAGTGAGCAAGTCGCCCAGCAGGATGCTGGTTTTGGCGGCCGCATGAACGCGTCGCCTGCGTTTTTCAACCACCACCACCACCACCACCAGCTGCAGCAGCAGCCGCCGCCGCCGCAGCAGAGGCATATGATGCCTCAGAGCTTTGGTGGAATTTCGGTGGCTCCTGTCGGTCTCCGTCGCTTTGAGATGGCGGAAAACGTCACTCCCCAAAACGTGCGGGAGTCCCTCGAGAGCTTCATGCGGCAAACGGGCGTGGAGAATGCGGGCGCCCACTCCATGAGCGCGCAGAGTATCCGGGAGATGCGGCGGTACTTTTCGGCCGTGGCCACCCAGGGGCTCAGGGAGAGGGTCAACAGGAACCGGGGCATCGACACCATGTCCATTCCTGTCATGGCGAGGGGTGACGCGCCCAGGCCAGCCCAGCCCCAACGGCCACAAGCTGGTCATGGTGCACTGCCTGGCGCTCGGAATGCGCGACCCAACCGCGGCGGCGCCGGCTTGTTGGGCAATTATCGGGTTCAGAGGTCTGATGCGTCTCGTGGACAGGGCCAACAGCCCCGCCAGAGGACTGAGGGTGCCAACTTCGACGCCCAGCTCAACAAGGTCCGCGCAGAGGGGGCCCCGCTCGTTGAAGACGGCCTGCAGGCCGTGAAGAGCCGCCAGAGAGACCAGCTGATGCACTCGCGGGCGCTTCAGTACGAGGTGGCGGACGTCAAGGCGGGTGACTTTGTGGGCATGAATCTCGAGGCCCGCAACGTCCACTCTCTGATGGCTCGTGCGGACCGCACACAGCCTCAGGGCACCCGCTACAACGTGCGGATCAAGGCAGTGTCGGCCGAAGACGGCGCTGCCTCTAGTGATGTTATCAAGGGGCGCTTTTCGGGCGCCATGATGTCGACGGCCGACCCTTTTGCGTTCGACCCAGACCAAGATGGCTTGGAGATTGATTATTCTCCGCGTCGCTCGGCAGACAGGGAGATGGAGGAGGAGCGTCGCACTGACGCTGCTGAAGACTCGAAATACCAAGGGGGCAGTTCGAATTACACCAGGCGCGCTGACCACTACAAAGGCGCCTAGGTGATGTGTGGGTGACTTCATGCTGGTCGTCAAGCCCATGAGTCTCTAGAACATGACGCTCACATGAGATTGCGTGGCGCCGTGTTGAGCATCCGGCCCAAGAAGAGTGGGCGGAGATGGAGGGTTTTCTTCCCATGGGCTGTGGTCGTTGTTCTCGTCCCGGGAGGGACAGTCCGCACTAATTAGAAGAGCAATGGACTGAGATGCTGACCCGACAAAGTATCATTCTTCTAGCTCTCGTGATTTCGTGATGTGAAAGTGCCACTATTCCTTGCCATGAAATTCTCTGTGTGTGTGTGTGTGTGCTCGCCCAAATCCGTTCAGACGTCGTTGAAACAAGCTCGCTAGCGTATCCACTAATTTCCACTGCCCGTCGAGGCTCTGCGTGGGCCCGGGTTTGTCTGTGTAGATCACCTCCAAACATGTGTCTCCTCCTTTACGTGAACCCGTAGTGATCTACACTGTATATAGACACATAGAATCTAATGTAGTCAATTGAGTCAATTTGAAGACAAGGACGTATTCTCAGATGGATGAAGTGTACCTGTGTTTTTGCCCCAGAACTCATTGAAGCTGCAAGTGAGGCAAAGCTACAAGCTGCAAGCTTCGAGCTGGGAGCTGGGAGCTGGGAGCTGGTGCACCACGTAGACCATCTCCCACACCCCACCAGCAGCCCGTCAGTTTTTGATCTTTCTTTCTTCTCAACAGCGACGGTAAGCCACATCGCCACACACCCAAGAGCACTTTCCCGTCAATTACTAACGCATTTTGATACTCAGGACCCCGATTTCAGCCCAATTTTACTCGTCTACAAATTCTACAAAAAAACTCGAAATCGAAATGGCGTCCCAGCCATCCAGATGGCGTCCTGTTGGTGTGGTGGGGGAAGCTGTGGTGGGGGAGGTCGCGGCGGAGCGCCGCCCAAAGCTCGACGCGATGCTCCTCGAAAAGAAGGAGGGGCTGACGCGCCAGGATATCCAGGGGCGGCGGATAAAAGGCTTGGACGCCTTTTACAGGAGCGCCTGGAAGGCGAAGAAGCAGGTGCGCTTGAAGCACCCTCGTGACGTCGACGACGAGGACGTCAAGCTCCGCGTCGACCAGCATGTGTGGAAAACCTTGCTGGACGAGGACGTGGATGGGGAGTTTCCCTGGGCTGGCGTCAAGCCCCCAAGGTCTCATCCCCACGAGGGATATACTGCGTGGTTTTGGGACAATGCTCCCGGGTTCGAGTACCCTCCTCTGGAGGAGCGCAGGCAGCTTTGGGCCGAGCTGCTGAATGAGGCGCATTACGACGCCCAGTGTGGCCCCTTTGAGGTCCTGCTCCCCGCGTTTGCGTGGCCTCTGGTGAGCAGGGCGGTTCTTCACTCCCTCCTGGCCGATTTGCCTGCGGGCATCAGAATCGCGACCAACCCGGTCGACCCCGCCAGGCCGGGCGGGCTTGTGAACGTGGCCATGGGTCTGCAAGGCCCAATGGAGATGGAAATGGCGTCCAAGTTGCAGGCCGCCCGGATGAAGAGTGACCTCGTCCGGTGCTTCATGATCCTGCGGCTTTGGGCCAGAGGTCTCGGTCAGGGTGCTCCGGTGCCCTTGGAGGAGTACTTTGTCGGGGCGTACGGTCTCGACCTCGTCCGGGCGGCGAACGTCTTCCCCGGCTACCGTCGCCCGGCCTCTCCAGGCCCCTCTGGCTTTGTGGTGGGCGAGATGGGCGAATTTGTCCCGTCCTTGGCTCTGCCCGCGCCGGCTGCTCTGCCCGCGTCGCCCTGCAGCGATGCCGGCCCAGCAGTACGTCCAGCCACCCAGCGCTGGCCCCTCGCCTCCTGGCCCGCCCGCCAGTGAGCCTTCTCGTGGTGGGTCTCGGCCGGTCAGGAGCCTCGTGGGTCCTCTCGCGGTGCCCCTCGCGGCGGACCTCGTGGCAGCCCCCGTGGTGGTTTGTGTTGCGGTGGGCCCTCTTCAGGTGGCCCTTCTCGCGGTGGTCGTGCTCGTGGCGGCCCTTCTCGTGGAGGAAGAGGCGGAGCTGAGAGACCACAGGAGAGGAGGGCGGACTTCATTCCGGAGGAGACCGGGGCGAGGGATCGTTGGGCGCAGGATGTGCGCGATTGTGACGAGGTCACTCGTGTCCAACGCAACCAGGACACGAAGGACCAGGAGCGGGAGATGGCCGCTCAGGGTCTTGACTGGGGCGACATGGCGGCTCCAATCCGCGAGACCCACATGAAGACCACGGAGGGTGACGACGGTGTCAGGGTCGCCGACGGTGAATCGTCGACTCTGCGGGATGAAAAGGGCAAGCGGCGTGAAGATGCTGCTCGTGAAGGCCAAGAGTGAAGTCGAGTGATACTCCTTCCTCGTTCATGTCCCGGCCAGTGAATGGTCAGGCATGGCGCCTCAGTTTGTACAAAAGTCGGAAAAGGCGTCCGAAAGATTGAACGTGAAAAACACGTCATGGAGCAAGAGACTCCATTCATGAATTCAAAACGCTTGTGCTCTTCTCTGTGAATGAAATTTGTTTGCCTTAGTGACTTCTTCCGAAACCGTAATTTTGTGCCTGTAGTGATGTGATCGCCATGTGCGTAGTCTTTCCCTCTGTTGTAAACTTCTTTCTTGGCTGTGATTATGTCCCCAGTAAGATGATGCTTGGGTTGCGCGTAGTCATTTGGCCATGTTTATGTGATAACAAATCCGCTGATACCACCTTCAACATTTGTAAGATACCAACAAGTTCAGCTAGTCCCAACCCCTGGGAAGAGGGCAGTCCTTCATCAGCAGTTCATCAAGGTTGTATATGCAATGGCAATACGTTGCTAGGAGCATGACCATAGAGCTGCCTACATGGGTACTTTTGCATGGGCAGCTCCACTACTCGGCCAGCAAATGCAAGTAAGATGTTCATTATGAAGGTCTCCCGACCCAAAGGGAGGCTGTCAAGGGGGGATGCAACACGTCCCGCGGTCCAGAAGGGGGGGTGTACAAGGGGGGGTGCAACACGTCCCGCTATCTAAGGGGGGGGGCAACATGTCCCACGGTCAAGGGGGGGTGCAACACGTCCCGCTATCTAAGGGGGGGTGTAACACGTCCCACAGTCAAGGGGGGGTGTAATATGTCCCACGGTCCAAGGGGGGGTGCAACACGTCCCGCGGTCGGAAGGGGGGGGCAACACGTCCCACGGTCGGAAGGGGAGGGTGCAACACGTCCAATCGCACCTGCGATCTGCACCCACACAATTAAGGTACACTCAATTAATTCAAACACAGGCTGAAATGAACTACACCCGCAGTCATCCGAAACATATCATCATTACCTTAGGGTCAAGGAGCGCACCAAGAAGAATGCAGCCATCAAATTGACTGAATACGGATGGCCCCGTCGACGAAGAAGAGACTTACCTGCTGCTCACAAGACGGCACGGCCCGGATATGGCCGATAAAGAGGCACGTCCGACGTCTAGCCCGGCCTGCCTAATCTATCGCCGGCCAGATTTGCAGCTGCATTTCCGTCCATGTGTCAATGGGAGATCGCTCTCTGTGAGACATAGAGTTCAAGCTCTCACAGTTGTGTTCTGCGTGTCAAACCTTACTCGACTGTCGCCCATGCAATTTGAACAAGTGCATGGCTGTATACCGTCGGACAGAGCTGACCTCGCGCATTTTCAAGCAGTCCTGGAGCCGCCAGAGATATCACGTTGCTTTGGGCATCTGATTGATTATTCTAGCCACGGCGAGTCCGACAGACCTGCTTGAATTACACATGTGCGTCTGAACACATTCTCGCATGCTCGAATCATGAAATTGATTACAGGCTTCCTTAACACTATCACACTGCCTCAGTTAATAGGCACAAACATCCCGCCGGATGCCGTTGAACGCAGACAGGACACAATTCCAAGGTGCATGCAGTGGAGTATCACGCCAACCTTTTAACAGACAATGCGGATGTAAAGAACAAGGCTCAGGTGCATCTACAGTCTTGCCCATAAAGGTTGAGAGTTTTACTACAGACCACGTAATGAACCGTAATGGGAGCGCATCCATTACCCAGTAGCAGCATGATGAGACAGCTGAATATCTACCGCAGTGTCAAAATAATGACTGTACAGTTACGAAGTCGGCATGGTTAACCGGCGGGACAGATGGCCTGTCATAAAGAAACGCAAGTCTTTAAAGGTTTAAGGACTTGCTCTCAAAATGGCTGACGTTAGGCCCGGCGATCTAAATTGTCTTGTCGCTGAGCGGTAGATGAACTCATATGTCGCTGAATGCTGCGGCCGAAGTCTGACAAGTCTGACACAGTTTGCAGCCACGCCATAGTCTCCATGCGAAGCCCACTCAAGCGCCTCAATGTTTTCTTCAGTGGGCTTCGCATGGCTGGACCGTGTCCCGTGTCTTTGGATCAGTGCTGCCTGCTGAATTAATGGTTGACCAGAAAGTCTTGGTCTAAGCCTACGGAAATCAACGCGACTCGACTAAGGAAGCCAGCATCGGACTGGGCCGACTCTGGCAGAGACTAGAGTAGAGATGCGGAGAAAGGAAATATCATTCGGGAGGCCTTGAAGCATACATATGCTGTTGAGCACAGCTAGCAATGCAGTCAATTAAGTCGCCAGAAACCAGTTGATGGCGGGAGGGGGCGGCGGCCCCTGACCGGCGAAGCACTCGATGCGATTCGCACTCTGCGATTCGCACCACAGACCTGCATTTTGCCTCAATTCTCTCTCACGTCATTCATCCACAGGAGCGCATCGGGCCTTTCGAATCTTCAGTTGTAACTTACTGCACCCAATTCAATTCAGCATAAGTTGGACAAAGTAAACATGCACCCAAGAAGCTTGACCATCGCGTCCCGCCTTCTGGCCTCCGATATTTATGAATCTCAGGCACTTAGCCGTCGCCAATCTTAAGTATCAACGATTTCACCACAAGGAGTGCATCTTCGCCGCATGGGAGGACCCAGCGGCTCATGCCTAGCTACGAGATTGACTGAGAATGGATGGCTGCATATTATAAACAAAACAAAAGTCATGCCAAAGCGGCGTGGGAGTTTCGGATACCAACGCTGACTTTGTGGATGGTGGTGGTGTTGTCCGCCACCTTGGTGCTCTCTGCCGGTTTAATCATGGGACAGATTTCAGCATGCGGCTGGGATAATGGTTAATCTCCTATCTACTGGCAGCATATGGTTGAGACTTGTGCTGGACGTCTGTTGGATTGAGTGTACCAGCGCGGAATCTGGGATGGTGGTACTTGGTGCGTATCGGTGCCAATGATATGCACCAAGACTTGGTGAAGGCACGTCACCCGATTCTCAATACCAGGTTGCATATGGCATCAGCCCAACGAGATGAAACAACTCATGGCTTATTTCCAAATGAAATTAATTGGACGCAGATAGGAATGCACACGATATACGCATGAGTTGACAAGGCTGATGCAAGCTTGGAAAACCGTGGATCACGGCAGAGATGAACGGCATGGCACGGGGGAGAGTTGGAACGGAGCCGCTCGCCATCCGGCCCATCGCCTGCCAGGTTGGTAGCTGTATTTCCCATCAATCTGTAACTGGAAATTACCATGGCCCTGTGCTGGACCAGTGCCAGTGTGCTCAATTGACCAAGCCTTGCTCAAGAGTATCTTGTACACCTGGCGCAAGCATGTATCAAATGCCCCCCCCCCCCCCTTTGATAGCGGGACGTGTTGCCCCCCCCCCCTTTGGATAGCGGGATGTGTTGCACCCCCCCTTGTGTGCCCCCCTTGGGATAGCGGGATGTGTTGCACCCCCCCTTGTGCACCCCCCCTTTGGATAGCGGGACGTGTTACACCCCCCCTTATACCCCCCTTTTGAATTGCGGAACAAAACGGAAGTATATATTCATTGGGCAGCTTTGTTATTTTCTCAGTTTATGCTACTCCAGTAACTTGAGTTTAAAATGTGCTTTCATGAACTCCCTGCCAGTCTTTACTCTCGATTTCTAAGAGCAACACGGAAATCCTTCTTCTCCGCCTCGCTGTATGTCTCACCCATCATTCGGGCGTAAGTCTTCTCAGCCAGAGAAATGGGATGGTCGTTGACGAGGTCGGCCTTCATATCCTTTACACGACCGATGTCCCAACCCTTCACCAGCTTGGCAAGCCTCTTGGGGCCGACGGTTTAGGCCTTTGCCAGCTGCACAAAGTAGGACTCCTGCAGCATCCACTCAAACTCGCTCCAATACACGTCGTCAACGATGAAGAGGGAGTCCAGGAATTCGTCCTGTTCCCATTCACCAAGCAACAGTCGGACACCCCAAATGACGACTCCGTTGGCAAGCTTGTTGCCCGGCTTCAACATATTCAGCCAGGTTAGAGGCGGCATCTGGACGAAACTGTCCTCCTGAGCTTGGTCCGGCTCCTTCTGCTTCTCTTGAGCCACATTCATGTGGTGTCCGGTTTTGTCCTAAACATCAAGCGCACTAGAAACATCCAATGACTTGTCCTCCTCGGATTCAGCAGGCGCAGAATCCACAACGTCACTGGAAATGGTCTTGGGAGCGTCGCTAGACTCAGAAGGCTTCTCAGACACATTCGGCTGTGCAGGAGGGAACGTTTCAAAAGTGGAAGAAGCACCCAATTTCTCAGGCTTGCTCGTAGACTTAGACGTGCCGGAGGACTTTCGGAATGGCGGAATGTGAAATTGACTCCCCGAAGCGTACTCAGTGCCCCGATCCTTGCTGTGCTTCTTGGACTTCTTGTCATGGATGAGCTGAACTTCTACGTTCGGGTCAAAGCGAACCTTGCCCTTGGTCGACTTTGAATCCTGGACCACTGACGACTTTTTTGGCTCAGCCACCATCTGCTTCTTCCCCGTCTTCTCCTGAGCTTTGCTTCCATCATCATTTGGGATAGGAGCCTTTTTGGTCGCAGACTCCTTGGATGTACGCTTCGCCGTGCCCTTCTCCTCGCAAGTCTTGTCCTTGGAGCTGATCTTGGACTGGCCTTTTGACATGGAAGGGAGATGGTGTCCTTCCCCAGAAGTGGCCGACTTCTTCTGAGAAGGACGTGGCAATAAGCTTGCCGGGGTCGAAAGAACCTTTTCTGCCCGCGTCAGATCTGGCCGAGATGCCTTGGAAGGCGGCCTCTCGGGGCTCGAGCTGTCTTCTCTCTGTCTGGTTCTTTTTAGGACTGGGATTTTCGAGCCGGACATACCGGTGACAGGCGCCGGGATAGGGGCAGATGCAGGGGCAGAGGCCGGGACTGACACAGCTCCAGATCCGGACGGAGCCGTAGCACCGGAAGACGTCTGGACTGGAGCAGCTCCTTGGCTGGCCCGGGGAGAAAGGTATGGGTTAGGCTCGGGAGCCCGTATCGGGTCATGCCATTTGCCTGTGCTGGCAACATGGTTCCGATGGGCGGTTCCCTGCTGCCTCGTCATGAAATCACGAGGACGGCGAGTCTCCTGCGGTGGTGTAGACCTGGACTTTTCACCTCCTGAGTGGAGTGTCTCGCCTCTCTCTAAGTAGGCCCCTTTCCTTCTCCAGCGCACTCACGACCACCACGGTTCCACAGCATCGCTCTCTCAAAACCATGGCTGAATTCAACATAGCGCACCCGCCCGCCTCATGCCTGAGTGCTCCTAACCACTCCCCGCCACTTAATAAAAGCGCCACTAACAAAATTAATGATAAAACCCTTATGCTAAGCCTTAATTATATTTAACAAGTCGCGCAATTTTGCAAGGCACCCTGGCTTTAGAAGATTAATATAGAGAAATATAAATTATGCTTATAGATATAAGATAGGTTGCTTGAGGAAGCATTATATATTAAATGAGCCAATTTCTTGTAATACAGACTCCATTTCCATTAACTCCAGTTCAGAGCCTCGGCGGGAATGGCAACTGCTTTTATGCTAAGTTTAGGTCCGGGCATTTGGCCGGGTCACTGTAAAATACACCACCCAGCTTCTCAATCTGACGACACCTTTCATCCATACTAAAGGCATTTCGGATCCTTGACATGCCCTTCATATAAGAGTCCATTTCTGGCATCTTCAGGGCCCAGACACCCCCATCGGCCGGCCAGCCAAAGGCCTTCACCACGTGGTCGGTTCGATACTCCCCCCCGAGACTCTCGGCGGCTTCTGCCTCCAGGTCACGGTACCAACGTGGCCCGAGCTTGCGCATCTTGGCGCAGAATGCATCCTCCTCCGCGGGATCCTGGGACCGTGGCGTCGGCTCGAAGCGGTCGAGGCCGAGGAACTCGAGCTCGACTCCGTCGCAGCTTAGGATGTAGAAGCCGCCGGTGCTCGGCCAGCCGCGGACGGTGGTCAGAGAGCCGGCTGTGAACTCGGTCCGGTACGTGGACTTTTCGAAGACTTCCACCATGGGCCCCGTACAATCTTCGTAGTCTTGAGGGTATAGCTCGCCGGAGTTTATTGCACCGTAGGTGGATGATGATGTTGTGACTCCCATGACTTTGCTTAAAGCGACGAAGGCTGTAAGGGCGAATGCCGTAGAAAGCTTCATGTTCTTCCCAGTAAGGGTCTTGCGCCGTTGCCACGTGAAATCCTTGGCTTAGTGTTCTCAGTGGAGTGTGGTCTGGTGGAAGCGAAGAATCCAGAGCCGGATGACCTGATGCCTTTGGTGTGCCTGAGGCAAAGAGCCTGAGACTAGACAAGGCGGGGCGGACAATTGTTTCCCCGACTGAAATGCTCTGTATTACGATAGGTCGTTTTTTCAGCATCCCGCTCCGAGTCCTGGAGGATTGATCTCTAGCGCCAACAAGATGTCGGTTGACCCCCAAAATAACGAGCACATCCTCCATACGAAGCGCTATGGTATGACGAACAGGCCAGCCAGGATCCTTTCTATTGCAATAGGATTTTGCGGTTGGTTGTTAGCGGTTGCCGGCTAGAGCACATTCTGCGGTATCCGAGTCAGTCCCCCCCGGGCAGGAGTGCCTGCACACGACAAAGTGGGTGACATGGGAACAGGAAACTGATGTCAAGGGATGTGATTTCCATATCATCAGATAGAGCGTTGAATTCTAAATCGATTGATATAAGTCACTAAACCAAAGAAAATTCTCGTGGGTTGTAAAGGTTGAGTGAAGTACGTGATTCAGCGGGTGCAAATCTGGTGCGGAGTGTGGCGGGATTTTTATCTCCTAACTGTACCAGACGAAGCGAAAGGTTTGGTCGAGGGCCATCATCCTGGCGAGGCCCTCGGCATCAATCCGAGGCTGTCAGCTGTCCCTAGAGGGTCCACTGGCACCAAGAGACACAGCGTTGCGGCAGAGCACATACCTAGGTCGAGAGATAGATACATATATTCCATAGCAGTCCGCACATGTCTCCGTCAATGGCTTGGAGCTGGCCACACTCTGGTTTCTGTCATTCCCTAATATATTTACGTGAATTCGTCGTCTTTGCGCTCAACACCATGAAGGCATCCTGGGCCCTCTTTGCTACCAGCCTGCATGGATTGCTTGGTGTCGCAGCGGCTATGCCACAGCACCCGACTGACTCCACCTATGAGAACGGGGAGAGCCGGCCTGGACAGTCACTCGATGGGCGCGCAGATGAGATCAGCGTCGCGCAAGCAGTGGAGGACTTCACCGCCGCCCTATCCATCAGCGGGTACGACATGTCTACTTTCAACGGAAATGTGACCGATCTAGCCACTAAACTGGTATACTGGAACGGATGCGACCCTCTTGAACGTCAGATGATTTACGCGGGCTGGCAGCAGTCATGGAAGATCATGAATCTACTCTACAAGGAAGCGAACTCGATCAACTTCAACGAGGCTTCGGCAGTGGAGTTCCTAGGACCACCAGGCCTAAACCAGAACCAACAAGGCGCCATTAAAGATATGTAATCCCAGGTCCACTGCAAATTGTTTCCCTGCCAGAGATCTTGAAGGAAAAGACGCGCTAACACTGGCGTTGTTGCACATATTTACCGAAACCTGGCTACGATTCAGCCTGGCTACATCACGACCCCGTTCGACTGGAAACTTCACGTTCGCTGCGATGATCCCAGGAACAAATGCCCCTGTGGCGGAGGAAGTACGGTCCACGCGTACACCACCAACAACGACCCGAGCAGCGGTATTGCTCGCATCAACTTTTGTCCGCTATACTTTGGATCTATGGATCTAGATGTCATGATGAAGAACGGTGGTGACAAGAGCATGGGAGAAGAATGGTGGCTCGATTTGCGCAACTATATTCCCAATAAAGGTGAGCTTTACCCTGCCGTTCGGTTTTCAGCCTCTCCTACCTTGCTGGCTACCTATATCGACTATTTGTATTTGTTTGGGTTCCTCTATGTAGTTGGAAATGTTGGCTACCTATATACTGATGACTAAGCGGCAGCGCGAACTTGGATTCACGAGCTCCTTCACATCGACTGGGTCTCCAAGGCCGGACAATATGGCTCCAATAGACATGTCACGGACGTGCGGCTCTGGGTGAAATAAAAACCCAGCGGAGATAACAATGGGGACATCAATTGGAAGATGTACAAGGCCTACGGGCCTCAGCTCGTCAAAGCACTTTCGCGATTCGGAAAGGAGACGGGCGACTGGGTGGTACAAAATTCCGACAACCTCGCGCTCTACGCCATGGCGAGGTACGTGCAAAAGGCGCTGGGAAACATTTACCCTCACCTTCCTCTCGCGCCTTCGCCGCCCGACAGGCTTGAGACGCCAGGAAACGACGGGGGCGGAGTCGTCATTGGCGATCTATGGGCCTTTGGAGATGACGGGACAGCCACCATCATCAATTCTGCTGCGGTGGACGCCTTGTCTTGGCAGGCGGACGACGCATGCAGTCTGGACGAGGACTTCACCACTGACGCCACGGTGACTCTCGGTGATGGATTTGCGCCCGCCTCGTCATTCCCCTCGGAATATCTGGATCAATACGATTCCTGGAAGTCAGATACGCAGGATCCAGATCCGCAGAATGCAGGTCCGCAGATCGCCATTGCATCGTATATTAACCCCCTCGGAGACCCAGCTGCGTGGGCACGTCTTTTGACATACGACACCGGGAAGGTTAGCGTGTTAGTTGCGAATGTTTTGAACGGCCCAGACTATATTGTGGAGGACGCCTGGAAGTCGGTGATTGATCAAGCCGCGAGCTCAGGCAAGAAGATCATCGGCTATGTTCGGACGGGGTACCTTGGCGTCAGTCAACAAAAGTTTACAACTCGACTTGGTTCGAATGACTTGGGCGACTGGGCCTCCCAGATCGAACAAGACATCGATAAGTGGTACGAGCTGTATGGTTCTAGTATCGGTGGTATCTTCTTCGATGAAGGCTGGCCCGAATGTGGTCCCGGCAACATCTACTCAGACCTATACGCATACATCAACAACTACACGAAGCAAAACACCCCGGCGCATTCACCGTACTAAACCCGGGCTCGCCGATAGCCTCTTGTTACGAAGACACCATGGATGCGCTGATGACGTTCGAGAATAGCTATGAGGCCTACCAGAACAGCTATGTGCCGAATGACTGGACGCCAAAAGACCCTCGAAAGCTCTGGCATATCATCTATCGCGTCCCGCAGGATAAGATTGAGGAGGTCGCTGCTCTCGCCAAATCCCGCCATGCGGGTCTTGTCGAGATCACCGACGACGACAACCCGAACCCATACGATAACCTGCCCAACGATGCCTATATGACAACATTCATGGCCGCTGTCCCAGGTGGCAAGCCTCTCATCGCTGACCCGGCCATAGCTACTGGCGACTACGTTGCTGGTCTTCCAAGCGACGCGGCCGTCTCCTTTTCAGACTATAGCTCCGTCACCCTGACCTGGTCGCCAGTCGGGAATGCTCTTGGCTACGCGGTTTATCAAGACAGCGCACTGGTGCTGGAACTGCCAGCGTCATTGACCCGGGCTACTATTGGCATGATCCAGCCTGGATCCTCCGGTCTGAGCTTTGAGGTACGGACGAGGTTGGCTTCAGGCAGTGGAGGCAGCTCCCGGCTGATCTCGGCGAGCACGAAAAGCCTCTCGCTTAGCGGTACAATGACCAGTTTTGGATACACCCTGGATGGCGACACCGCTACCTTCAAAGTCGATGTCCTGGTCCCATACGCATTTGTGCGGCTATTTCTCGGCGGCAAACTTTCCGGTTCTGAGCGCAAAGGGTGGCCCATTAGGATGGGAAGTCTCGAGTCACCCCAGGGGCCTTTGGGAGTTTTCAGTTACCTCGTCGAAGGCAATGACTTTTACTGCAGCCTTTACGAGTATACCGGCTCGTGGACTACCAGTTCTTCCGCTAATGCAGACTGGACATGGAACCCCATCAGTGTCGTGCAACAATCCCAGAGTGGGTACACGTATACATGGACCGTCCCGTTAGCTGGTACCAATGCTGAGGCCGGCTACTGGGCCGTACAAGGTCAAGGGTACGCCCCATTTTCAAATATCGGCGAGATCTTCTAGGTCTCATGAGTTGGGGGTCTTAATGAGAGAGAGGATGCCCTTAATAGGTTAGCGGGGTACCTATTGTTAATATTGAAACATATAAGTCCTTAGTCAATAATATCTTCCTTTTATAAATATATAATATTTTAATATAAAGTCACCCAGCTGCTTATCCTCTTAATGTGAAATGTAATGTAAATCGCTGGGCGGGCTGAATGCAGACCCCGGGATTGACGGCTTGCCGCCCACTACGGAGAAGCCGAAGTGGGGGAGGAGCCGCGTCCTTGGGAGAGGGAGCAAATGATGATAACCTCTCTCGGACTGGGCTGTAATAAAGTCAGCTTGTTAGATATCCATCTATGCCACAGGCAGGATTAAACTCAAATCCCATCCTCACCCAGGTCCAACAACACCAGACCCGCCCTCCGCTGCTTAATCACGGCCCCCCAAAATCTGCACATGTCCCCTCCCATGTACAACGAGCTCCGGCACGAGCTCGACGAATTAAACGCCGTCCTGTTGCCAGACAACTGCCCACCTGAGGCATGGCAGGCAGCTAACTACCGCTGGTCCGCGCGGACGGAGCGCGAGCCCGCTGCGATCGTGAGGCCCTGCACTACAGAGCACGTCGCGCGCATTCTGAGCTGGGCACGGCAACACAGCGTGCCGCTGGCCGTCAAGTGCGGCGGGACCGACAACCTGCCTTCATCTTCTGTACAGGGGGGCATGGTGATAGACATGCGCAGGTTCAACAAGGTTTGTAATGGCTTACCTGGCCCCAGAGGATCGGGGAGATATACCGAGCGGAATTATTCACCAATTAATAATAATACACAGGTTCAACTCAGCCAAGACAAGTCGACCATAACTATTGGGGGCGGCTGTTTGTGGTCCGAAGTCTATCCCGTCTGCGACGGGGCCGGTGTCTCGATTGTGGGCGGCGGCTCGCATTTTGTCGGCGTCGGCGGCTACTTCACTCAGGCGGGCTGGAGCTGGCTGGTCGGTCACCATGGGTATGCGTGTGACAACGTCCTGGGCGCAACAGTGGTCGTTCCCGGCGATGCTAAGGGCGGCGGCGTCAGGACCGTTCAATGCGGGCCTTACTTCGCATCCAGTTCCGAGATGAGGGCGGAGGAAGAGTACGCGAGTGATCTGTTCTGGGCGATTCGCGGTGCCGGCGCCAACTTTGGGATCGTCACCGAGTTTGTGGTCAAGACGCATCCGCACGTCGGCGGCCATCTGTCTGGCACGCTGCACTACAAAGGAGACGACTTGACGGCTGTGATGGATGTCATCAAAGAAAGCAAAACCCATGACACAAGTGTATGCTTCATCAGTATTAACCTGATTGCAGACGTTTCTTGAAGTGCGGTCGAACAACGAGTCCATTTATCTTGGTTTCGACTGCGATCCCCACGGCAACCCCGAGGTTTTTGTTCTGGTCTGGGTCCGAGCCGAAAGTCCAGAGGCGGCCAAGCAGAATCCCGTCATGTCTCCGTTCTGGACAGCCGTAAAGGTAACATGACAATCCAGAACCCTATCGACCATGACAGCAGCTGATCAATTCCCACGTAGCCCGCAATGGACAACACCGTCTTTTGCACCACCCACGAGCAGACCTCGCACGTGGGCGACTACGCCGAGATGCACTCGCCGCGGCGCATCGACGGGCGCGGCTGGAACTTCCCCACAGAGCTGTTCATCGAGGACCCAGACTTCGTGCCGACGCTGTGGGCCAAGTTCGTGAGCATCGCGGCGACGCCCGGCTTCGGCAAGTCGCTCTTCTTCTTCGAGTGCCACGACCTGCGCCGCGCCGCACAGCCCGCCCTGCTCGCCGCCGCCTCGTTCCCCGCCGCCGGCCGCCGGCCGCACATCGGCCTCCTCGCAGCGTGCAAGTACGACGCCGCCCACGACGACGACAAGGCCGACGCCATGATCCGCGACGTGCTCGACTACGTGCGCGAGGCGGGCCGCGTGCGCGGCATCGAGATGCTGGGTCACCCGAGTTTCCTATGTAATGGGGACGAGAAGCTGGAGGATGTCTACATGAGCCAGTTGCCTAGACTGAGGTAAGTTTGACGATCATATTGCTTATTAGCTTGTTTGAGGTGCTGATAGGATTGTGTTTTCTAGGGCCCTCAAGGCGAGATATGACCCGGGTTGTCTGCTTAGATCGGGACTTTTGATACCACCCCTTGAACCTGAGCTAGTTTGAGAGTGATAAACAGTATCATTGCGTTGCTTGCGCATCTCGTATTTCTCTCGTTTAAGAAGCTGCAGTGGCGTTATTATTCTTGTTCTTCTTATTCAGCTCCAACCAGGTCACACTCTTTACTGCTGTTCACGCGGAGCCTGGGCCTGGGTTTTCTGCGAGGTCATGCAGCCCCTGTGCCATACCATGTGCGTACTTGATTATATACGCCTTATCACGGCGCATGAAAAGTAGGCTGAAGATCAAATCAGGGGCCGCAGCATTTACGGCGTATACAACGTAACCTAATTGGTCACTGCGTTGTATACGTGTACGAGGTACGAGCTTGCCGCCTCTGTGTTAAGTTCCGGACCGTCCCGGGAGCTGTTTTGACAATAAAATTAGCATGCAAATCCCCACCCGGCTGCAGCACCACCGCCTCATGTACGTTATCGCCCCGCTACTATCTAGTCGCCTCGCGAAAACCCGAAAAATGCGAATCCGTGACCAATCGGGGTTATAGGCGTGCATCCTTGCTCATCCACTGGTCAAGGATCAGGGTGCAGATCCACACTCAAGCTATACGGCACTGAAGAACGTATTTCGTACACATCGAGTTAGAGCTGCAAAGTCTGGTGGTCCTGACGGTACGTTGCAAAGAGGTGAGCCCGGATTGAACCCGTCACTTCGGTGATGGGTGGCATTGAATGGGTGTCACAGCCACTGGTACCAAAATAAATGGGGGCCAAATGTGCGGCGCAAGGGATCAGAAATGGACCCCTGAGTGCATTGGAAGGCAGTGATTAGATGATAAACATACCTTACTCGCAACCTTTGCGTCTTTGCATTCTCGCAGCACTCTCGCAAATACAAACCGCCTCCACGCTACCTGATGCGATTACAGAAGAACACACCGGTATGAAAGGAGACAGGTCGTCCGCCATCCGTGGCAGCCACGACGGCCCACCCTCTGACAGCGGTTCCGAATATGACGCCCCTCCGTCGTACGAAGCCGCGATTAGCACAGGGTTTCTGGCAGAGGCTGCCAGGTCGACAGGTATTGTGCCACATCTCAGTCAACCTCTGGGGTCGAGCATCACTGACTAGCAAGCAGATACGGGCCGAGTCGACGTCGACCCAGACTCGAGACTCTTCAAGACCCTGTCCAGATTCGTGCCCGATTTCAAGGCCCCACACGAAGAGCCGCCCGAGGGCCAATCCACGGACCTGGCACCAGAGTACGATGGTCCCGGCTGGAGATCTGAAGCTGGTCGCAGGACCATCCCGACTGCGCGCCTCAATATCGTGATTCAGGTCGTAGGCAGCCGCGGCGATGTGCAGCCGTTCATTGCACTGGGCAACGAGCTGCAAAAGGATGGCCACCGAGTACGATTAGCAACTCACAACACGTTCGAAAAGTTCGTCATCGATTCGGGCCTCGAATTCTATCCCATCGGGGGAGATCCAACCGAGCTCATGGCCTACATGGTGAAAAATCCTGGTCTGATCCCGAAAATGAACAGTCTCCGGGCCGGGGATATCCAGAAAAAGAGAGAAATGGTAGCAGAAATGCTTGAGGGATGTTGGTGGTCTTGTATACAACCTGATCCCAAATCGGGTGCTCCGTTCGTGGCCAATGCCATTATCGCCAACCCACCGAGTTTTGCCCATATTCACTGCGCTCAAGCACTAGGCATACCCCTCCACTTGATGTTCACCATGCCGTGGACCAGTACAAGGATGTTTTCCCATCCTTTGGCCAATCTGAAAAAGAAGAGCAAGAACCAAGGGAACGCCAATTACGTCTCGTTTGCTGTTGTGGAGTGGATGACTTGGCAAGGGTAAGTTCACGGTTTCAAAGCTCGCTGAAATCCTGATTTAACATATTAGACAGACTGGGGGATATCGTCAATGACTGGAGAAAAAGACGTGACCTTGAGCCTGTTCCGATGACCGAAGGGCCGAATTTGGCAGAGACTTTGAAGATACCATTCACATATTGCTGGTCGCCGTCACTGGTTCCCAAGCCCTTTGATTGGCCTGCACATATAGGTGAGACCCCTTGCCTTTTCCTCCGAGCCCCCCCCCCCCTCCTTTTGCGCCTCTACCTTCTCTCGAACTTCATTCCAGTTGCATGCTAATGCTGCTTGCCAACCAAAGATGTCTGTGGCTTCTTCTTCAGGGATCCGCCCCAGTACAACCCTCCCGATGAACTTGATCGTTTCTTGCGCAATGGGCCACCACCGGTATACATCGGCTTTGGCAGCATTGTCATAGAAAAGCCTGACGAGATGACGCAGCTTATTCTCGAAGCCATCAAGGCTTCCGGCGTGCGCGCACTTATTTCCAAGGGATGGAGTGGGCTTGGTCAGGCAGAGAGCTCCAATGATCAAATCTTGTACTTGGACGACTGTCCTCATGAATGGTTATTCCAGAAAGTTGCAGCCGTTGTGCACCACGGCGGAGCAGGCACCACGGCATGTGGGCTTCGTTATGGGAGGCCTACTCTTGTAGTCCCGTTCTTTGGGGAGTAAGTTCTCTCACATGCATGGTTTCGTCTCAATTTACGACTGACTTCGATGCCAGCCAGCCATTCTGGGGCGATATGATAGCAGCAGCCGGCGCGGGCCCGGAACCAATCCCGTACAGATCGCTCACCAGCACCAACCTTGCTGAATCAATCCAGTTCTGCTTGCGGCCAGAATCTCAGATTGCTGCACAATCAATAGCAGCAAGCATGAGCCGTGAAGAGGGCGTTAAGACAGCTGTATCCTCCTTCTATGCCAATCTACCAGTCTCAGACATGTACTGTGACTTGTTGAATGATCAACCGGCTGTATGGGAGTATCAACGGAGAGGCAAGCGCCTCAAGCTATCTGGCGTGGCAGCAGAGATTCTCACCAATCGTCTCAAGATTGATCGTGACAAGTTGAAGGGGTACGTTTCCTTTCTATTGAAGATCAAAGAGTGACAATCAGCTAATCGCTCGTCTTTAGGTATGAGCCTAAGGGATTTGTTATTGAGAATCAGCGCTGGGATCCTATAACTGGAACGGCATCTTCTGTAATCTCCACGTTTTCTGGAATGGCTCACTCAACCGCAGACATATTCGTGAAACCTGCCCAAGTTCATCGCACGGGAAGCAGTCCCCAACTTCAACATCCGGGCGAGACACATGAAGCTGGAAGTTCGAAATACAATGAGCTCCCCGGAAACGGTTCGCATTCAAGTTTCCGCAACAAAGACGATTCAACGAGCGACATTGCGTCCGTCCACAGCCACAACTCGTCGAAAAACAAGCCTCATGGCAGGCCAAACGTGGCTTTGTCAATGGCAACTGCATCTGCCTCAGGTGTTGGTGGATTCTTCAAGCATTATACCAAAGGAGTCTTCATCGACATGCCCCTTGCCTTTGCAGAGGGGTCTCGAGCTTTGCCAAAGTTGTATGGTGAAGAGGTGCGGGATTATGGGCCCGTCAAAGACTGGAAATCAGGATTCTCCAAGTCAGGTAAAACTCTGACCCTCGGCATCGGCGAAGGTTTCGCAGATCTGGTTGTCAAACCATACAAGGGCGCAAAGGAGAAGGGTGTTGTTGGAGGAATTACGGGAATGGGCAAGGGCATGCTGAGTTTTACCACCAACGTTTCATCTGGTAAGTCTATGCCGTCGGCTTTCTCTTCTCTCCGGCCTCATTCTCGGTCTCTTCTGTCAGTTCAAGTAATACTAAACTCTTTAAATGTAGCTACCATGGGTATTGTAGCGTACCCAAGTCTTGGTATCTATAAAAGTATCCGCTCGACGTTCAGGGACAAGACCAGACTTGCGATCGCGCAGGCTAGACACGCAGAAGGGCGCTTTGCTCTCCAGGCATTGAGCGATGAGAGTCCAGCTTTTAAAACTGTGCTAGATCAGTTCTCAACCTTCAGATCACATTAGAAATATTAAGCTTGAATTCGAGTTCGTTGGCCACTAGAAGAGTCTGTCTGCGTTCACTCTCACTCGGTGATGGGTTTGTCTCGGATCTGCCCACTGTTCCCGGAGAGACTGGGCATTGACTAGATTTACCAGTGCCTTGGATATATGGTGTCGATCTCGTTCTGATTGCAGCTATGTTTATTTGCTTGGATGACTAATTCAATGAAAAACAGCCGGACAGGCTCATCGGATATCCATATATATCTCTTACTCATAAAGGACGCAGACACCCTTACAAGCAACATATCCCCAAACCCGACCGTAGCCTCTTTTCATCTTAGCTAGTACGCACACATGTATAATCCGATGATGTTTTGACCTATCGCTATTTAATCAAGGCTCTCAATTTCAGTGGATTTGAATAGACTTACATCTAAGCGCATCGCAGCAATCCGTGTCATCGTCGCAAATAGTACCGGGCTCGGAGGTACAGCGCTTCTCTTGTTAGCAAGATGCTATGGCGAGGAATATGCGGTAGCACGGTTCTGTGTGGTCGGACAGGGATGTACCTTTTCCAGGTCAGGGGTCGATGGGTTTGGAAGCCCGGCTGCAGCTGTGAGGAGACTGAGGAGCAGAAATGCAGCTTGGGCCTTCATGTTGCAATGATGTGTCGGATTTGGATCAAGAGCTAGCTGTTCATGTAGTGATGTAATGGGAGATTTGTTTTTGACGGAGGTACTTGGGAGCAAGAATTATATATGAGATAGCTGCTGGTGATAGCTAGTACTATTTCACAGGCTGAGGCCGGATTTGCATGCGGGCGATGCCGAGACGCGTCAGAAAGGGGTTGCACTCGCGCTGTGACTTCCCCTTAGGTACGGGTACGCAACCGCCACGCAATACTGCCTGGATAGTTAGCACCAAGATATTCTGCTTTTCATGGAGAGTCAAGGCTTGGCATGGAGTCTTAGAGTGATGTTGCGCATGAGCAACCAGTTCAAAAAGGGTGTTGTTGCTCCCCGATCGGGTCTTGCGAGGCTTTATACGTCAACATGGCAGGAAAGGCAAGTCTCGGCGCGCCCTCCACCGGGAACCGCGTGTGTCTATACTCAGGGCTGATTTTCAGCCACTCGACATCGATTCGCCCATTTAAAGCTAGCAGGGGGTGGGGGTGCATACTGGGAATGCGCAGTAGTATTCAGATGTAACCGTACGCTAGACTTGTTGACATTTCCATCTCACGGGCAATTGTGCCTGGTCCTTATAAATATATTGAGGGCCGTTAAGATATTTTCTTGTTCCGTGTGAAGAAGTCAGCCTACGCGCTGGCTTAAACTTGGAAACTTCAGACTCTCTTTCACTCAGTCTCATCACCTGTGACCTTTTCGCTCCGACGACGATTACTTGCACAATCTTTCCAAGACATCTCGCAAACATGTATATCTGCATTGCCTTTCTCGTCGCTCTTTTGGCCACTGAAGGTCACGCAGCAAACTCGGTCACGCGGCGCGACGACTCATCGAGCGTCTGGAACACGACCTCCTGCGCGACCTCTGACCTTCAAATCATTAAAGAATGGAGGAATCTGACTTCATCAGAGAAGTCTGCGTACATTGCGGCAGAAAAGTGTCTGTGGGAGATGCCCGCTAACACCACGTTTGACGGGGTTGTCAATCGCCATGATGATCTCACCGCGGTTCACCAATATCTTACCCCTGTCATCCATGCCGTTGTAAGTCACGAACTGCTTGATCGGTTGGTTCTGTTCCGATACAGTCACTCACACAGTCACCAGGGTCAATTTCTGCCGTGGCACAGGCTCTTTATGAAGACACATGAGCATCTCATGCGTACCGAGTGCAACTACACCGGCCCTATGACGTTCGTAACCCAGCGTCGCTGAATCACCCTGACTCCCGCCTTCTGACTGACGTATATCTGCAGCTGGTGGGACGAGACCCAAGATGCGGGGGACTACATCAATTCCCCCATCCTTGACTCAGACACGGGCTTTGGCGGCAATGGCACCGGTTCCGACCAGTGCGTCACGGATGGACCATTCGCCAATTCCACCCTTACTGTTGGGCCCAACACGACCTACACACCAGACGGGTACTGCCTGAAGCGCCACGTCAATGAAACCTTCTCGGCGGGCGCGGCTGCAGATATCATTTCAACGTGTGACAACCTCACCAACTATGCTGACGCTGGCATCTGGTGCATCGGGGCCAGCCCACACACAGCGTGAGCCCCATCCCCTTCTCCTAACCTTCCACATTGCATCTGCATCACAGTGCTGCTGCTTTCCTCCAGATCAGTTCAGATTATCGCCCACATAACCAGCCAGTAATGTTAACCCCTTGGTTTCAGCGGTCACGGAGGTATTGGAGGAGGAGTAGGTGGTTCTATGGGAGTGAGTACTGCGACCTTCCCATTCTGACTTTCACTGGATGGCATCTGAATATACGTTGCAGGATATTTACGTGAGCCCTGGAGACCCTCTCTTCTATCTACATCATGCTTTCATCGACCGCCTTTGGTGGCAATGGCAGAACGCGGACATCGACACTCGCCTGTACGAGATTGGTGGGTACACGACGTACCCAGCTTCTGACGGCGGCAACACCACCACGACGCTTGAATTTGGGCTCCAGCTCTTGGGTGTTTGGGACGATAAGGTCGTTGGGGATGTTATGGACCTTCACAACTCTTTCTTGTGTCACGAGTACGACTACTGATTGGCAAGATATGTACATTTGGTCAATGGGATGGGATGTGGTGTTGCTGAGCTCTGGGATCCGGAATTAAAATCTTGTTCGCAGGGAAGGTCTTTGTTGTGCAAGAACTCCAGCAGCTCAGCTTATATCCTTTTTCTTCGGTATTCCCATTTGTTCCAGATCTGGTAGCAAAAAGCTTTGCCTCATGGTTGACAAAATCCATACACGGTATAGTGATCTTTCACTTGATACTTCAGGGCCTTACGCAGTAGTCGATGACCAAGTAGACACAACATGTTCCGGTATATGTGTTAGGGCAGGAATTTTACAAAGATGACCGATTTTTTTTCTCATATAATTTAAATAGTGACCTACCCCCTAGACGCTCCCACATCAAAGAGTCTTCGTTCCGATCCAGATTGGCCCCGTCGTGCAAGTTAATAAGTCGCCATGTCGATCGCATGTCGCTTGGACATAGCCTACACCAACGGCATCGAATGAGCTAGGATCATGTTAGCAGCTGCCTCCTGATAGTTATTCCGTTGATGTCTCCACTTACGCCTCGCCGCACTGCCAGCTTTGGGTGACCGTGAGCATGTCGAGCTTCCTGTCGAACACGAAGTCTGCCGTGCTCACCGAGGCCTGATCGGCCGCAACGCAGGTACCGGTGAACCTCTCGTCCTCGACATCCCCGGAGGTCGTGCAATTGAAGGAATCGGCTCCCCTATTTCTCATATTTCTCAAGACAAAACGAGGACCAGTGTCGGCTTTCGGTGGGTCGGATAACGACGAGCCCGGGGGCAATTCGTACTGCCTCTGCCACTGCTCCAACTGCCACGATTGATAACTGTCCACGCTATCCGTACAGCCACTACCCGGCTCTTGTGGAGTCTGGCCGCCCTTTGTGGTGAACCCCATCGAGTCACTAGGAACCAGTGTGCATGCCTCACTTCCGTCCTCGGTCGGCGCGCAATTCATGTTCAGGGCAAGTATTCCTGTCGCCAGGCCATCGGCCCTAGAAGTCGTGTCAAGTCTTTTCAGCATTTTCGCACAGCCAGAGATGTGTTTCGATACTCACCCTTGCGCGTCCGAGCAGGCAAACGTATGCGAAACATACATAATCCGATTGGCCCAGTCCATGGCGAAGGAGACGGTGGTGTCGTCGGTGAATCCATTGCCGGCCCAGATGCATTCGCTCCAGATGATATTGTCTCCGCCGTCGTGCCACCCCTTCCAGGCCTGCGGCCATGATGCCACACATTCGAAAAACGTCCCGTAGGTCCTGTTGGTCGGCACTATACTGACTGCGATGGTCGCGGGGCTGGCGCTGTCTCTCGGGTCTGCGCCGTCGTACCTCGCGTCGCTCACTCGCCACCCGTACGTCGATGTAGTGTTTCTGCTGCCGCAAATTCTGGCGGCGCCCGCCCTCCAGGACAGCGCGAGTGCCGTGATAGCTGCAAGTAAGCCGTATCGCATCTTGACAAGTACTGGTCGCCCAGATCGCTTTGTGTCCAAAGAGGCCTTTTGAATTTTGCAGGTTTAGGTTTCCTTATTTACGTTGTCATCAGTCAGTAATAGAAGACTCACGCATCATTGAATCGGTGACATAATGGGACTTCATTCCCTAGCCGTAACATGCCGCCGCACTTAAATACCGAGCTTGGTCGTTGCATTTTAATATCGGCAGCCAGATAGATAATCGGTCCTCTATTACCGCTTCACGATAATAGGACAAAATAGATTACCAGAGCGGCACACATCGCAGTTCTAGGGCAGACGTATAGCCGCTCCCACTTATCCAGTTCCCCAATTTGGCCACGTCGATTCTCGCCCAGCAAACCAAGGATGGTCACTCATGATGATCCTCAATTCTGCCTGAACTGCAATGTCTACGACGGGCTTTAATTTAAAGCCGAGGGTTTTGTGCTTTGCCGACAAAATCTTTGTCTACGAGTAGGCAATTTTCCCGGCTGGATCGGCAGCCACGGTTATAGGTTGTCTGGGAGGCGAGCACAGGTTGGTCTTCATCGAGGCATTAGACATCTGCCGGCCCCCTCAGCGATATTACATGCAACCCGTTCATGGAAACCCAAAGATAAGAGAATGGTCTAAGAATAGAAAGGCACAATATTCCATAGACAGGAGGGACAGGCATATTTATATAGCAATCCAGCGTTGCGCCAACATTAGTCCAACTAGACCCTTTGAAGAACAAGCCATCATCCACAGCTAACGCCAAACAACCAAGATCTGACCCGAGCCACCCAAGTGCCATACTAAGATGAGTTGGAAAACCCTCGCCCTGGCGCTGTCAGTGCAGGCGGTCGCCGCGCAGCAGATGATCCGATTCGGGTGCTCACAGCTCGTCGTGGAGAGGCTGGACCCGCTGGTCAACCCGGGCTCGCTCGTATCGCCGCACGTGCACCAGATCGTGGGGGGCAACTCGTTCAACGCGAGCATGGACCCGGCGTCGCACGACCTGGTGGCGGACTCGACCTGCACGAGCTGCACGTTCTCGGAGGACTTCTCCAACTACTGGACGGCGGTGCTGTACTTCCGGGCGCGCAACGGGACGTACATGCGGGTGCCGCAGTTCCCGAACGTGGGCATCCGCGCCGTCGGCGGCGTCACGGTGTACTACATCCCGCCGTACGACGGCAAGACGAACGTGACGGCGTTCGCGCCGGGCTTCCGCATGCTGGTCGGGGACGCGGCGCTGCGCGAGGCCAAGGGCCAGCAGCGCCAGCTGTGCCACCGCTGCTACGTCAAGGAGGACTATACCGGCGGGTCGGGCGGCGGCGCGCCCTGCACCGGGTCCGACACGGCGTCCCTGCCGCCGCAGCCCTGCGATGGCGGCATCAGGACCACCATCACCTTCCCCACCTGCTGGGACGGGAAGAGCGTGGACAGCCCGGACCACAAGAGCCATGTGGCCTATCCCAGCTCGGGTACCTTCGAGTCCGTTGGGCCTTGCCCGGCAACTCACCCGGTAAGGCTGCCTCAGCTGATGTATGAGGTCATGTGGGATGTAAGTTTGATGCATTTTTCCAACTCTATGCTGCTCTTTAAGTTCGATTTCTGACACTCGTGACACAGACACGCCCCTTCAACGACCCCGGAATGTGGCCCGAGGACGGCTCGCAGCCATTTGTATGGAGTACCGATGACAAGTAAGCCGCCCTCCCCTCCCATATGTAATCCTAAATCTGCGGGGACTGCAGTCGCTGACTCCTACGTGCAGGACCGGGTTCTCACAGCATGGCGACTACGTCTTCGGCTGGAAGGGCGACAGCCTCCAAAGGGCGCTCAACGCCCGCTGCAACAATGCCGTGTGCAAGGAACTCAAGACGCAGAGCTCGGAAGAGGCCATGAGGTGCACGCTGCCGCAGACCGCGGTCGAGAATGTTGATGGATGTGAGTCGCATCTTTCCCCCATTTCAAGCAGAGATGCCCCCTGCTGACATTAGTATAGGGCTGGACTCGATTCCGGGTATGCGAAATTGATCCACGGTGCCACGGAGTCGAGTTGCGGTATAGGACGACTTTATATCTAATAAATCACCATGAACGTTGACGAGGGGGTCTCCCAGGAGAGGATGAATCTGGTGGCTGAGAATGTATTGGCGTGCTTGTCGCCACTGCTGCGGTTCACTATTGATGGAATGCGGCTCCTGCTTGTCTTTATTGAAACGACTGACCTTCTATCATGCTTATTGTCGTCCTAATAATTCTTTTCTATTGGCACACTGGCTCGGAAGTGTGGAATTGCGATGTGGCTCGACCTCATGGCGGGTTGGGCGTTGTCCGGTTTCTCGGCCGCACATAGAGCTGCTCAGTAACCTCTGCCCCCCATGTCGTCCCAACCCCTTCGTATTCAACGTGGAACCCAGCCCTTTCATATAGGGTTTTCGCGATATCTAGGCCCTTAAAGGTCGAGAGTTGCGACTCGTCAAAGTCATTTTCATCGATAAATGACATGGCTTTGTCAATAAGTGCCCTCCCCAGACCCCTTCCGTGATAACTGCTGTCCACAATAAAGGCTCGTATTTTGGCCACCTTTCGTGTCGTTTGATTGTTCGTGGCAGGTTGAGAAAGCCCCTCGACAAAAATAGTCCCCACGACCAACCCGTCTGCAACAGCAACAAATGCTTCATTGAGGGGGTCATCGATTCGTCATAGGAGGCTCTCGAGAGCAGCAGCCATGTCCAATTCAAAAGTCTTGCCAAATCCGGACTTTTCAGAGTAGTAGCGCATGTGCAGATCAATGCAGCGACCCAAAACACCGGGGACGTATCCTCGGACGAGTTTCGTTGCCGCGACTTGGGAAGGTGCATCCCTTCGGACTTGATCTGAGTCGGATACCAATCCCATTGCGCCTGTGAACCGACTCTGAATGAAGGAGTAGTGAGGTGAAATGGGAGAGCTGGAATGGAGAGAAAAAGTGATTGTCGTCCGAAAAGTTGTCCATCAAGTCTTCAGGTTAACCTAAATAGAGATCAATCGGATCCGGAGAAGAGGTTCGTCCGGACTCAGAGTTTTCAGCGATATGGAGCAAGGCGACGGCGTGACTGCGCAAATGCGCAGCAAAGAGAGGCCCGCGAGAGGACGTGTGGCTGCTTAGATTGGCTCCGCGACCACCCGCCTGCAGCGACAAGAGCAGACGCTCTACGTCTGCAGCTTGGAGTCTTCCCTTCTTCCTTCATGACACAACTGCAAGAAGTGCAATATAATTTACATCATCTGCACCCTCCGCCTTAGCCACTGGAGACAAGAAGAACATGTCGGACTGACGACGGGTAGAACTCACCACATGGACGTTAATCTCGACAACATACACGGCACCATCGGAGAGTTCGGACCAATCGATCAAGGGCGAGCGGCTTGGTTCCCGAGTTCCAGAACGACATCGATATTATGCCCCTATCCGGGACGTTGGCACAAGGGCTGTACCATCTCGATGCACCAGTCTCCGCACCTCTCACGCCGCGGGTTTCCAAAAGTCAACAAATCAAATTTGGATCGGCTAGACACTGTGCATTTGTTAAATGTTCCATCCGCTAAGCCTGTCTGTGGATTGTCGCAGCTGGGGAGTGTTCGGCTCGGTACCGGTCCGACCGAGGGTTATGGACTGAGCATACATTGCGTTGGTACTGTAGCCACCTGGATGCATGGATCATTCCTCTCGTGGTCTCGGGTTTGTCCCGGAGTCGGAGAAGACGCCGTTGGGAGTTTTGAGACATTGGGCATTGTTTGGTTTTTCGAAACAAGTTCCAAATGTAACGTGGACGAAACTGAAGGGAAAACACCAGAGTATAGAAGGACTGTGTTAAAATCGGTACTACTGTCAGAGAGGCGAGTCACAAGCGGCTAGTTATCCATCTTTACCAGAACATTCATTCGCACCATGTCAGCCACAGCTACATCTGCATCCTCATCTATCGCCGACAGGCTCAAGCAATGGACCACCTGCGATGTACGCTATTCCCTGCCCATACGGCCACACCCGGAGAACGAAACGAAAAGACTTATTGACATGAGATGATATTGGGGGTGCAAAGGTTTCAGATGGTTTATCCAAGCTGGGCCACAAGCACGGCGGCTTTCTTGAAGGCCTCCACATGTACTCTCCCGAGTACAGGACGGGCAAGACAAAGATCGTCGGCCGGGCCTTCACTGTCAAATTCGCTCCCAAGGAGGACAACAACGCCCCAAAGGTGCAGGGCAACTATGTTAGTGCCTAGGCTGAATAGCACCACCCCATTTCGTATGTGCATGCGAGCACTCTGACATGTCTGGTTCTAGATTGACCAGATCCCTCGAGACGCCGTCGTGTTCATATCCCAACCCGCGCCGCATATTAATGCCTGTTATGGCGGCTTGATGTCGCTTCGCGCACAATACCTTGGCGCTGCCGGCGTGGTCATCGATGGCTCCCTGCGTGATATTCAGGAGCACCGTGATCTCGAGTTTCCAGTAAATTTCATGCAACGTCCAAAATCTCTTCTTACCCCTCATTTAATATTCCTAGATGGACTTCTCTGACCAGCACACACAATCAGGTCTTTGCCAGAGCTACAGGAACCACTGCCGGCGGTGCCGTGTGCTTTCCTTCTGAGGTTGATGTGCCGGTCAAGCTGCAGTCGTCCATCCAAGACGCCATCATCAAGCCAGGTGACTACATAATCGCTGATCAGGACGGTGTGGTCGCGTTGCCGAGCGACCTGGCCGAGAAGGTGCTGGAGTTGGTCTCTGGCATCGTGAGCGCGGATGAGAAGGCTGCCGAAGCCATTCGTGGCGGCATGTCGGTGCAGGAGGCTTTCAAGACCTTTAGGGGGAAATAATTCGGTCATTTAGAGAGGAATTAGGTCCTTTGAGGTGTGAAATTCAGACGTCTGTCCTCTGTCCCATTTCAAGCGGTTCTCGTTCTTGCATGATTCGTGAAAAGATCACTGTGATTTCCTCAACCGTTGGGCAACTTGTGTGCGGGTTTGATACCATGTAGCTCACTGCTAACCTGATTCCTTATTTGTCTCCTAATTATTATTCCCTGGAATGTCTGTATGGAATAATCCTGCTCATCTGATACCATAACGCGTCTCGTTCTCACAGTAATACCACCGTCCTGTTCTGCTCAACTAACTGCGTATTCCCGACTCCGGTATTCCTAAGCTTACCATATCGTGCCCGCAAATCTCTCATTCATGTCTTTCGTGAAAACAAAGCAAGTGATAATATAAATCAAGCAATGTAACGGAAAGCCTGTTTCCTAGAATGCGCCTCGTTCTGAGACAGGCCCTGGACTTTGGCCTGAGCCTCTCCTTTCATGACATCGGCAACGTCTGCGCCCTCGTCTAGCTTCTTGTTTGCGCGCAGTAGGACCATGCGCATGAATCCAGCCAGCATGATGACTACCAGTGCGAATGCCGAATTGACCGACATGGCGAGAACGTAGCGGGGCTGCGCGGTATCAGGGTAGAGGTATGAAGTCCAGACCTGTGGTTGCCATGGTAAGCAGGCAAATAAACAGCCATTTTTGAGCCTGTGGATTGGGTTAAAAAAAGGGGGGGGGGCTCACCTGGGATGTATTTCCGACAGCGTTGATGAAGGCGACTGCGGCAGCTCGCTTAATTCTTGGCCGGAGCATGGTCTTCTGCGCCCAAGCTACCAGCACGGCGTTGGAACCATGACCACCACCGATCATGAGCTATTGCATATTAGCCGTCGTTGTTCCAGGAACTGGAGCAAAGAGTGGAAAAGGAGCCCGCTTACCATCATTGCAAAGTACCTCGGGCCTTCGGCTGTCGCAGACGCACCAACGACAAAGCCGACTATGCAGAGAACCATGGGCCACATGACGTGAAAAGATGAGTTCTGCAGCCTGTCGGCAGAGTAGTTGTTGACGATGGAGATTGTCATGCCCAAGAAATACGGAGGCGCAGTCAGCAGCAGGGTCTTGACGCGGCCATAGCCCAGCGTCTCGACGACCGAGGGAAAGAAGTTGGACGTGGCCGACGAAACCTGGATGCACAGGAGCATGAGACAGAAGACATAGACGCGCCAGTCCTTGAATGTGAGCTTGAAGCCGTAGCTCCAGCGCTCGTCATCCTCATCGACCTGGCCGGCGTCGCGGATCAGGCGCCACTCGGCGACGGCACGTTCCGTCGGGGTGAGCCAGCGCGTCGTTGACGGCCAGTCTGGCAGCACGGCTAGGGAGCACAGTGCCACGAAGACGGTGATGGATCCTTCGATGATGAAGAGCCAGCGCCAGGACTCGAGACCCCGCGCGCCGTCGAGGCTCGACTGTATGCCTGCCCCGATCAGACCGCTGAAGGCGCTGCCAACCTGGGTGGCCGAGAAAAGCAGGGCGCTGCGGAAGCCCATCTCGGAGCGCTTGTACCAGGATGAGATCAAGAAGAGGGCGCCGGCTGTGTTTTGACTTGTTAGTCTTGTGATCATTACCTGATTATATATCGTCTGATTATTGACGTCCCTGCTCAAGGACGCCGACGTCGGATGGGAGAGATACGAGGTGAAATGTAGAAGAGGGCTCACGGTAGAAAGCCGCTTCGACAAAGCCAAGGAAGAAACGTGTTATATACAACCCAGCGGCGTTATGAACAAGTCCGGTACAAAGTGACAGCACACCCCAGACGGCCATACAGCCCGGCAGGTAAAGAGAAGGTCGGATATGAGCGAGAAAAACGTTGGATGGGAGTTGCATCAGAATATAACCGACGAAGAGAAGTGCGACCGCTGTGGAGTATTGGGACGCGGACAAGTTGAGAGTTTTGGCCACCCCAGCGACCTTTGCGGCCGCGATATTGTTCTGTTATCACATAATCAGACATCAGCTCGCGGCCTACTCGAACTTGTTTCTGGTAGCCTCTGCTGCCCACCCAAGACAATCCAAGATTTCCCAAGTACTTACACGGTCCAGGTAATTTAGGACGAAGATGAACCACATAGTTAGCAGCAGACGAGAGTCTAGTTTCCGCCGCAATTTCTTCTCCGCCTCGAGGAATTCCTCCTCGGTCATGTTCTGGGCGGGCAGGAGTCTGTTGTCAGAGTCGGCGAGGCTCTGCGTCTCTGCCAACTGTTCCATAGGCTTGTCTCCGACGGTAGTTTGTTGGGCAGACATAATGTGCTAGTTTTATTTTCCCTCCTTGAGATGTGTAGCTTTGATGTTCGGAATAAAACTGGTGATGAAATCGACCTTGCACGAAGACTAGGAGGCGGAGAAGGTTTGTTTTATGCGAATTTGACAGTTCAAATATAGCAGAACATCCATGCCTGCCAATCTGTTTGCAGTCCATTGCGCGTCCCTCTGATCGCATGTCTGCTCGTCTGTGCGGAGATGGCACGCCGCATTGATGGCACGCTGCATTCAAAGTCACAAGTACTCAGGTTCATGATACCACTTCTGTAGGAGACTGTGATACGCTAGACAGGGTTTAACATGCATGTTAGTCTGTCTAGGATCGTCAGATCAACGGGACGGGATCTTGCCGCTTTTTTAACACTGCTACAGTCTATGGAGTCTACGGTTTCCGTTGCAATATCTTGTAAAGCGGCCACCACTGTACAAGCTACTGGGAACCAAGCCTTCTTTGTGGACTTTGGTGAGTTTTGCCAAGTCAAATCGCGCCTGGTGAACTTTTCATTTCCTCTCTATGATATGCCCACTTGGAGAGAAGAGATCATGCGCCAAAGAGCAGTTAGAGAGACTGAGTGACAGAATTTACAAAAAAGGAAATGATCAAGGATCAGAGTGTGTATGCTGGCCGTCTACAGGCGTGCCCGGCTCCAGCCCGAGTTTCGATACAAGGGCTCGGCTTCAGCCCGTGTCCATCTCCGGGAGAGTGTGGGGAACCATCGAGGGACGTGACATGGTTACAGTACGTGCATGTAGACGACGTGACAATACCTCTGGTTTTCTCTCCAGGCTTGAAATTCATCCCCACATCTTTCTACACGAAGCGTGTTTCGTCTTAGCGTTGCGGCAACAGGGTCAAGAACCGGGGTTTATTTACATGTACGGGCTTTCAAATGTACATATCCAAGTAGTATACCACCCGCCGCGTCCAACATGTTACCTACACGCCGAAGTCATTTACCTGAAAGGATCCTGTCGCTTTATTTTACCTCTTAGTTCCTGCTCTTTCACGTTAATCGCTTGATTCTCATCCAACATGCCGCCGTTACATGCGTCCCGCACAATTATTGCGCGCGCCCCTCGTCCCAATTCCTTGCTAAAATTGTAGTCATCGACATCGGCAAGTCTACTTTGCCCCTGCATGCTGGCTCACGATGTTCCTCTTGGCAGCGGGAAAACGTTACAGTTCCCAAGTTCAGTGTGGTTAATGTGGGCCTTCTACGGTGACCCCACTGTTTACACGATTAACCAAAGTAGTCTTCGAGGAGTGTAAGACCGACATGAGCCTAGAGAATAAGATGTCTCTTCTGAATTCTAAGTAATAATGAAGCTGTCGTAAAAGTGGCACTAGGATCGCCATGGGCGGGCCTTCTCTCACAGACCCTATCGACAGAAGCTAAAGTAACAACAAAAACGACAACAACTCTCAAGCATGGCATGCATGACGTCTTCCGACCTGTGCGCGAAACGCTTTAGCCTGTTCTGACATGCTCCTCCCGGCAAAGCCACCGACATTCTTGACATCTGCGGACGTTGTGTTCGTGTTGGGGAACTTGGGCGTGACACCTTCGCCAAAGTTGGCGCCATCGGCCACATGGAGGACCTCTCCACCGAGCATTGTCAACAAGACCTTCTGTCGAGCAATCTCCTCCTCCGGGACCTCAAAGTAGTTCCGATCCAGAATGATGACGTCCGCAACCTTGCCCACCTCGAGAGAGCCTATGCTGCTATCGGCACGCAGGAACTTGGCAGCTTCAATAGTAATCGCCCGGAGTGCAGGCTCACGCTCCATCTTCTTTCCTGGGAAAGTCGAAGTGTTGAAAGGTGCACCGTGGGAGGCGGGAGAGTGAGAATTTTCGGGGTCCCCTTGACGGGTGACGGCTGACTTGAGTGCAAGGAACTCATCGAGAGGATCGATCTGTCCACCTTTAGTAAGCAGGGAATTGAAATGGTTGGTACCGATGGGAACAAAAGTCTTACCGGCCAGTCACTTCCATAGATAATTGGGCGCCCAACTGCTGCAATGTCCACGAATGCCTCCAGATACTCCATGCGATCGGGCCCCATGGCGTTGAAGGTCAACGGCTCCCAAGTGGCGCTGGGCTGAGCCCACTGGAAGCTG
This sequence comes from Diaporthe citrichinensis, assembly GCA_014872995.1. Taxonomy (NCBI): domain Eukaryota; kingdom Fungi; phylum Ascomycota; class Sordariomycetes; order Diaporthales; family Diaporthaceae; genus Diaporthe; species Diaporthe citrichinensis. The sequence goes on along the minus strand of JADAZR010000057.1, from coordinate 302,952 downwards.
AGTATAGCATCGACACCGAGCTCGGCGAAACGTGGCCAATCGTCCGGGCTGGAAAGCTCCGCGTGCGCGATGGCGAACTTGTAATCAGTCACGTTGGGGAACTTCTCACGGAACTGCTCGACCGCGTCCAGAACCCGCCGGACGGCGCCGTCGCCATCTGCGTGAAGCTGGGCGTCGATGCCGTTGCTGGCCAACTGGCCCAGAAGGGCGGCCAGTGGCTCCAGCTCGATGTAGGGCTCCACGGTCGTCGCGTTCGGAGGCACCGCCCACTCGGAAGAGTTCCCGACCTGCTCGAGGTATGGTGACAGCACTGCTCCTGTCTTGGCGGGTGCTTGGATGATGCCATCCATGAATAGCTTGATAGCCTGCCACTTTTGGACCGGCTTGGGACCAACCAAACCCTTTTCGTTGAGCGTGGTGGTAACGTTGATAGCATCCTTGATGACTGCATCCACCGCATCCACGGTAGCAGGCGGGGTGACCTGGTAGTCGAAGTACGGCCGGGCGCTCAAATTGCCGCTTTTTTGGACTTGCTGGAACAGACTATGCTGGATTGGAGTTGCCACAGCCTCCTGGAACGTTGTGACCCCGGCTTGTCTCAACTCTCGAAGAGCAGCGTTGACACCGTCAATCCGCTCAGCTTCGGTCAGGGGATTGGGACCAGCAAGAAGGGTTGAGGCTTGATCTTGGAGCAAACCCGACGGCTCGTTGCTACCTAGAAGTCTATCGATTCTGCCTCCGGCCGGATTTGGGGTCGACGCGTTGATACCAGAAACCTTCAGAGCAATGGAATTGACAAAGTATGTGTGATGGTCCGTGGTGGTGAGGATGACCGGCCGCGTAGTGTTGAGCTTGTCGAGGTCCGCCTTGGAAGGCAAGCCGCTCAGTGTTGCTAAGCCACTCAGGTCGAAATTGACAACATCGAGCCACTTGCTCTCGTTGTTCTTCTCGGGCTCATCGTCTATGCACTTTTGCAGGTGCTCCAGAACCTTGTCGATGGCAAGGGTTTCGTAGTTGAGGTTACACTTGACGAGTGCTTCACCTGCGGCTCCTGTGTGCATGTGCGCATCGATCAGACCAGGCATGGCCATGCGCCCGTCAAGATCGATGACAGTGGTATTTGAGCCGATGAAAGACTGTACACCATCGTCACTGCCGGTGAAGACAATGACCCCGTCGTTGATTGCCAGGGCTTGTGCTTGCGAGGATGCAGCGTCGAGAGTATAGATCTTTCCGTTACGAAGGACGGTGTCCGCAATAGTGCTGGCGTTCTGTCCGAGCGCCAGTGTGAAATACAGCGGTAACAGCCAGGACGCGCTGCCCGGTATAATTGTTCGAACCATGGTTGGGGGGCTACTAGAGAAGGAGGCAATAGGAAAACGAACGAAGTTCTGTCGGTAGCTGACCGATGGCCATAGAACTCAGCCGGATCGATGAGATTTGCAGCCTGAGTATTTATATATCACGAGCACAAGATGTTCCGAACGGCATGCCAAGATTCTTGAGGGATATTGATATGCCATGATGTTGTCGAGTAAGCCGTTTGCAACTCCCGGCTCTAGATGCCCTTTTCGAAATAGCACCATCACCCGGCGTACACCGGCAGCTCGGCCACATGGGGCATGCAGGCGTGTAAGTCTCCCCGATCTGCGCCTACAGGGCAGCGGGTTGATCCCTGTATATACGCTGGATCCAATCAGAATAGAGGGACTCACAGCGATTCCCACTTTTTGTTTGGAGCATCGTCGGCGACATCATGGACCAAGTGCCGTCTCCACATACGCAGCGGATCCCTCGCATACCTCGAATGCACACTTGAGTGTCCGCGGCTTTGATTTTGTCTAATTAGGATCAACGATTTAGGGACTTCCCCCGATCGGATCCGCTTTAAGCCCTTTCCCTCTACGGTACTGTATCTCGCCAAGACTTAGTGCACATGTGCTGGACAACACAGTTACAGTGAGTAGGGGGATGATTATAAAGGGAGCTTTGATCACTAGATAGGGTAAAGTATACTTAGTTGCCAAGGCTCGTGTCTGGTTCCTGTTTGCATTCTCTATTATATGCAAGAACTCTCATCGATGGGGTCCCGATTGGCTATAGCGTACATGTGGGTCTGAACGGCTCTGGTATGTCTTCATGAAATCCTCATAGCTATACGCCAGGACCGTGTAAGCGGCACCGATGACAATATGACAAAAGACAACGCTGCTGATCTCCTTGTCCTGAGAACGAGGACGAAGAATATATAAATCAGCGAAGGCTGGTCTAATTTGGTCCAACGTTCTCTCTGCTAGAACCCAGAGCTTAGAGCCACCTAAGACTTTCCTTGGAAGTGTACCAGTTGAAAGGCCCAGTTGCTGAGTCTCTGAGAATGCGTGCCTCTGAAACCCTCAACCTCTTTGGTAAGAGCTTCCTTCATCCTATTCTCCCAATGATATTGTTCGGGCATCACCACTGAGACAGTACCCAGGGCTCGTGCTGTCGTGCGCCGTCGTCAACGGAGCGGTCACCCCCGACATCAGAGCAGACACCAACAGAGATGGAGTTGTCGACCTAACCGGCGATGCCGACATCCAGGGCAAGACGAATTGGACTGAAGCTTCCGGTGCTATCTTCCTCCCGAATATCGGAGATACCGACAGACGATGCTCCAAGCTTGCTCTTAGTGGACCTGCCTTGAGCAACGAGGCTCTTGACGACTGCAACGATGCCTCGGATGACGTCCAACGAGCCCCTCAGTTCTTGGCTCCTCTCAAGACTGTTCCCATCGCTGGACTGTCCAAGTCAGCAGTTGGATCCATCTCGATTGCAGACCCTATTGCCCGGGATTTGGTGCGCATCTTCCGTAAAGATGGAAATGACTGGGCTATCACCGGCAACAATTATACCTTCAACGCAGAAGCCCTGCAGTCTGGCCTCGACCTTGGTATTGACGGCAGAGACGTCCGACGTCCGGGTGGATGGGACGGAAAAGTCACAGTCCGCTTTACCGTTCGCGACGGTGATACCACCTCTTCTGACGACGTCGCCCTCCGCGTTGCTCCTGTCCTTACCCACCACCACCTTCAGACCGTCGAGCAGGTGCTGGCTGTCCAGGGAAACAAGACCGACGACTCCCGACTTCTCAGGTTCACCGAAGACCTCTCGGCCGCCGTCAACAAGGCAGGGATTGACAGCCAGGTTTACCTCTTCAACCACAGCGACGATATCTGGGTGCAGGACTTCATGGAGCCGGGTTATGCTAACATGCCCGGCCCGAACGGCACCGTTTCCATACGCGTCATGATTCGATGCCCTCAGGATGAGCGTGTTGCGGGCCGTCAACTATTTGAGTACTACCGCCAGACTGGTGTCGGTGCTGTCCAACACCTGGGAGGAGCCCGCGATGAAATCAACTCTGGTGGAAACATTGAAACCATCCCTCCTTTCACCTTCAATGGCAAGACTTGGCCGGCTGGACGGGTCATCCTGGGAAACCACAAGGAGCAGAGGCACCATATCCACCCCTTTCTGCAGGCCCAAGAAACGCAGGAGCCCGTTCATCTGGACACAGACTGGCTGGCTATCGGCCATGTTGACGAGTTCCTACATTTCCTGCCGGCTGACAACGAGCGTGGCTGGGTCCTGATGGCCGATGACCCCCGCGCCGCCATCAAAATGCTGAAGGATATCCAGACCGCCGGTCACGGCTCTACACTGGCCATTTCGCGGAAGAATGACTCTGAGTCAAGCGTCTGCACCGACCGCTTCGGCTGTTTCCCAGGCCCTATCAATTCCCCGACCGTCGATGCCGTTCTCGCCGATGTGAAGCTCATGAACACCAACGAGGAATGCTCCAAGAGGATTGACGCCAACCTCGAGATCCTCAAGAGAGAGGCAGGTCTGCAGGATGATGAGATCCTCCGTATACCAGCTTTGTTCGAAACTAGTTCGTTCGGTAACGACAACTCGACTGATTTGAAGGTTGGCGCCTTCTTCCCCGGAGCTGTCAACAACCTCGTTCTGTCAGGTTTCAAGACCAGCATCGCGCCTAATCCCTTTGGTCCTGTCGTTGACGGGAAGGACCTGATCTCCGAGGCCATCACAAATGAATACTCCAAGATTGGGATGAACGTTACATTTATTGACGACTGGTACACACACCATAGTTTTGGAGGCGAGGTGCATTGTGGGACCAATACAGTCAGGGACATGTCTGCTCAATGGTGGTGATGTATCTTCTAGTGTCGTTTCGGACTGTTTCTTGATATCAGTTATCAATCCTGAGTCCTGTACTTCATTCGATTTTCTGATGTCTTGGTATGGCAAACTTATATTTTTTACACAATCCCAGTCCCGGTGCTTGGCTTCTAATTTAGCCTAGTACAAACTCCACAGGGCATAGCCTACCCTCTTGATCCGGTCCGCAGCATGTGTTATGATTCGACACAGCCCCTGAACTTGCTTACTCGATGCCGTCTTGGCGCTCAAGGGCAACCAAAGCCCCGCCCCTAGACCTATTGATCTGTGCTTCTTATCAAATGGTTGCCCCTTATTACATACTTGGTAGTCCATGTGGCCGAGCGCTGCGGGCAGCGAGTGCAACACTGGGGCCCACTCCATATATAGATAACCCGGGAACCCAGAATTACCTCACCAACATGGTAAAACGATCGACCCGAAGCCTTCACTATCTGCTCACAACACGACCACGAACATACCACCATTCCTTGGCTCTCAACTCACGCACTCGCCAAGAGGCTCTGGTCATCATGCCATCGGGAACTGAGTCCCGAAACCGCGTTGGCAAGAGAAAGTTCACCCGCGCCTTTGCACCAAAGGTCCGCACAGGTTGCCTGACATGGTATGCATCAGCTGGATCACATTTCATCTGCGAAAATACAAGGCTAACGAAACAGCAGCAAGTGAGTGACTGTTGCTCACGAGAGCCTACTTGACCTCGCAAGTATCCAGTCTAAAGATGGGACAGAATCCGACGGAAGAAATGCGACGAGGAGAAACCTGTATGCCGACGGTGTCGTGACTCCAAGGTTGTATGCGATGGATACACCGGCGACACCAACAACGGACCACCGCCCAAAAGCACTGACCGGAAACAGCAGCCTGTCTGTCTACTCCTGGCTGAATCACGGCGATTGTCATGCCCTGACATTTGCAGCAACCTCGAAGAAAGTCGGCTATTTCGTCAATTCAGAAGCCACACCAAGAGCGCCTTCAGCTCACTCGGCCCGATCGAATTCTGGGACCACTATGTTGTACCGTTAACTATGACGTCTGAACCTGTACGGTACGCCAGTATCGCAGTTGCAGCAGCACATCAGCTATTCTTGTTTCGGTCCGCCGCGCCAGCCACTTTTGCCCAGACGTCACAATTAGAGTATGCCGCCATTCAACAGTACAACAAAGCCATCGGTTACATCAAGACGCTCAGTAAAGTGGACACTACGTATGATATACAGTGCGTCTTGACGTGTTGTCTGTTGTTTGTGTGTCTGGAGAGCATGAGTGGGCGCTACTCCGAGTCAATCCGGCACTTCAAAGCAGGGACGCAGCTCCTAGCTAACTTGCAAATCAAGCATGATGCCGAAGAGCCAGAGATGGCAGAAACGGTAGCCGACATGTTCGCAGGATTTGGCATTGGCATCTCCATCTTCATGGAGGAAGCACTCGTGCCTCGCAGACCAAGTTATGATGGAACATCACGGGTCGATGGCCGGCCGGGCGTGCCATTTTCCAGTTTGAATGAGGCGTCTCTTTCTCTGAGGCGAATCGACGTCTACTACATCCACTTGATGTTCTCCGCAAGCGGCCCTGTCTGCGAGTCTCGGCCTGCGGAAAGGGAGAGGGCTTTCGACCTGCTGGAAGATCGGCTCACCATCTGGAGCTCGCGTTTCGATGCGACCGTCGAGGCCCTGCAGTCTCAATTCCTTTCGGATGCGGATCAGGAACAGGTAATGCGGATGAGGCTCACGCAACGGCTGTGGCAACTCTTTGTGCCCTACGACACAACTTGCCACCCAATGTTAGCGTCGACATCTTTCTCGGCATTCCTCGATGAGGCAGAAAGTCTGGCCAAGCCCTTCATAGCCGCGGAATGCCCGACATTTGCTGTGGACGGCGATCTGGTCTCGGGCCTTTCCCTGGTCACGACCCTTGCGACCGACGCTCAGATTCGATCCCGTGCGCTTGGCCTCCTCCGCTCGCTGAACAGGAGGGAAGGCGTGTGGGACAGCCGCGAACTGGCCGAGCTACACGAGGCAACGCTTTCCCACGAGGATAGTCAATACTGGTACACCCGGGAGGTAGAGGGAGGCATACCCGGGTACATGAGAGTCCTGGCGGGAGCCACACCGACCCTAAACAGTAGCAACGCAATTCTTCGTATGACTTGTTCCTGATACTTGAGGGTCACTTGGGGTTAGGTGGCAAGATACATGATAGAGTGTCTGTATCATAGAAGAATACGTGTTGTTAAAACTTTTGATCTGAGGCAAAACGTGTCTGTTCCTAGTTACTCTCCATGCCTTCGTCCCGTAACTGAGAGTTCGCGAAATAACTGCCTGGGCAGTATCTTTGAGCCGTCGATACATGAAATTTACCTCAGGCTTGAAAACGAACACACTCATGAGATTGATAGCAATTTGTTTAAAATTTATAGTGGCCTGGAAAGGTCGAAGAGTATAGTCATGTTGCGAGTCCAATACACGTGGAAGAATTTAAGACCTTGGATTATCCTGGTGACTGCCGCCGCCGGCCTTTTGAGACAGTTCTTTGAGACCTTGGCCTTGGCCAATGAGAAAGTCCTGCCAATTTTCAGTATTAGAGTTCTTGTCAAGACGATTTCCTCTCAACACTCGAGACCACAGATAGCATGAGAAAGCGTCAGGAGAATTGCTTACCCCGAGGAAGGTTGGTAACCAAGTCACCATGAATTTGACAGTACCCGCATGAGGCCCCTTGTAGACTGTCGACACCTTACTGCCGATGACATCGTCAACCAGCGCCTCGGCAAATTCGTGAGATGGACAGCCTTTGGGCTTGGCCTCGCCACTGGCCCATGAGGCTATGGTATCCTTGATTGGAGCATAGCGTGAGTTTATAGGCAAGTCAAAGTCCGAATCATTTGCGTGGAACTCGCTGTCGACGACCCCGGCCATGATCGTGACGACGCTAACCCCGAAAGGTGAGAGCTCAAGCCGCAGAGTTTCAGAAATGCTGTTCAGTGCAGCTTTAGATGAAGCATAAGCAGCTGTCGGGTAAAGGGTCAGCCAGACGAGCGAACGTGATGGGCCACGCAGGAAACCGAGACTCAGCAGACTCACATATCCAAGGAGTATTGACTATGGCACCAACGCTGCTCACATTTACAATCCTGCCACGGCTTGCGATAAGAAGGTCTGCAAAGGCTTGAATCATTCTAATCGGGCCCCAGAGATTGGTATCAAATAGACGCTGCGCCTTGGCTATGTCTAGATCAAGTACAGGCTGTGCGTAACCACAACCAGCATTGTTCACGAGAACGTCAAGGCCTCGACCGCTGTCGGCGACGCCTTTGGCTGCCTCGGCAACTGACTCTGCGCTCAACACATCAAGCTTGAGGACGGTGACTGTGCTGAGGCTGGAAAGGGTCTCAGGAACCTTTGCTGGGTTCCGAGCTGTTGCAAACACGTGATGGCCTCGCTTGGCAAGGGCGAGGGCTAATGCCTCACCGATGCCTCCGGCTGAGCAGCCCGTCACGAGGATCGATTTTGTTGACATGAGAAAAGTCTGACGGCGTCTTGAAAATGACCGATCCAAGGAGATGAAAGTATTTGTTTTGTCTAAGGTTATACAAGGACAAGAAGCTACAGACCAAGTTTAGTGTGCATCCTGCTCAGCGACACACACTACAGGTACCCCGCTTCCAACCCCTGGCACAACTGGCCTGCAAAGGCCCAATAAAATCCATTCACCCCCCCCCCCGGGTCACTGACAACGACACAAACCAAGTGACTTAGCATGCAGCCTCCTTCCCAAACCTTCTAGAACATGGCTTGAATTTTCTTTTGCCTCACTCGCTGTACCTTTTCTTGCATAGAACAGTCATGGTCTTCTGTGTTGACTATAGTACTCATGTTATGCCTGTGGGAAGTAGTCGTTGGTGTATTGGTGAGACATCATCTCCGGGGGAGAGTAAGATGGCTGTGGCCGACGAATATCTGGACTCGAGAAGGTCTCTTTGTCGTAGCCGTAGTTGTCCTCGTCCGAGTAGTGAAGAGCCGGGTCGTAGCCGAGCGTGGCTTGCTCCGGGTACCCCGGGTCACGGTGCTCCGTGTAAGCCGGGTACTCGGTGTACTCCTCTGCGGGTGATCGCCACCAATCCCCGTGATGCGCTTGCGGGAATGCAGCTTGGGGATCATTGTATGATCGTCCATAATAGCCATCATCCAGTCCCTGACCATCATCCATGTAGTCCATCCGTGACGGCTCATCATTGAAAGCCCCTCTAGCAGTCCCGTGCTCGCGTGTGCCCCTGGCCTACTCTTGTTAATTCCAAAGGACACAGAAAAGAACGACGGAGATCTCAACATACCGACATGTAGTCATCCGGCGTTGACTGGTAACCTGTGTCGTCGACAGAAGTCCTTGGGCGGGGCTCTGCTAAGTACGGAAAGTCCTCTTTGTCCACCTCTTCATCATCGTTGCGCCGTCTCTTGCGAGTGAACGGGATCCTCCATGGACAACAGCACAGATCGCCCAGGAATCGTGTGACCGGTGGAATACAAAAAAGTAGCGCGGCAAGGGCAAGGAACCCGAGAAATGCAGCGCTTGCAATTGCCGGGACGTTGAGGTTGGTCATGAGAAGCTGGCTCACAGTCCAGCTGTGTCAGCCGGGTGCACTTCAACCAGGAGTGAGCAGCCGCAAGCGCACCCGACCATCGGGAATGGGTGAAGGAAAAGCGAGATACGCGGCGGCTAAGCCTTGGGTAATGGTCAAGCTTTAAGACCGGCCAAGTGTAGTACTGGCCTGCTGGTAAAACCTGAAAAGTTGCAGCCAGCGCCGCGTTTGGGATATATGAAACTCGTCAGTCGAGCCGCAGGGTGAGTTGCGCAGGGTACCCCAGGCCGCTCCACCGATCCCCCACAGGCATAACGGAAGCTTATTTGCAATCTTCGCGCCCTTAATTTTCCAGGTTCAGACGATCTCGGCCACTTGGATGAACTTGCTCGTCGAATGCCGGTCTTGAGTCAGACCAGAGACCGGATGCTCGACCCTGTTACATGCCTGCGCCACAATCGTCGTGACGCTCACTTAGCACAGAATTAATTCAGATGCCAAATTAGGAACTGCAGATTGAGATGCTCGGGGAGTGGACGCATGTTATTCTTCAGAACGTGTAGCTCGAAAAATTGACCTCTCTATGGCTACCCCATTCGCTGGTTGGCTAGGTCCCGGCATTTGATTCCAGTCGCCGCGTTCAAGATCAATGACGTTGAGAACTTCGTGCCACCAAGTGACCAGCTCACTCAGCAACATGCGTCATCTTCATTCGACTGCGCATATAAACCGCCTGCATTTCGTCACGTCTTAAAGATTTTGAACCTGCAAGGACGCAATCATGTTGGCTCGCTCATCCGCCATTTCCTCTCGGTTTCTTGCTGCACGTCCAGTCTCATATAAATTAAGTTGTCGTCGTCGGGCCTCTCCGACTCTCCCAGCAAAAACAACTGTGTCAATCAGACAGTTCTCTGCGTCGAAAATGTCTGCATTTCCCACACCCTCGAGTGATCCTCCCAAGAAGGAGATGGTCTACTTTCCGGATATGACCACGGCGCTCCCGTCCAAGTCCGCCGAATTCCGTCGCGTCCTCTGGACCGGGCTCTACTCGCAATTGGTGCTCATGACAGTACCTGTCGGTGGGGATATTGGAGAGGAAGTATGACGCCCACTTATTCGATCAAAATGAAACACGGCGCTGACACTTTCTAGATTCACACTGTGGATCAGATCCTTACCTTTACGTCTGGAACAGGACTTGCTCAAATTGCCGATAAAGAGCAGGACGTCAAGGCTGGCGACATGGTCATTGTGCCAGCCGGCACGAAGCATCAGTTCTTGAACACGGGAGCGACGCCGTTGATTCTTTACACGGTATATAGCCCTGCTGAGCATAAGCCGACTACTGTACACCGAACCAAAGAGCAGGGCGACAAGGAAGAAGAGGACGGCATTGACGTGGCACCGGAGTGGAGCAGGAGAAGCAAGAAACAAAACGAGGACGAGGGCTGGGTCAAGGGCGAAGAGTAGACCAGCTATTCAAATCCACACATTGCCGTACACGAAATCCCCAGAGCAAAAGGTTTACCCTTGCATGTAGGGTTTATGTGATCAGTAACTAACGGTGGAAAAGGTGCGTCTTACTGTGTAATGATCACTAGCTGTATGATTCATTCAAGCGCTAGTCTTTATGCCTAATGATCCAGACGACACCATACCGTGCTTTGGTGGGCCGCAGAGAGGGTCACTATGACCTCCCTTCCCTTAATTGGTTACCATTCCTATGAGACGATCTTTGCGGATTTTCTAATAAAAAGTCTCCTCTTCTCAGAAGCAATTAAATGGCGATCACGCAGCCTTTCTGAGAAAATGAACTTGCAAAAGGGGAAATGGATTTGCAGCGAGAATAAACTTATAGCTAGAAAATGAACTTGCAGCTGGAAAATAAACTTGCAGCTAGAAAATAGACTTGTAAGGTTATTATATAAGTACTTAATCTTGCTAATACTTATTACCTAAATCTAAGTACCTCTTAAGGGCAGCTCCTTCCTTAACTTCCTTAACTTCAACTCCCCACCTACCTTCTACTCAGCCAAAAGCCTCAGCCCAAAGCCTTAGCCAGAAGCATTCAAGCAGATTATCAAAATGCAATGTAAGATTTGATCCATAGCCTACTAAAGCACTCAAATTCAAAAGGAAGCGTTGTTGAAAGACAAAAGGAGGGATTCTGTTTCAGCTAGCCGCCGTCCCAAAGCAGGAGACTCACCGCTAACAATTAGGAGGGGAATTACTCCAGAGGAAGGCACCTCTCTGAGAGGAAGACACCTCTTTAAGAGGAAGGCATTTCCAGCCTAAGTTCATTTCCTCTCAACGATCAATTTCAGCCTTTAAAACCTATTCTTATTTGCTAGGAATTTATATGAGACTAATAACTTATAGCAAATTGACGGCCTAACGAGGAGTATATTCAGAATGATCATTTTAAGCTTAAAAGGGGGCTTCAAATGGGCAAAATAGGCTATAAAGTGTGCAGAGGCCATAGTGACCCCCTCTCAGCCACACCAAAGCACGGTATGGCAGAAAGCTCTACATCTCGAAAGGTTACGTGCAAAATGCATCCTCTATCTTGACAACTTAAGCGGTCCCACGCACGCTGTTTGAAAAATTGCCTCTGTATCATACTTCGCACTAGCCTCCCGCAGACCCGCGTTACTCTCAGGCCCATAAGATCCAATGGGACCCTGGGGAGGAAAGGTAGTTAGTTCAGGTACCGGAAAGACGGAGCAACCTTTCTCTTCTCTAGTTCGTGATTTATGGCTTCAAGGGCGCGACCCTCTACCATATACAGACAATGCAACTTCAGGAATTCAGGAGACATTCCCTTAAGTTCAATGAATGCTCACGCATGTTTGGGCGGTGAGCAAGTGCAAGTACCATGGTTTCAGCAGTGAGTCTTGACCCTAGCGTTCCAGCACGAAGCGGAAAGGGCGACAGCCTTCTCATGGAATCTCTCGGCTTCCTCTCCATTCTAATTTTGCGTAGAATCTAGTTGTTAACCTCAGGATACGTAGACCAATCTTTGCTGCCGCCCCATAACAAAACGGCTGACTGGAAGCTGTACTCGATGGCTTTCTTTGCGCGTTCCCTCATGTCCATCTCGAACTGAGAAAGCCTCGCTTTCAGGGCCGCGGAATCCCAATGTCCATTCGTCCTAGACGCAGACAAGACATCACACAACTGACCGACGTCAACAGCAGCCGTCTCGCCCCCAGACCCTCCGCTCGGCGCCATAGCATGGATCGAGTCCCCAGAAAAGGTGATGCGAGTGTCCGTCGGCCACGGCGAGATATCTGGCTTGTTGGAGTGTATTGGAGTGGCAGCGCTCTGCGTTTGCATCTCCAGCAGCCTGCGGAAGCACGAGTCCCAGTCCGCGGCCAATTTCAGCGCGTAGGCTCGCCTTTGCTCCTGGGTCAACAAGGGGACCGAGGCTTCCGGCGGAAAGGATAGGACCCAAAACACGTAGCTTTCTTGGTCAGAGAGGTTGCATCCCTCGATTGCGGACAGTCTACCACCGTGTGGCCACTCGATCGGAGCGAACAGCATCGACTGGTTGGGATTCTTCTTGTCGAGGGCGATTGCAAAGTGCGCCTGGAGCACCTCCTCGTGCCCGAACTCACCCCGAAACTCATCAGTCAGGGGAGTCCGTCCCCAGATGCAGCACCTCTCTGTGTCGACCAGTTTTGCATCCGGGAACATCTGCTTCCTCACCTTCGAGCCCACCCCGTCCGCTCCGACAAGAATGCGTCCTTGGACGACCGATCCATCTGCGAAGTGCACGCGCACACCGTACCTGCCGCCGTCAGACAGCAGCTCATAACTCTGTGATGCCTTGCCAAAATGCACATGATCCTCGATCCCGTTCAGAAGGAGCTCACGAACCCAAGGCCTGTCAACATTGACGGAGCGGTCTCCGAGCCGCCACGTGTCCGTCTGTTGGCCCGTCGAGGCATCGAGGACGGCGAGCGCTGGCGGTTCGATGCGGCCCGCGTGCGTCTTCTGAAAGAGGGACCACATCTGCGGTGACAAGGTCTTCTCGAACGCGTTGAGACCCCCGTCCATGATCCGGTAGCGATGACCCCTCGACGCTAGAGCTGCGTCGCGCTCGAACACTTGGAACGGGACGTTGCGGTGCTTGAGTCCCTGGGCAAGCAACAGTCCCGACATGCCCGCCCCGACTATGAGGACGTCATCGGCACCGGCGGTGCTGGCCATGCTCATATTGCTTGCAACTTCTGGTTTGCACGCTGGGCTGAAAACCAGACCTGGGGCCCTCCTAAGGCTAATGTTACCAATTTCTCGAAGGCTTGATGTGAGACGGAGGTTTGACTGGTGTTTTGTATTCCGACTTGAAAAGATGAAATGTAATTGCCAACATCACAGTAACGGGCGGTTCGGCTTGTAAGCACTAGTGGATGAGGGGGATGACGATTGGAATTAGGCCATAAACCCATGTGATCTAGATGCTATCATAGTCATGTAAGGCCTATGCCTGCGCATATGCCTGTGTCTGGGCCTGTGTTTGTGCCTGTGCCTGTGCCTCTGCCTCTGCCTCTGCCTCTCGCCGGGCAATCCTCTCGTCCCTGTCCCTCTGCATGAGTCCGAACATGATGGCCTGCACAAGCAGCTCCAAATTTTCCTTATTTGGCTGTGGCTCTTGTCTGTTATCATGGGCCCACGACCTGTCCACGAGAGTCTTCCATGTGTCCGCTGACCACCCGATCGGCACCCCGGTTCTCTCGGTGCTCGGCCCGACGCGGTCCATGATTCCCACCAACGAAGTGAGATCCCCGATGGTGACCTTATATGGCCCAGGATTACCGACCAGCAGTGGCTTTGTGTTGGGAATGAAGTGACATCGGACAATTTCCTGACACAGGAGTCTGAAAGGGCTTGGGCGCACCTTCCAATCATCCATGTAGGCTTCGACCGCGCCCATGACGTCCTTGATCGTCCTCGACCCGTCATTCTGTTTCTTAATCTCGTTGGTCAATACGAAAAAGAAGAGGTCTTCGGTGCGGTTGTTCAGACGCCACGGTCTGCAGTCATTGGTACGGCAAATGACCATGAGCTGCATCAGCTGCGCCATGATGGGGAAGTCCCATTCCTTCTTGTACGTCCAGAAGCCATGCATCGTGAACTTCATCAGGGCATGACAGATCTCGCTGGACCAGATGATTTTTGGCTGCGAGCCATCCCGGGGGGTCTGGATTTCGGAGTGCATCGATGTGTCCACGTCGATCTGGTATGCCCGCGAAAACAGGTCTGTGGGCAGGCAGCGGTATACCATGGGGAACAGCCGCCACAGAAACCTGGCTCCTCCATTGTTGTCCCAGATGTTTTCGCCTTGGCCCAAGATACACTGGTATTTACCCTCAGCCCGTAGCTTGGCTTCGTCTTGCGCCGTCCAGTGAGGGGGCGAGACATACCCCTGAGGGATCAGCGCTCTGTATTCATCCACTGACAGAGGCGGACGCTCCGTCGAGAGGAAATCGCCAAACCGTAACATGGCGCGCTTTTGTTCGTCCTTGAACTTTCTATCCACCCAGGCGTTCTGCTGCACTACCGCAATCTTGGGAGGCATCTTCAAGGAGGAGAAGAGAAGGTAGCCGGATTCGTAGCTGAACTGAGTCTCGATTCGGAGGTTTCGTTCGTGTCCACTCCAAAGAATGTCTTGAATTGTGTTCGTATTCACTTCACAGGATATCTTGAATTGTGTGCGTGGGAAAATGATTCAGTCTCGATGAGGGCGGTCAGGTTTTGTTGTTGTCGTGGGAGCGTTGCTGTGGGAGAGACGAGCTTGGGATGATACGTCGGGCGTGCAGTGCTCGAGCTTGGTGGACTTGGAAGGTACGCCTCTCTATCCATGGTAGACAGCAGTTTAGCTGAGAAGGATCCCACGTAGATACCAGCTCCATGGCTGATGCCGCCTTCTCTTGGAGCTCCCACTACGGCCGCGACCCACTGAACGCGCCTTCTCCCGACCGAAAACCCACCGCCCACTCCCGAAGAAGACTCGCGTCAAGATGCCGTTCTCACCAAGACAACATAAAGTCAGTCCAGGCATGGGTGGAGGCGGAGGGGTGTGCCATAGGTGGAATTCAATGCAGAGACAGGGACTCGAGCTTACAGTTGGCAACGGTGATGTGCTTTGGAGGCCGCCACATGTCCAACAAGTGTTTGGTCGGGCAAGGACGAACCACCTGAGGTATCTTTGACGGCCTACTCTTGCCTATATGACGATCTCCGAAGCCATGTGGGCCAGGTGCAAGCCGTGTTCAGGAAGCCAACTGTCGTCGTGCTCGCGAGATAGGAGTCTGGGTAGAGGGTGTCATCACGCGGGACATGCTTGCTTTGGTGGTTGCGAGGCTTGCGGATGATCAAGACGGCCCCTGGATCAAGCTTCTTGGTCTTTCGTACTCATCGGGTCCGCAGGAGTGGCTTCAGCACCCTCTTAGTCTCATGGGAGATCGAAGGGTCGGCTCTCGCCGGACATTCGTGTCGCGGCCGAGAGTCAAGACAACGCCGGCAGTGCGGAGAAAAGCTGTGTGGGATGAAGGTGGCATCAGGGAATGCGCTGTCGAGATCGCCCACGTCTACGCTCAAGAAGGGCTTCAATATCGTGGTCTTTTCCACACGGAACACAATTCAGTTCCCTGTGGTCTGGAGCGCTATTACATCATCCGGCTGCCGATCACAAGCTGCAGAATTGCTTCAGGGACTGTTGGCGGTACCATATCATTCCAATTGATGAAAGCCGCTGTGGATAATGCACACCTATTTATATACAAAATCAAAGATTATTTACGAGAATCCAAAACTGCCATGAGCTCCCTATCCGTGTCAGAGACACCGGTCTTCCACCTCCCTGAGTCGTCCTTCCGCCCGTTTAGCAGGCGGCGCCACCGCTGGGGATGTTCTGGCACTTGGTGCTCTTCTTTCCACCAGTGACGCTGTTGCCGGACCAGGTCCAGCCAGAGCAGGAGCCCTTGCCGCAAAGCAGGTAGGTGTTGGTGCCGGAGGAGGCCACGGTGCCCTTGACGCCGGTGACGGTAAGGCCGGTGATTGGGACACCAGTGGTGGGGGTGCCGGTAGGGCTGCCGTTCTCGTAGTCCTGCTCGATGACGATACCGTACTTGGCGATGTTGCTCAGGCTGATATCGTTGAAGGTCACGCCGGAGACCTTGCCGGTGGCGCCGGAGACGGTCTTGATACGGACGCCGTTGTCCGAGTTGCTGACCTTGCTGTGCTGGATGTGCACAGTGTCGACAGTGTTGTCGGAACGGCCTCCGACCGAGCCAATGGACAGGCCGTGGCCGCCGGTGCAGGAGCCACCGGTGAAGGTGATGTTGGTGCCGGAGTTGATGGCCAGGCAGTCATCCTGGTTGTGCACAACGGCTCCCGAGATGTAGATGTTCTGGGAAGAGCCAACGTCGAAAGCATCCGTGTTGTGGCCGAGCTCGCCGCTGTCACCAGCCGAGTTGTCGTACGTCACATCGATGACGTTGAGGTCGGTGGCCGAGTTGATGCTCATGAACTGGACGGGCGAGTTCTTGACGTTCAGGCCCTGGATGCTGGACTGCTTCATGGAGTGGGCGTAGAAGAACTTGGGCTTGGTCTTGCCTCCATTGGAGCCCTTGCCGTCCCACCACTTGGACCCGTTGCCATCGATGACGTGGCCCGAGGCGCCGGTGACAGTGATGTCAGTTCCGGAGACGGAGATCAGGGGTCCCTCCCACTCCTTGTACCCGAAGGAAGTCGTACCCTGGAAGATGACCTGGTGTGGAGGAGGAAGTGTCAGTGCACAGGATCACGTTTCTTTGGATCACGAATGTGACATACCTTGGTGCCGGTCTTCAGCTTGGTCAAGTCAAGGGTGGTGCCGGCGGGGACGGCAATGTTGTTCAGGGTGATGGTGGAGCAAGAGGCCTTGCCCTTGATAGCGGCAGCAGCATCGGTGAAAGTGCAAGCATCAGCTCGCTTGACCTCGGCAGGAGCTGCGTTGATCATGGGCAGCAGGGCTGCGAGGGCGACGACGGGAAGCATGGTTGCGGGTTTTGGGTGTTGGACTGAAAAGTAGTGATAGCACGAGGGCAGAGATGGAAGCTGAAAGAGAATGAACGGAGGCAAATAGCAATCAATGCTGGACTTCAAGGGATGTGAGAATGAGAGACTGGAGAAGAGCTTAGCAAGGCTGATGGAGCTGGGTTCCAAGATCTGACAGCTTGGCAGTGGAACGGCCTCTTTATACCCCAAGGACAGAGAAGCCTTGATTCATGCCGGCAAACATTCTGGGTTGTGCCCACCGTCTCCTATTGCGGCAGTGCCGTCCGGATCATGAACTAGTACCGGCGGAGTGGACATTCAGGGCGGATATTACCAAGTGGGGACTTCCCAAAATGGGGATAGAAAGTACGGAGCGGAGGAAAAATGTATAGCAGGCAGCGTTGATCATAGGACTTCGTCGTGCTGCGGGCTGACAATTACTTTACATGAAAACGCTGCATTTTGATTCCTGGCACGGCAAGTCACGATACGCCATAGGGTATCGACGACTGGCCGACATGAGGCATGAAAGTAGAATTCTCGCAGTCTTGGACAAGACATTTCACAGTAAATCACCTTCAGCATCAGGCAGTGCATCCTGGCAGACGGCGTGGTCGAAGGTGCGAACGGGAGACGGCAAACAAGTTACCAAACATCAAACATGCCTCCACGGTATAATATCGGACCCGACCCACAAGTCAAGCTCTCGGTTGGCTACTCATTGCCGCCCCTGCCCCTAAAGTAGCGTTGCATCCAGGTTCAAACAGAGCTAGCGAAACTGGTGATCCTCCAAGCCCCCGTAATTTAGAATACGATCTAGCCCAAAGCCAAGGGAAAGCTTGTCCCAGAGCCAAGCCTAATTTCTTCCGTGTTATATGACTGGTGGAATCCAGCGCATCATTCGATCCCCTTCAGCGTGACCCATCTTAAGAGGAGCCGCACATTCGGCTTCGAGATGGCCACCTATCCGGACCTGGCTATGTCATGGAAAGCAAGTTTCGCTAATGCAGACACATGACAGAGTTATGAACAGAGGATCCACATATCGGGTGTAGCGAATGAGCGTATAGACAGAAGACGCAACAAGAACGAAGATCAGGAAGATCAGGAAGATCAAACTGACGCTTGGCGAGATCACAGGGCCTGCGTATCCGCACGCCCCACACCCCACGCTCGCAAAAAAGCAACGAAACAACGTGGTGGGAGCGCATGTCTTGCCCTACCGCGTTGCTTCCTCCCCTCTCGTTCCCCACATGGTGCAAACAGCTACCGAGATACGAGAGGCTGGCCTGGATCCGGACCCTTGACTGCTCGACGCCACAAGTGCATGACTATCGAGTGGCCGGAAAATTGAGAACGCGCGAGGAGGCTGACATGGGCAGCTTGCACAGCGCCATGTCAGTCGAATTGCTCCCCTTAGACATACGGCAAGCATTTCGTCTTTGACAAACATCGGGATAATCCCAACATAAAGTTGTGCGCGATGTGATGGTATCGCCAGAATCTGAGGCCATCAGGTGCTGACGCGGCTGTCGTCCTGCCTTAATATATCAATTGACACACCGTGGACGCGAGATCGAGGTTCTAGCCTATTCTCCCCACTGTTTCATATGCTTAGCAAATGCTTGTTTGCACAATATATGGAGTTGCTGCATTCTGCTACAACGCCTGGATCGATCTAAATCCGGCCTCCTTTTTCAGGAGGTGGGTCGAAACTTATAAATCCGAGTACCTGCAGTTTGGATGCACTCACTCCCTACTTTCAGTATTTTAGAACGCAGCACGTGGGACGCATGACTTGCACAAGATCGGCTGCTGTGGAAGGGTGGATTGGATCGTGAAGAGAAGGCCACAATCAGTCCATCACATTAATCGTACCCGCACCACGGTACGTCTGGGATCAGCTGCAAAAGCCCGAGCTCATGTGATCATTGGTTCTTTCTGTCCATACACAGGTCAGAAGTCTTTTTCTAAGCCTCTGCCGTGTCAGCTGCAGACGAATCCCGTACGTGGTTCGTACCAAATGATTTTGGGTGCGTATCAATCTCAATCACGCTGAGTGTACAAATAGCTCCCGCTCTGCATTTGAAATGAAAACAACTCACTCCCACCTATAGCGTATCGTGGTTATTTCACAACTACCAGTACACAGAAAGATGAAAATACCAATGAGACGCACACTACGACAGGTAATTAGATCTGACATGGTTGCCATCGGAGAAGAACAGATTGGAAAATATCTTGGAGACTGAGAAACTGGGGATATGGTGATAGGAGCTTAGCACGCATGCATACATCAAGTCTCGTAGCTCCAATGTTTTTAATCAACTTGGAGCAAAAATTGTCAGAACAAGCGGGGCCGGAAAATAAATAGCTCCTATGTCGCGGACCGGGATTTCTTTCTCATCCCGGCACTAAAAGTCTCGCGCTTGAAGGCACGGAACGGAGGTTGATGTAGACTAATACCACATGTGTCAGTGATTAATAAGAAGAGGAGGAAACTTTTTTTCTCCGGTACTTGAAGGAACAGCCTTATGACAGCTTTGTAACCCACGTGGTCACCGTGCTCTAAATACTCATCATCACTTCCCATTTGATCTTCGATCTTCCCTCACACTTTCATGATCAGGTTTTCCAGCTTTGAGCATTTCTATGATTATACAATTAACTTCAGATGGGTTACTGCTAATATTACTTGTTTTACTCGGAATTATCTGGCTCATCTGCTAGTATTTGCCAGTTCTGCAGTTTGATCAAACGCATGTGTTACAATCTCGTAGCTAAATTTTCAAATTCTCCGTCAGCTTTATTTATCACAAGATCTAGCAACATGTCGAATGAGGAGGAGGAGCCTTGGAATCAGCGACACGGCGATCGGAGCTATGAATGTGCCCATCCTAGTCCTGATTAACGGGAACCGTGTCATTACAATTTATTAGAATATATCCCTCGGGGTGTCCTTCTGAACCGAAGCCACGAAGACGTGATGGAACAAATACTTTGAAGGCATCCTGTTTACATTGCGTAAGTGTCTTCCCCCAAGTTCCAAGGTTTGCATCGGTCTGCTGAAGTCGAAGAGTGGCACAAGCTTCTACATGCTGTAGCCTGACAAAATCTACGACATGGTCATTGTCATCCAAACTGGGAATTATTTTGGAACAGCAGACAAATTGAACCTTTTAATAGGACGGGACACAACGGGGAATCACAATAATGCAGGCATAATTTAAACGATCATCCTTTCGGAGACAATATCCAGGCTGGCCTGTAGTGGATACCAATTCTCAAGTTGTCCAGAGACGGTGATATTGGAGTAGATCCAGATATTTCATGTCAGTGAAGGAATCAATGTTCACGTTCGGAACGAACTTGTCACTATGTCGGTAGAGACCATCCGGGAACTTCTCCAGTTTGTTTTCTGAGCCACCGCAATGCCATTTTTATTTTCAAACTCTGTCACTCCGATGCACTCAAAAGGGGCATGACGGTTTAGATGGGACGATGACGGGTCTTATTCTCTGCTCAAGTATAAAGATTAATGACGTACAGAGCTGTGGTTGCAAAAGAGGCGGCTGTCAATATGACGTTGCTTTCGTACATCAAGGGCAATACTGTTACCTTGGGCAGGATGTTGCCCAAGATTCCCAGCCAAGGAGCAGTGAGCAACAAATTGCGGCATAAATGCTTGACAGGATTTGATGAGCCAAATTCAGTCAGACACCTTCATATCTCAGTCGCCGACTAAATAATTACCAAGTGCAGGCCAGGCCAGTCCAGTCGTTGTTGCCATCATCACATACCGTCATCGCGCTGCGGAGTCGAGGTGTCTCATCCAGATACGTCTTGCGGCAGGAATATCGAGAAATGGCTCCTATTTGTGGCCGGGTGTTTGTGTAGGAAGTATACCATGTCTCCTCAATACTCATCTGTGACATTCTTTTTCGCCAGTTGTAGGTGCATATTCCGAAACTGCACCGGATGCAAGATGTCCAACACGTGGTTTGTATGCCATTCAGAGTACCACGACGGCCTTTTATTTGAATCATGAACCAGAATTGACCGTTCCAATGATTCCAAGCCAAAAGCCGTCCTTTCCGGGCTCTAATTTGGCGTGCTCAGTCACACAGCATCAGGTTTCTGGATTGAATCATGACCTAGAGGAACGGTATGGGCACAACAAATGACACCGCGATGAATTAAAGACTTGATTTTTACTGGGTATCAATGCCTCAAATATATATTTACAGGAATATGTGAGATGGTGCTACAGGAGCGACAATAGTGCAACACAGGTCAACGATGTGTCCGGATGCCTCCCAACGAACAGTTGGAGCAGCTTAGACGCATTGAGAGTACCAGTCATTGATAAACTCACACTTGCCCGAGGAGCAGGAGGTTGATCCAGTGTAGCCCTGGCCACCGCACTGGCCGTAGAGAGCCACGGACCCGGAGCCGGAGCCGGCCTCGGCGGCCTCGGGCTCGGATGTGGCAGCAGAAGCTGCTGGGGCGGCAGCGGTGGTCTTGGCGGGCTCGGCGATCTCCTCGGAAACAGCTTTGGATGAGCCCTTGGACGAGGCGGACGAGGAGCTGAGCTTGCCGGCGCCCGCGTTGCTGGGCACGCTGGACTTGATCTCGCTGGTGGCCTCGGCGCTGGCGATAGACAGGCCGTCGAAGTCACCAAAGAAGGAGGTGTCGGTATACTTGAACTCGTCTGGGGTCTGGTCGAGGACGTTGACCTCGCAGGCGCGTCCGAGGGCGCTCTCGCACTGGGCATTGGTGGTGGCGTCGGGGGAGGAGAAGAGCCTGCCCTGGTAGTCGGAGACGAGCTGCTTGACCTTGATGAAGGCGTTTCCCTCGAATATTCCGCGGGCGGCCGTGTCGCCTCCCTCGATGGCGTGGCCGTTGACGTCTTCCCACACGTTGTTGACGGCGTGGAGGAGGGTGCCGCCGCTCAGGGCGGGGCCACGGCCGGCGGTCTTGTAGATGTAGTTGTTCTTCATGGTGATCTGGTCATCTTCACCCACCATCTCAAAAGTCCAGTAATGGTACCCGTCACAGCCAGTGGAGAAGTCCGACTCGCCGTTGATAAAGTTGTTGGAGAGTGTGATGCGCTTGCTGGGGTTGAAACCAAACACGTAGTGCTGGCGGCCGGGACGAGCGGTCTGACAAGAGAGTTAGCGAGTATACATGGTGAGAATTCACGCGTACATAGTTATCATGGCTTCTTACCGTGACGTGGTCAACCCAAACGAGGTCGGCGCCGTCGAAACCAATGGCATCCCCACCCCAGACGTACTCGTGATTCAGGTCCGAGACCATAATGTTCTGAATAATCACGTTGCTGCCCCTCATTCTCAGCCCTTTGCCCTTGATGGCACCATCACTTCCCACTCCAAGGATGGTCTTGTTGCTGCCGACGTCGATGGGCTGAGTAGGAGCCTTCCACCAGGTGGCCGTCGATCCACTGCCGTCGTCACAGCTATCCTGGATAATCTTTTGGCAGGTGGCGCCGTTGCCCCATGATGCGCACACATTGCCAGACTCGGTGCCCTCGGATTCGGTGTAGTCATACTCCTTGGAGAGAGTGATGACACGGGGCTCGTCGTCGGTCAGGAACTCGGTGAGCTCGTCAATATCCTTGGGTGTGACAGCGGCCACGCTGCCTCCTCCAGTGACACCAGTAGCAAAACCCTCGACCTCTCCTGACACACCCTGGGCGGCAACCAGACTGGATAGTCCTGCCAGGGCGGCCAGGATGGTAGAAGTTGACTTCATTATGTGAGTACCGGTGATGATGACTAAAGTAAAATCTCGGAGGTAAGAGAAAATATTCCGCAAAAGGAGGGAATGGCCGGGCTCCAGAGCCACGTGAATGAATGCGAGTGGTTGCAAGGCTGAAAGAGAGACGAGAATGAGAGTTGACAACCGAAGGAAAATGAAGGTTGGTAGCGATGGCTCCTAGGACAGTTAAAACGACAGAACGCGACCCATCGTCAATTGTACGACGAGGTCCGGACTGCCATGCCAATTCGGCGCGAGAGACGGTAGACGCCGTCGCCAAGAAAAAGTCCATTTCAGTCCGAAGGAACTACGGATTCCCTTAAATCAAATGCAATGCGTGATACAGCGCTATGCGAAGGCTGCGGGCCTCCGTATCCGTATTGGTGCCGAACCAGCAGTGGAGCATGTGCCGACTGTTCCGCGGACTACACCAAAAGCGTTACCCAGAAGAGCCAAGTTGGCCCCCTATCCCGCCCCAACTGCCACTTCAGTTCTGAGAAATGCAAAGCATTCCAAAACGGTCCATCAACCGAATGCGATCGAGAGCACATGGAAGAACAGATTGAAGAAATATCTCGTACCCCTTGGAAGACCATTTCACACTTACCCAATGAGTACACAGTAAATACGGCTGCTCCACTTCCCCAGATCCTTTCTGGCATCTCGGCAAGACGTCATGAAGCTGCCTCTGCATTTCTCGACAGAGTCTGTCAAGTTAAATGCAGCAGCAGAGAAGAACGACTCAAGTCGACGCGCCAAGAGCACCCAGACAGTA
Source organism: Diaporthe citrichinensis (assembly GCA_014872995.1). Classification (NCBI taxonomy): domain Eukaryota; kingdom Fungi; phylum Ascomycota; class Sordariomycetes; order Diaporthales; family Diaporthaceae; genus Diaporthe; species Diaporthe citrichinensis. The sequence goes on along the minus strand of JADAZR010000057.1, from coordinate 279,532 downwards.
TTATAGGATAATACCACCAGACTAAGCTTTCCTGGAACTTTCCAAGGGACATGGGGCCTTACGATCTGAGGAGAGGCAGTGGCAGGTAGGACTCGACGAAAATACGTTTCTATCGGTGATGACTTGACAAACTGATCTGCGGCAGTTAGCTGGACATGTGTGAGAATGATTCTTAGGGGAGAGATAGATTCTCTTTCCAATGTATAGATCAATGATGCAAAGAAACACAACATTCTTTGATCTCGACAGGATGACGGAGGATAATGAAGGTTAAGCCATGATATAGAGGGCAGCCAATAGTATAAATATTCATACGGATCAAGACATCAACGGATTTATGCTGAGCCAAGACAACATGAAGACAAGTCCCTTGAAGTAATGGCGTGATATTCCATTTCTACTGCAAGAGCAGACATCCCGCTGACAACCACGAATTGCAGTTCGGGGACCAAGGGTGAAGCACTGCCCTAGACCACACGGACTTTCATGGTAGAAATGGGGATACCTGTTGATCGTGACCATGTTCACGGGATGACTGAATAGTTGCTGAGTTCTGATTGCGTCCCGGGTTTTCCATGCTTACATGTCAGTGGTTGAGACGACGTGCTCAAGTGGACTGACTCCGCGAGGTAGGTCTGGCTGTGCACCTGATCGACCTTCTGCCACTCTTCGGGCATTGTTTGCTGCTTTAAATATCGAATGAGCCACAGTTATGGTGGGCCATGCTTACATATAGCGATATTCTGTTCGGCAGTTCGGGCTAGTAAGACCAGAACCGGTGAGGTTTACCGCGCGTCGTGCTACATGGTGTCATCGCTGTTTGGACCAGAACGTAATCTACAAACTGTGGCTCACGGCAGTTGTTGAGAGCCGCCGCGGAAATTTCCACCTGGAGCTAGACAGGGCCAAGATATGCTCTGGTGACGCTGGAGCATTGAGCTCTCGAACTTTCTTGCCGTGGCTATCATGCTGACAGCGGCAAAGGGAAAGGGGGCGAGCGGCGGCTAGGTCAATTGAGCCTCCACCAGATCTCGTCGCCAATATATTGGCTTGGTCTGCCCCTGCCAAGCGGTACAGGCATCATACCCAGCTCCCGACAGGATGGACCTACGAAAGTCACGCTTTGGACTTCAAGAGGCTCTGCAGAGGGAATTTTACCTAGTTTTTGCTAGGTGTTTCGCCAGCATAGACTATTCCAAGCGGCACTGATTGTGCATTATGCTTTGGCGGCTCCGCCCGTCATGCCACCGTCGAGAGATGTCGACTTGTTGAAACAAAGTCAACCACCCCCATTTGAACCGCTGACCTCGTTTCCACATCCGAGCCTTCTCGGGTCCGACATGGAGCCAACAGAACCTGGACGTGGATCACAGGATCAGACGAAAACATTGTTTTAGAAACACTTACTCGTGAGTGGGCAAAACCGATTGATCGACAGTCTGAATCGCCAAGAGATAGAAAGATGGAGACAGGATGATCTCGCCTACGCCGTTGGATCAGGTCAGTCTCCTGGGTAATCTTAGACGGAGGAATTCAACCCATTGGGCAGTCAGTCAGTCGTTGTTGTGGGATTTCTTTCCACCGTATCTTCGAAAAGATTCCGAAGAGGTGCTGCATACCCATCCATATTCCGAGGCCCAGGACCCACCCCCCTATGCCCGTATTGTATGTAGACTAGGCCGTATGCACACCGGTGGGCTGGTGTTTTGGCGCTGCCCAGGGCTCCAGACGGCTTGGAACTACGTAGCGTGGCACCATCTCTGCGAGCCGCATTTCCTCTCTGGACATGGTCGCAATGCATTCTGGCAGGCCTGAGGCGCCCTCAGCACGTGGGCTGACGCAGTTGAAACAGTGAAACGGGCGTGTTTACTTGTTCCAAGCACTCGCAGGATGAGCTGTCAGGGGCGCCAAACCAGGCGGGCTGGCGCTTGCGAAGGCAACATCCCTGGCTGCCAAGACCCCCTGCGACCGACCTTCATCAAAGTTCACCCCACTCCCCAAGGAACACGCGAGCTTCGCCCCCAACTTCCACCAGTTGCCAGCCCGCTGTCAGCCCGGCAGAAATCTTGGTGTTTCGAGCAAACAAGCTCGTTTCCGCTTGTGTTCTTGTGCATCACCCGCAACTTTCGTCTTCGGATCCCCTGCTGGGGGTTGGGGTGCCCCCCGGCGGCCCACAACTTGAAGTTGAGCCGCCTCGGTTGACTCCGGATAGGCGCCTACTCTGACGTCCTGCCTGCATCTGCTCAGGAGTCTGTCGACGCTATGCCGTGTCGAGAAGACATTCCCGTGCTAGTTGTGGGCATTCGATGATTCCAGAGATCCGAGCGAGCGAGCTCACCCACCCCCTGGGCCAACATGCCGACGAGAGCGGTGCCTGCTCCGAGCTGGGCGGGGGCGCGGACGCCATCATCAAGCTCTTACCTTGGTACACACCCAAATTGGCACACAGCACACAGAGAACGCACATATATATATGCATTCGTCTCTGGCCTGATCAACCACCATGATCTGATCTTCATCCCTTCAGCATTCATCTCATTGCAGGCCACACTCTTTGGTTTCGTACCACCCTCATTCTTTTTCCACGCCATCTGACTATCTTGTCATCTTCACTGTGTGAAGCTGGGACATTCATTCTTTGAAAGCCTACCATCGTCAACCTTTTTCACTTCAACGAAACAAAATCATCAAAAATGCCTTCCTTCACCTCCAAGCTCGCCCTTGCCGGCGCCATCCTCGCCTCCAAGGCTGCTGCCCACGGTATCGTCCAGGGCTTCGCCACCGACGGCCAGTACCAGGAGGGCTACATCCTCAACGACTACTACACCAAGCAGAACACCGGCGAGGCCCCCGCCAAGGCTGGCTGGTACGAGGAGGCCACTGACAACGGCTTCGTCTCCCCCGATGCGTACGGCGAGGCCGACATCATCTGCCACAAGAACGCTGAGAACGCTGCCAAGACCGGCACCGTCGCTGCTGGCGGCAAGGTCGACTTCTGTGAGTCAATATCCAGCAACCCATCATGCCGCGATGGGGGAAAAAAGAAACCCCTTTCATGAAGCCCAATACTAATCTCGGCTGACTACAGACTGGACCGCTTGGCCCGAGTCCCACATCGGACCCGTCCTGACATACGTTGCCAACTGTGGCACCGCCGACGACGCCTGCTCCACGGTCGACAAGACCACCCTGAAGTGGGTCAAGATTGACGAGGCCGGCATCAACCTGGACACCCAGAAGTGGGCTGCCGAGGACCTGATCGCCAACAACAACACCTGGTCCGTCACCGTGCCCGACAGCCTGGCTCCCGGCCCTTACGTCTTCCGCCACGAGATCATCGCCATGCACGGCGCTGGCTCCGAGGGCGGTGCGCAGAACTACCCCTTCTGCATCAACATCGCCATCACCGGCAGCGGCACTGAGAGCCCCGAGGGTACCCTGGGAACTGCTCTGTACACCTCCACCGACCCCGGTATCCTCTTCAACCCCTACACCACCCTGACCGACTACACCATCCCCGGCCCTGCCCTGTTCGGCTCTGGCTCAACCGGTGGCTCGACTGGCGGCTCTACCGGCGGCTCCTCCAACTCGACCACTCCTGCCACTCCCACCGGCAGCGGAGCCTCCCCATCTGCCACCGGCGGTGCTCTCCCCACCTCCACCGGCTCCCCCGTCACTGGCGGCTACGCCGATGGTGATGACGAGGAGAGCTCTTGCACCAAGGCCCGCCGTCACGCTCGTGACCTCCAGCGCCGCAACTAAGCCATCAAACCCGGGCTTCTGTTGTGACGTGTGTGTGTGTAAGATACGACTTATTGAAGGACATGAGTGGTTTGGAAGAACCTACCTACTTCGTTGAAATGTACATAGACTTTCTTTCTTCTTGAGATAAACCTTAGTGTGCGGCCTACCTTTTCGGGCTGTGCCTGCCCCTTGTCAATACCCCTTCGGGGCACCTCGAAATCGCAATGCAGATACAATGAACTAAAACAATGTCTTGTGCACTCGGTGACTGGATGTCTTTGAATGTGTGTTTAAATGTGTAGTTGACTGCGTAGTTGGATGGGTAATTGAATGGGCAGTTGGATGGGTATTTGAATGTGTATTTGAGCATGTTTTTGAGCACGTGTTTGAGCACCTGGGCACGGTCTGAGCAGGTATTTGAGCAAGTTTTGAGCATGTATTCTGACGACATTCGACTATTAACAACAGAAACTACCCAGTATAACCAACGATGAACACGCGGACTCATACAACGATGTCCGGAGTAGTAGTCGGCTATGGAAGCATTCCTCATTCAGGAAACTTACAAATATAGCAAGACAAGGCATTAGTTGAGCTTGGCTGAATTGAATCCTACGTACATCGGGGCAACTTGCCTCCCACGAGCGCCCTGCGCTTCATCACCCGTAAGATCAAAGGCACACAAGACTTCATCAAACGCATTGGCGCCCAGCCTAAATGTCGTTTTCTCAAAGTGCCACTGGATATGCTTTACGAGCACAAGGTTTCCTGTACATTGGTTGTATTGTGACTTTCCCGGGAATTCTAACGGAAAAGCTTTACAAATACATATGCAAATTTCTATGTGCATCTTCCTCTGTCTAACATTTAACCATCTTGATTTTGGTGGGCATGCTCGCCGAACAGTGTCTGATAGTTCTAGCTCAGCCAGAACCGATGGATTGATCCTTGCCGCGGTTCCAAAAACTTCCACAGACTCCCCAGCCAATTATTAAGTCTTTATCATGGTATAGTAATATCATTTGTATTCTTCTGGGTGTCTGAAGAACAAGACCAACTACCTCAGATGTGCCGGCAGACGATTCACCTGCCAGCCGTGCCAGCCCATGCCTACATAATAATAAGTCCACTGCCACATATGCTGGCAGTCTCAAGAGGTCTGATATCCTCATCAGAAAGATTTAAAGGTAGATTCAAGGCTTTGCCATACGCAAACGTCAAAGCATAAAGAAATGCCCTCGAAGGTTTGACATCCCGGCACGGTCTCGGGCTTTAATTCCGTCTGCCTCATCCCAGTCCAAATTGTAACGCCTTTGTCAAGTTCAGAGAATGTCTTCCAACCCTAGTGCTGTACCCATCCTAGTCAATGACAAAGGAATAGATCTCAATTCCATCTATATCAGCAGACAACAAACAAGTGTGCATCTGTACTTGGGTAACTCTATGCCCCCTGCAATAATCCTTAGACAGAGCCAGAAATGAACCAGGTGGGCATATTAGCCACGGATTCAACATTTCATATTCCCCACGATCGTCGATTTCCGGTGCGTTTCTTCTTCGGGCCTCCCAAAGCTACCCAGGTATTTACTTTGCACCGTGAATCGAATATTTGAGGAACATGGCCTCCATGGCGTCGTGGATGACCATCCTTATGGGGCCTCAAGAGAAGCTCCCTTCAGAGGTCCGAGCACGTCTGTTCAATGGGATCCGAACAACTGTGTTCGATGGAATGGAGATACTCGCCGAGCTGTCGGACGAAGCTGGGAAAGTATGCGGGCCAACATGACAGCTCGTCCGTGGGTTATCGCAAATAAACGGCTAACACCCCCTAGGTTGCTCTTGGAGTCATAGCTGGCTTAGCACTCTGTCTCTACATTGCGTGGATATTCACCCCACCCAATTCCCAGCAACGGGTACACCTGAATGAAGCTTTCGCGGTTCTTGTATGGGGCTCCATCTGCACCATCGGCAGCATTATATACCGTAAGCAGCTTTTGGACATCATGTTTACCCGTTAAAGAACCAATATCCCCCATCTTTAGCATGTACAATGAAGACTTTACGGGCTGCTGGTTTTGAGACAAGCTATGGCCATCTCATGGCCCACTCCTCACCACATTTGCATGGAGCTATTTCTTTGGTGTCTTGATAGCTGACTCTGAATGCCGCAGATGCCAACAATTATCCTAACCTACATTTGGATCCCCGAGCTTTCCCACCACCTCGAACCACGCATCTGGACACTTCCAATCTCCATAAGAAGGTGTACCCTCTTGTAGCCTGGATTTGGCTGTCGACGTCTGCTATCAGGGGGTGTCTCCTAGTTTTCATGCAGCCGTTCATCTGCCACATATCCAGGCCTGTGAAGTGGTACTATTGGTCAGTTGTGGAGTTTTGCGTAATGTCTTGGTTATACGTGGTCACCAATCCTTTCATCGTTTGCCCGGAATCCGGGCTGGACTCAAGTAAGTGTAACAACCCAGCCGACCTAATCAATTTGTAACAGAGGCTAATCTATTTTCAGTCTGGTGCTTCTCTTCCACGTTGAATGAGGTGCAGGTCCTCGCACTTGGTACATGGATGACGCTGGTAGACATACTTTCCAACATAATGGGTATGCTAAATCTCACCTTCCCAGTCCATTTCCCTCGAAGCTCATGCCGCCTTAGTCTACAGCATTCCCGCCATCATCTTCTGGCACTGGGTTTTTAAACAGTCGACCAAATCCGGTTGGCTAGTCGCACTCTGCTTGTCCATGTTTTTCTGCTTGTCAATGTTTCTCCTCCTGGTCATCTTCTTATGCCTGTTCGTCTTTGCTGTCACCTCTGCGCTACAAGTATTGTCATTGGACTTCGTTAATTCGCCCACTACATGGCTGTCCAAAACGATTTTGGAGACTTATGGCAACATATTCAACGATTTATGGCGAGCATAATGTATAAATCACAACTCTTCGCACGTGGCTTGTCAGACAGACACGTTACGTCGAAAAATACGGCACCACGAAGTCCTGTCAACAACCTGCTCCAAAGACTCCCCAGGCGCTTCCGATCATTGGCTCTCCCACAGCCGGACAAGAAACACACCATCACAGAAATTGGCGAAGTTGTTTCCCCCGTCCTTATCGGCATGAGAAATCCCATCTGCAGGATTGACCGCTCCGATGAGAGCACCGCCGCCTTTTGCCCCACAGATTCTGAATCGATGTTCCCAAAGCAGACTGCCATACTACTCTCAAATTACAATGTTTATAGATAATAAACCCAGGTCGAAGTCGAAAATTGCATAAGACAAGCTCGCGGACGGCCAGGAAGCAAGGATTGAAAGATTAATGTAGTATGGTCAGGCGGGAACCGAGGTATACATTTATACTAGTCCGAGGTTCTTCGTCTTCTTATCAATTTTATAAATTTGGACATCTCCTTGCGGCATCAACAGTTTCTCTGTTCACTCCTCTGAAGGGTCCTGGTTGAGCTGAGGTTAGACATGCTTTTGCCGGTGGATCCTCCATAGGAGCTCCCCCTACTTGAGAAAGCTGGCTGTACTACTACTAGTACTGATTCTGATTGAAGTGAAATTTGTTCTGGCCAAACCTCGTCTTGGTACGGGGGAGTCTTCTGCTCTGGTGGTGAATCATACCTCCGACTTGGTGGTACCTCTCGGCGAGGTTTCAATGTTGTTTGAACTGCAAAAGGGAGCTTTTGCGCTTCTGTTTGATCCAGCCATATATTGTATAGTTAGCCTCAGGGGCATTAGGTAGCTAATTTTATATTACAAGTGTGTGGATCTGGCAGTTCATTTATTTGACAATTATACCAGTCACTGCCCTGTTTTATCCGCACAGTTTTTTCCCCTTCTTCTTCCTTCTACACCCTGAGTAGTACTATACTCCGCCTGACCACCAGAATGCGTTTCGCAATAATATTCACTGCTCTCAATGCCGTCACGGCGCCTTGTCGGGCCCGGTCGACCAGGCCAACACCGGTACCATGATGCCGCTGATGGTGTACGCATCACCTATGCCACTATGGATGTCGATCACCCTGACGTGCTCGTTCCCCCGGCCACCTGTTTCTGCTGGGATTTCTACTCTTAAGTCTTCAGCCTTCAACTGTCTCTGAGAAGGGTGAAGAGACTTGTTTGCAGGAAGAATCTAAGCGCTAATGATCAACTCATTTCAGAGTGCCTCGCCGCTCTCGCCCCCACGTTGGCTGCATGATTTGTAGCGCTCGCTGAACTCGGACTGAGTATATAACAGACCATAAACAGTTTCCTATACCTCTAAAGAGAAAAAGTAAACGCTTTGTTGTTTGCTGCTGACTTTTCGCCACTAGACCCTCCTGCGGCTGCTTCTTGTGCCGCGGCATGGTGGTAAATAAAACCCATAATTACCGGCCAGTCCAGGAACGGAAGCATGGTGCAGAACTGCCGTAACTCATGATCAGGATCAGCCATCCGGTGATAAGTTGTTCGCACGACAGGCTACACCGCTTGAGTCGTCAATAAGCATGAGCAAGGGATGGATGGCATGGAGTCTAGGAAGCAACGCCTACTGACAATCCCGTGACGGGCGCAGATGAAGATGAGCGAATCGACAATAGGGGTTGCAGAGATGCGAGCGTGCCCCAGGCCCGCATTTCTCCCGCGGGATCTGTGGTTGATCTGCATCAATGGACATGTGCACAATCAAAGCCAGCAGGCGCATCTGCAACATGCAGGCGTATCGCCCGCACTGATCTCGCATTCTCCAACTGGGCCGTGCAGCCCGTGTCCGGCAGCTGACTGCTGTACTGACTGCAGGCAGACAGATTATCAAATACTGACGGTCACCAGTTCGTGGTGGCTCAGATGGGATCACGGGACCTGATAGGCTACCGCAGTCAGGACCGCAGCGCGAGCACGCCAAGCCGGAGGCGCTGGAACGGTTTGCCCCGGGGTCTCGGCAGCTGACGCGAGTGGGCGGAGCCTGCAAAGGTCGCCTGGGCGGCCCAGGGGCAGGTGATGATTCAGCCTCGCAAGATTTTTTTTCTTCCTGTCGCGCGCACGCTTGGGTGGTATTGAACGGCAGAGTCATCGTCGCCAAGAGTGGCGTTGGACGGAAGGCTGACTGGTGACTGATGGGACGACTCTAAGACTTTTCCACCAGAATGCGACAGTGGGTTGTTATAAGAGTGTCGGCGCCCCCAGGCCCGTTTTCCGGGCTGACTGTAATTCAGTCGATCGCAGGATCAAGCACAAACCATTGAACAACAATCAAAACGACCATCAAATAAACAACAACCATCACAACGAAATCAATAAGAACTAGAACCAAAGACAACAATCGCCAAGATGACCAATCCGGCCAAGACAGTCTGGTGGGAGACATACCAGTTATGGGACGAGGTGCTCCACCAGGTCGGGAAAGCGTACTACAAAGCAAGGCCGCCCAAGAAGGGATCGCGAAGCAGAGCAGGGCCCAGGCCGGCCCTACCAAGATCGCAGAGGGCCACGGGCAAGACCTCGTCAAGCCGAGGACCCAAGCTGCAGGCCCAACACGAACCTCACAACATGCAGCTCGTCCGACAGCGCTCGTATTCGTTGGACGGGTGAGGCCTAGCGGGCAAGACACACGCGACTGACTGCTGTTACATAATCAGCCGCTGGGTTGGTTGTGGTGACAGTAGGCGAGTGAGTGATGATTGCCCAAGGTGACCTCGGGTCCCAAGAAAAGCCAAGAACAACGATGGCGTGGCCGTGGGCGTAACATCATGATGTTAGCCGTTACCGACAGATAAATTGTCTGGAGTGTGTTGCCTTTGAAGCCCGTCGAGGAGCTGCCTCATCAGAGTGACGTGGCCAGCCCACCTCAGCCACGCACACACAGAGGTCGACAGTGAAAGCCAAGGCTGGATAGGGGCTGGTTGACGACGCTGCCGACCCGGGCCCGCACAGGGGCTGAGGGGCCTGCAGCAGGTTGAGTGGGTAACCCGACACATGCAGGCGGGAACGCCAGTGCCAGTACACGCACAGTATGCGCACTAAGGTTGGAAGTTGGCAGGGCAGGCCGCAGATCAACCAACTGATCGATTGAAGCCATCGAGGCCATGGGCAGGATGAGCTGATGGATGATAGGTGCCGATGAGGCCCATTTTATTATTTACTCTCAGACATGTAATTAGTATAAGTAGTAAAAGGCAGTAGCAGCACCTGCGATACTGTACCCAGTCAATCGGGCATCAGGCTGAGACACGACACCGGCACTGGCACCGCCCGACAGTCTCAACTCTCCAGGCGAAGGGGAAAAGAAGCAGCATCAGTTCCAGCGGATTGGTATCGCGGATCCATCCGGGTGATCGCCAGGGGAATGGTGCAGCAGCGGGAAGGGCGGAATCAAGATCAAGGTTGGAACACCAGGAGATGCACCGGCAAGGCAGCTAAGAATGAAACAAAAAGCTTCGTTGGGAGCCCAAGAAATTGGACAACGGCGCTGGCGCTGGGGCAGCGCAGCAGGGGCAGCAAGGCGCCACCAGTCGGGGCCCCAACTGCTGCTGCTTGATTGTGCTTGGCCTGCTTGGCCAGCCCTGATTGCGGGCCGGATGGCCGCCCAGAGGAATGCCCAGCGGATGCCATGAGATGCCACGAGATGCCAATCGTCGCCAATGGTCTTGGCCGTCTTGGGATGGATTGCTTGAACCGAGCCGCATCAGACCTCGAGGACGACAAGAATTACACACATTCTGATCCACGATTGCGTGCGCGGTTGGACATGGGCGTGCTGAGGTTGGCCAGCCCGATCTTGATGACGATGGACACTGAACACGATGTTGATCGTATCGTTGACTCGTGCCGGAGCCAGCCTGGGCTGAATGGACTGTCAAGACTTGACCGAGACTCCAGACTCGAGACTCAATACTGCAAAAGACCGCCGTCGCAGGAGGCCGAGACTCGAGACGTTCAGAGCTGAGAGCTGAGAGGCCAGGGCAGACGGAGGACGGAGATTGAGATTGGCCCCTCCTGGACCACTGCTGCTGCAGCTTGCAACCTACCTGCGACCGAAGGCAGATTGAACGAACCCACAAAGTGAGGAATCCATACGGTCTGACGGTGCAGCGAGCAGTCACCGGGAGTCGGTCTACCACGCCAATTGATGGCTGCCGATTGATGGTTGAGGAATGGCCGATGGGAGGGACAGAGAAGGAAGACACACTGTGTGGGTGTACTGTCGACGGCCCGATAGGGGGGGAAGGAGATCAAAGAGGAGGGTGGCACGGTGGCAGCGGACTGCTGATTGACTGATTGATTGACCCTCGCAGCTGGCGTCGGCGGATACGAGATACCGGGCGACTGGGACCAACACCCTCTGGTGTCTGTCTTGCCATGCGCTGTCCGACCACTGTGTTTCAACTGCCAGGTGGTCTGCAACATCGGCATCTTACATCTCGCATCTCGCAGACTCACGCCCGCGAACCCCGGGGCAAGAGAAGTTGCGTCTTGCATCGCCACGGCATGTGCTTGTGCCCCCCACTTATGATCTCTGCCTCCTGGGATGGTCCATCTTGTCTGACGAGACGTTTCTGGTGGTTTTGGCCGGTCGAGCAGTTCCAGGCCCCGTCTCCAGGGATGGAGCCAGTCAAATGCAAATGTCCCGAGTGATTGACGCCCTCAACCTGGCCGAAATTGAATTAGCAGCACACCAGAGAGAGTCGATGGCCCCTGAGGATCCAGACCCAGTTCTGCACCGTCAGCCAGTCAGCAAGCCAGCCAGATTAATCAATGATCAAGTCAGTCAGTTCAAGCAGTCAATCCCCAATCAATCAAAGTTGGTGTCGGGGAGTCAGGGTACGTACCTAGCTCGCGTCCCTACCTCCCCGACCCCCGACCCCACCTCACCCCGTTCCTGTCCCTTTTTCGGCCCCTGCTCCCTGCAACATGGGCCAAACCTTCCCACCCTGGCAAGATGGCCATCCAAAATTGAAATTATCAACCGCGAAGCCATTGACGTACTGTGGTACTCGTGTCTTCCTTCCCGCCTTTGGACGCAGGGTGCGGTACTGTGCCGTGCGTCGACATACGGTGCAGGCTCTGGTACACCTCCTGCACATCTCGTATCACCAGTGACAAGCGACTGCCTCCTCCTCCTCCTGCCTCCAGCGCCCAAACCCCCTTTCCCGACGTACCTCGTTCTTGCCTGCGCCTGCCTGTGCCCACCTTTTGCCCGACCACGATTCGCCGTGCTCCATCATTAATTATCGATTTCCTGATTTCTTCTTTCCCTCCCTTCCTCGCCCCTTCCGTTCCCATCCAGTTCATTCATCCTTTTTCATCCGTCTCATCCGGCTGTGTGCAAATTGATCCGGGCCTCTCTTCTCTTGCCTCTTCAATTTGCCCTTCTGGTGCTTCTTCACATCTATCCATCTTGTTTGACTTGATCATTCACCACTCTCTTTGAATACCAGTATACTGATCCTTTTCTCTTGAAAAGAAGAAATAGACTTGCTCAAGGTACGTTGCTTGCTGCCCTGCGCGCGCAGTGTATGGTGTGTGGTGTGTGTGCCGTCTGTCTGTGTGCGCGGGCGTTTCCCGTGCCTTCCCTGCTCTTGTTTCTCCATCCCATCCCGTGCCACCTTCCAAACCTCATGCGGCCTCCAACAAAAACGTCAATGCCAAACGTCAACGCCCTGTCAACGTCATCCCGACCCGGCGGGCCAGCGAGAACAAACGGTGTGAAGACATCGGACGAGTTCGTCCTTGCAGGCCTCCCCCTCCAAAACCCAACCCAGCCAACTATTTTTGTTTTGTTTACTATGGGTCAACGTCACGTCACAAGTTAAAGAGAAGAGGCCATTTGAATTATTGGATTACCCGCCCGGACAACTCATCGATTCCCATTGCTTCACTTTGGTTTTCCATTCACACTCCATATGTTTGCTAACAAGGCTTCTGTCTCCTCCAGGCTGTCTTTTTTTTAATATCAAAACACCCACACTCTCTTGAAATCCAAGAACAAAACCCACGTCTATATACTATCAACCCACACACACACAGTCACCATGTACTCAGCCAAGCGAGTTGTGCTGGCTGCCCTCGTGGCCGGTGCCTCGGCCGCCGTCGAGCCCATCGTTGCCAAGGGCCAGCACTTCTTCTACAAGAACGGCACCCAGTTCTACATCAAGGGTGTTGCGTACCAGCAGGACACTGGCTCGTCTGAGGCTGCCAAGCGGTCCACGTCGAGCGGTCCCGACTACCTCGACCCCCTGTCCGACGAGACCCTCTGCAAGCGTGACGTCCCCGTCCTGAAGGCTGCCGGCACCAACGTGATCCGTACCTACGCCATCGACCCCACCGCCGACCACGACGCCTGCATGCAGCTGCTCGCCGACGCCGGCATCTACGTCATCTCCGACCTGTCGTCGCCCGACGAGGCCATCATCCGCAGCGACCCCCAGTGGAACACTGCCCTGTACAAGCGCTACACCTCAGTCGTCGACGCCCTGGGCAAGTACGACAACACCATCGGCTTCTTCGCCGGTAACGAGGTCTCCAACAACAAGAGCAACACCGACGCCTCGGCTTTCGTCAAGGCTGCCGTTCGTGACACCAAGGCCTACATCTCTGACAACTTGGACCGCTGGATCGGTGTCGGTTACGCCGCCAACGACGATGCCACCATCCGCAACAACATGGCCGAGTACTTCAACTGCGGTGAGAGCGAGGAGTCTATCGACTTCTGGGGATACAATATCTACGAGTGGTGCGGTGACAGCACCTTCGAGAAGTCCGGCTACTCTGAGGTTGTCTCCTTCTTCTCCAACTACTCCATCCCTGTCTTCTTCGCCGAGTACGGTTGCAACACTGTCGACGGCGGTGCTGGCCGTACCTTCCAGGAGACCACCGAGCTTTACTCTGACGACATGACCGAGGTCATTGCTGGTGGTATCGTCTACATGTACTTCGAGGAGGACAACGACTATGGTAAGTCTACCTACATGTACAAATTGGCAGGCATGATTGATGGCTAACAATAATCTCCCCTCAGGTCTGGTCAGCGTCGTCGACAAGTCCAGCGTCAAGGAATTCAAGGCCTACACCGCCCTGAGCTCCCGCATCGCCGCCGCCACCCCCAGCTCCGTCGCCATGGATGCCTACAGCCCCACCAACTCGGCCGCTGCTTGCCCTGCCATCGGTGCTTCTTGGGCCGCCGCCTCTTCCCTGCCCCCCACTCCCGACGACTCCCTGTGCGAGTGCATGTTCAACTCCATCTCGTGCGCTCCTTCCTCCAGCCTGTCTGAGGACGACTTCGGCGAGGTCTTCGGATACATCTGTGGCCAGGACCCTGACTCTTGCGCTGGTGTCAACGGCAACGCCTCCACTGGTGTCTTCGGCGCCTACTCCATGTGCAACTCCACCCAGAAGCTCGGATACGTCCTGGACACCTACTACAAGGCCCAGAAGTCCGCCTCCGACGCCTGTGACTTTGACGGCAAGGCTGTCACCCAGTCCGGCAGCTCTGCTGGAGACTGCAAGACCAAGCTCGCCAGCGCCAGCTCCGCCAACGCTGTTGCCGCCACCGCCACCGCCGGCTCCGGCTCCTCTGGCTCCGGCTCTTCTTCCGGCTCTTCCAGCTCCTCTTCCAGCAGCTCCCTGGCCACTCCCCTGCACATGAAGAGCTTCTTCAGCGTTGGTGACATGGCCGTCGGTCTGTGGGCCGTCATGGCCATGGGTGCCGGTGCTGCTGTCTTTGCCCTGTAAGCAGGGTCAGTAAACAGTGCTAGGGTGTCGTGAGTCTGCATGGCGGCGTTGCGATGATATCCGACACCGCCCAGAGCAGTAGCATTATCTGCATGCGGCGGTGTCAAACTAGTTGCATTTTTTCTATGTAGGATAGAGACCTCGGTCTTGTACGGAATTGATCAATTTTGCTATTCAGAAAAGCCAGAGCACGGGTACCGGGATCGGACACGAGCAACTGATGGTTCGTCATGTCTCAAATGTATGGCGTTTTCACTTCCAACTTCCAATCTTTTAGAAGGTAAAAGGAATGGATAGTTCGGGTATACAACGGGGCCTGATGTTTAATCAAACTTTAATGACCTAGACTCTTCTTCCCCAACAACTAGGATCATACCCAGATCATACGCGCCCTCCCCGGTGCGAGCTGGTAGTTGCCAACCTTCAAGCCGTAGCCATATTTGTACTTGCTAGCCAACCGCCCAAGATGCTGTCTCCTGGCCAGGAAAGCCTGTCGCTGTTGTTGGCTCCTGAGTTCCAACAAGGCCTCGGCGTACTGCTGTTGCCGATAATACAAGATGCTTCTCGCCGGTAGCGGGCGCCTGAGCGTAACCCTCGTCTTTTTGGTCCGGGATTTGTGCGTTGACCCCTTAGTGGCGTGCATGTCCTTCCCGTGGCTGCAGCTGTCCTGACTAACTCTTAACTCGGGAGGTGGTGCGGTCTGCCCATGTGCATCGTGGTTGACTTGATGCGTAGCTTGTGTGGCCGGGCATTGGGGGTATCGGGGTGGACTGTCGTTTTGGCCCAGCACTGTGCTGGTGAAGCCCAGGAGGAGGGCGATGAGTGCGTATTGGGCTCGCATCTTGATATTGGGTGGTGTTGATGTGGTTTGTTCACGAGGGAAATCAGGAGTTTATAGATAACTATGGGTCCAGAGTACTGCGAAGGTAAGATCTGGCATGCCATTTATAATATTTACCATTTGCTGGTTTTCGCTCAAGAAGTTGTTGGCGAAATTGATCACAATTGATAGCTCGATATTGGCGGCTTTGTGCCTAGCGTCAAGGTACTCACTCATTAACTCTCTTACTTACTATCATGTGGACTCAGCTAGTCAACGACATTTCGACACTTGGCACGTTTGATGATAAACTTGCCTGAACCAGCCTCAAACACTCAATTGCTTGCATTAGTACTTTTATCTCGGGATGGATCTAGTTTCAGCATATCAACACCCTCTAGCTTGGTCCGTAAGTCCTCAACAATTAAATGGCATTGAGCAAGGCCGATTCATCAACAATCTCATTGCATTGCACCACACGCGTTGAGAGACGCCCGCACTATCTAGACTACCCACCATAAGATGATATCACAGACGATTTCCCATGTTGATGTGGACGGCCTTGATCTGAGTGTAAGCCTCCAAGCCAGCCTCTCCCATCTCTCTGCCGATACCACTCTGCTTGACACCTCCGAATGGGATTCTCGGATCGCAGTCTTGGCTGCTGTTCACCCAGACCATACCTGCTTCGATGTCGCCTGCAACCCTGTGAGCCTTCTCAAGGTCTTTAGTAAAGACTGCAGCTCCAAGCCCATAGGCTGTACTGTTCGCCCTGGCAACCGCTTCCTCTTCGGTTTCAAAGCTGGAGATGACAACAACTGGACCAAAGACCTCTTCCCTGAACACCGTCATGGAATCGGTGACGTTGGTCAGCACCGTTGGCCGGACAAAATAGCCCTTACCCCCAGGCACATCCTTTTGCCCGCCGGCCATAAGCGTAGCCCCCTCGGAGACAGCAGAGTCTATGAAAGCTTTGACGCGTTCTTGTTGCTGCTTTGTGACTTGTGGGCCTTGATATGTTGCCTCATCAAAAGGGTTGCCCAGTACGCTGGTGGTGGCTACCCTTTGCTGGAAGGCCTCCACAAATGATGCATAGACAGGCTCATGGACGAGGATACGGGACGTTGCGGTGCAGATTTCACCCTTGTTAGACATGATACCAAAATGGGACCACTTAACAGCCTGGTCGAGGTCCGCATCGTCAAAGACCAGCAACGGCGACTTGCCTCCGGTTTCGAGCGTGATGTTCTTCAGGGACTTGGCGGCCAAGGCCATAATCTGGCGGGCCGTAGACGTCGACCCGGTGAATGCGATCTTGTCCACCTGGGGGTGCTCTACCAGCGCAACGCCGGCTTCCCTTCCGTAGCCGTTTATCAGATTCACGACTCCGGCAGGGAAACCGGCTTCTTTGATCAGCTGTCCCAGGACCAGAACACTGAGAGGGGTCTGTTCGGCCGCTTTCAAGACGACAGTATTGCCGCAGGCCAGTGCAGGGCCGAGCTTCCAACACGCCATGGAAAGGGGGTAGTTCCAGGGGATAATCTGTCCAACTACCCCGATGGGCTGCCGAATGGTGTAGGCGAACTTCTCAGACGTGGTTGAGATGGTCTGTCCAAATATCTTGTCTGCCCAACCGGCATAGTAACGTATAGTGCCGATAGCTTCGGGCAGATCGCCCTCAATGGCATCCTTGTATGGCTTTCCTGGGCCGAGTGTCAGATTCGAGCGACAAAAGGCAGTTCCGCAAAATCGATTGAGTTATATTTACCGTTGTCCCATGTGTCAATAGTGGCAAGCAGCTCCTTGTTCTTCTCCATCAAGTCGGCAAGGCGGTTCATGAGAATGCCGCGCTCGGTCCCCGGAAGTGTCTTCCATGGCCCACTCCTCAGCGCAGCATGAGCTGCCTTGACTGCCTTGTCAACGTCTTCTGCCGACGCTGCTTGTACAGTCGCAATCTCAGACTCGGTGCTGCATATTGTTGATCAGCAGCAGGTGCGAAATATAGCATGGAGGCATGCTCACAATGGGTCGATAGAAATAATTGGCTTCTCCGATGATCCCTTGACGAACTCGTTGCCGATGAAGAGACCCAATGGCTGTGAGTAGGAATGACCGTTTGGCGCGGTTAATGATGCAAAGAGGTCAGCCATGGTTGACGATTGATGCGTTGTATACGTGCATGCGAGCCACTCCACACAGATTGCGAGCAAAAGCAGAGACGAACTCACACATATACGTCCAAGTTGTACAGTCTACAAGTCTTAATCGCTTATCACGAAGTCCATCGCTGCGGCCGGTTCCCGGCTCCGATTGCCGGACCGGCTCGGGCTGGCCTTCCTAATGTAGCTCCGCTGCAAAGGCAGTTTGCCGGGGGTTTCCGTATCTGGACGAATCCCGACTAACATCCGGGCTCGCATTGAAGACAAGAAAACTAGCCCAGGGTTCGTTAGGAAATACCAGCAAGCCCATTATAAATTGAGATGCTGATTATGGCGCATTATATGAAGATGAAAGCATATGTAGTTCGTATGGATGATTCTCCTTAAAATGTGACTGCTCTAGGGCTTTGAATGGTATTTGTACCATGCTCTCAAGACAGACAGCCGGTGAAATCAGGCACAATTGGAGCAACTCTACTTCATCTTTCGGAGCGTTCCTGTCACCTCGCCTTCTCTTTCCGAGCATGGTTGACAGAGCCGAGCCCGAGCTACTTTCCTCGCGTCCGGAGCAACCAGATTGCAAGTGCAGCATATCTCGCACTGGCTTGCCTCTTGACTCTCTTGATGTAGGCGATGCTGTAGAATGATGTATATACCGGTTAAATATCCGATATTTATTGCTGAAAAGGCCTATCAACGAAGCCATCAAACAGTATCACTTGCTACCCTGACCTAGATCATTTCACAAACAATCCACAAATCCACAAACACGCACACAGTCACTATGTCTCTCAAAGGTATCATGGTCGCGCTGTATACGCCGTTCACGGCCGATCAATCCGCCATTGACGTCGCGGCTTTGGACCAGCACATCCAGCATCTCATCAAAGCGGGCGTTCACGGCTTGGTGCCCGGAGGCAGCACCGGCGAGTTCACCGCTTTGAACCTGGAGGAACGAAAACAGCTTGTCGAGGCCTGCGTCAAGTCTGCAGCTGGAAGGGTCCCGGTCATCGCAGGCACCGGTGCACTGTCGACAAGAGACGGCGTCGAGCTCGCGAAGCACGCCGCCGAGGTTGGCGCGGCGGCGCTGATGGTTGTGCCTCCATTCTACGACGCACCGTCTGTCGAGGAGCTGCACCAGCTCCTGGGAGAGCTGCATTCCGTGTCCAAGCTGCCAATCATGTACTACAACATCCCTTCAGCAAGTGGCCTCAAGCTCAGCCCGGCTCAGCTGGCCGATCTGTCGAAAGTGGGAGTTACGTACCTGAAAGACACTTCTGGGGATGCGCCGGCACTCACAGAGCTCTTGTTTTCCTTACAGGACAAGATCACCGCCTTCAATGGCTGGGACACGTTGACCTTCTACGGCCTCGCAGCCGGCGCAAAGGGCTCCGTGTGGGGCGCGACCAACATCATCCCCGAGCTGTCTGTCGAGTTGTGGGAGGCCCTTGCTGTGAAGAAGGACCTGGAGAAGGCCAGGGAGCTCTGGACCAAGATCTACCCTGTCTGCAAGTTCCTTGAGTCTTACAACTATGCGGCAGCTATCAAGACCGGCATGGAGCTGCGTGGCACGCCAACAGGAGGATGCCGGAAACCGTTTGTGGTCCTCGGCCAGAAGGAGCGAGCTGAGTTTGCCTCGTTACTTCAAGTCGCTGGTGTTAAGGTTGTTGGGCAGTGAAGCAGGTGATTGTGCAAAGTTGTGCAAGTGGGAGTTGAATTGTGAAGATCAATGAAATGATTTTACGCTTGATTAATCATGTGCAATTGTTTGAGTGAAATATGTGATCCTAACATAGACTTTCATGCCTCGAAGGCCAATACCCCCAAAGAACAACTTCGCCAGCTTGAATAAATGGCCAATGTTGTTCTTATGGGTCTCCTGGCTTGGTTTCGAAATGCTGGAGCGCTTTCCGGGATTGTTTGGAAGAAAGGGAGTCGTCACTCACTTGACGAATTCTCTGTCTGGAAGTCGCCACATGAAGATGACGTCCTGCCCCTGAGTAGTCTTGCCGGGGCCTGTGAGATGTAGTCTCAGGTTTACGAAAGACTATTAAAAGTTGAAGTCGATCCCAGCTAAATACACAATATAATGCTTCATACAAGCAGTCAAACTCGATGTTTGAATTTCTAACCCCAGACTACTATGTAGCAATCATCCTATCTAAACTCCAAAGTCACCGTGCTGTGCAGTTTGAGAGCCCCTTGAGCGTAGTATATGCTCCACCGTTGGAAACAGGGTGAACAGGGCCTTGTCCCTTACAACCTTGCCAAGATTCCGTCGTGCCTTAGATATGCCAATCTTTCCGGTGTGATGTCCTTGACTGACGCACAACTACCAACCAAGTCAGTTATTTATTCGTGGCCTGATAAGAGAAAGACGGTGAACTAACCCGGCCAGCCTCATTGTCACGGCAAATTCTTCCTTCAGCATCTTGATGGCGAGTTCGACGCCCTTCTGGCCATTGTACTGCACAGATGTTAGCACGTACAGTCAGGAGAGGGAGGTTGTTCTCTTCGAATTTCATACCGCAAGACCCCAGATTGGTATTCTGCCAACGAACACATGGTCCGCACCGAGGGCGATTGCCTTGAAAATGTCAGAGCCCTTGCGCACCCCTCCATCCACTGCGATCTGAATCTTTCCCTTGGCAAGGGGTGCGCAGACACGAAGAGTGTCAAGCGTGGCGGCAATGCCATCGAGCTGTCTTCCACCGTGGTTGGAAATAACAACACCGTCCAAGTTGTGATCGATGGCCATCTGAATATCCTCGGTTGTGTTTACTAGAAGGCTGTCAGTGAAGAAGAACATTAGCTGCCTTGATGAATGCACTCACCCCCCTTGAGCCAGATTTGCATCTTGGTGTGCTCCTTCAGCCACGGGATCGCGGAATTCCAATCGAGACTTGCATCTGCGTCTGGGGTCAGCTATTTCAGTCAGGGTATGATCAGTGAATTCGTACCAAAAGCTGTTGCTGCATTGTCGCCACTGAACTCTTTCCTGCCATTAGATAGGAGATTCGGGAATTGCATTTCCTCGGGGAGCGTGAAGCTGTTGCGCATCTCGTTGAGACGGCGTCCAAGTACCGGAACGTCTACCGAGACGAATATCGCTTTGTAACTGGCAGCTTCGAGGCAGTCAAGCGTCAGCAGGCATGTGGCATACCGGGCAGCATCCATTGCCTCCCTCACCTTCTGCTCGCTGCAGCAGTTGCAGAGTGGTACGACGGTCTTTGAGCACGCAGACCTGCATGAAAAAGGGGTTTCCTAGTCCTTGCTGTGCGACTTCTTCCAGTGAGACGGTTGAGTATGATGACAAACCCATGCATATGCCCTCTGAAGCCGCGGCTCTCGAGGTGGCAACTTCGCCCTCGGGATGGGCTAGTTGGTGCATAGCAGACGGGCTGAACCCAAAGGGAAACGGAACCTGTGAAGAGTCAGACAGTTCCGAATGACTTGATGATACTTTCGGCTTACCTTGATGCCAAAGATTTCCGCCGATGTATCGACATGGTCTACATTAACCAGAATGCGAGGACGGATCTTGTATCTGCGGTACGCCTCCTCATTCTCCCGGAGTCTTGAGACAAAGTGAGTCACCGAACCTAAATGAAATTGACTGATTTACAGAGTAAACTCACGTTTCCATGTCCATGGCTCCTTCATTATAAAAGTCTGGTCATTGTCAGTCTGGAATCTCGGTGCTGGCTGGCGCAGGAGCGACAGACCTCGATACATGGGAGGCAATCTTGCACTGCCCTCGCGTTTGAGGTCATTAATGCTGAACACCTTGGTGTCAAGAGACACGCTGCGGTTTGCCATGTTGCTATCTGGGTCTGGGCGATTATCTGGCCTGCTGGTGGTGATGAACGCTGCACATGGATAGCGACGGAAGCATTCTTTAGTTTAATATCTATCCCGGCGGAATGCCCATGATGGATACTATCATCCGCACCAGGGACTGCGGGAATGAGACTAGTTCCCGGTTAGTTGTTCACGGTGGTCGAGGGATGGACAAAGCGGAAGGTGTTTCGGGGACTGGACAGTCATTCGGGTTTGCCTACTCCTTCCGTGAGCTACCGGTAAAACCATACCCCACTCCACATTCGACTGATTGCTCAGCAACGCAGCCCCGTCGAGGAAGCCCCAGCTGGCAGTATGGTTCATAAGAGACAACTTCTTAGACTGGCCCATCCGTATTGACGACACGAAATTCACCGTAGACACCCCGTGCCGTCGATTACGTTACATTTGATTCCCGCTTGCCTATCTTCGCCCGTCCTTATCAAGCCAGTCAGACAACCAGTTCCACGATGAAGGTTTTCCTGTAGGTACCCACCACCACACATGGAGATGGGCCGAATAGCTCACCCCCATATGCAGCACAGGCGCGACTGGCTACATTGGGGGCGATGTACTTGCTTCGATCGCAAGCAAATTCCCCACCGCATCGATCACAGCTCTGGTCCGCGACACTGCCAAGGCCAAGCCCATCACCGACAAGTATCCCCATGTTCAGCTTCAGCAGGGTGATCTAGACTCAGCCGATGTTATTGAAGCAGCTGTCAAGGATACTGACGTGGTCATCAGTACGTGTTTACTTTTCCCTCGACCTCTCGTTTTGCAAGTAATCTGACAGATGATGCAGATGCTGCCAACGGCAAACACATCGGCGCGGTCCAGAGCATCGCGAATGGCATTCGCAAGACCAGTAGAACAAGCCCTGGTAGGTTTTTATGAGCTTTTAAGTTTCTATTTTCCAGCATTTACTGAGACATGCTTGCAAAAAAGTCTCCTGGATCCAGATATCTGGCGCGAGCGTCCTCTCAACACCGGATGTCGCTCATAAGCGTTTCGGTGAGGCCTCCGGTCACAAGTATAATGACTACGGAAACGTCTTCGAGATAGTCGACCTCATTGAGAAGTCCCCGGCGCGTGCTGTTGACCAAGCTATGCTGAGCATTGCCCGTGAACTGGGCTCCCGAGTCCGCACAGCCATCCTCTTCCCACCCATCATCTATGGATTGGGTCGTGGGCAGGGCAACCGCAATAGCATACAAATTCCAGGCCTTTGCAAGGTAGCCATTGAGCAAAAGTCTGCAGTGTATGTCGGACCTGGAGAGGCTACCTGGGGCAATGTGCATATTGCGGACCTTAGTAGCCTCATCACCACGATAGTAAGCAAGGGGCAAGACAAGGATTCCGACCCAGAACTCTGGAACGAACATGGCCTGTATTTTGTTCAGACTGGAGAGATGGTACGTAATTACCTGGAATTCATGGGTCCGGATACTTTACTGACAATTCATCGCGCCTCTAGTCATGGAAGCGCATTGCCGAGATTGTCTCTCAGACAGCCCAGAAAGCACAGATACAGGCGCCGCCAAAGTCGATTGATGCCCAGGAGGCGGACAGAACCTTTGCCCATGGGAGTGTGCTGTTCGGGACAAACGCTGCGTGTACCCCAGATAGGGCAGGAAAATTGCTCGGCTACAGCGCCTCGCAGCACGGGCTGGAAAAGGAAATACCTGAGTCGTTCCAGAGAGAGTTGGACGCTCAAAGGGCGTGACTGTTGATGACCTAATTGAAAATACATAGCTACATAGCAGGTAGTCTGACAACAATGAAGAAAACGAAGTCGGGAAAGCAGTCACGACGTCGTGATTAGAGCTGAGATTCCATTACGTTGATTGGCTCCTGGGGTCGACATCCTATCATCGTATCCAAGCATGAAACCGAGCGCTGATATCTGCCGGATTTTTCACCTACGTTTATTATTTGACATGTGGACCTCGCATGAATAATGGTTATCTAAAAAGATATCTTCGCAGTCTACCCCGCAAAGATACACATAACTAGAGCGGGGGCCGGCCATGCCTGTCCTAGCTCAGCGTGCTCGGGTCGCTGCTTCATACCAAAGATTAGACTATATATCGCGGTTCCCTTTTCGTCAGGCCAGCCCGGACGCCCTTCGCTCCCCTTTCGTTGCTCGCTTCCGACGGCGGAAATCGACTTCTCATGGAACCACAGTCCGCTTTCGTCCCCTCCCCCGCACCAAGGCGGTTCTGACGGCGTGTTTCCCCGGCCCCACTCCCTTTTTTGACTCGGCCGGACGGACTCGCTCCCCGGCTGGGTCCGAAGAGTCCGAAGACTCCGTATGGACAGCAAGGCACAGCCTCGTCCGAAGCGTTCGCGGGGTAGCTGCGCGACATGCCGGCGGCGCCATGTCAAGTGTGACAAGACCAGGCCCGCCTGCAATACCTGCAGCAAGGCAGGCGTGGGCTGTGATGGCTTCGCAGCCGACGTGCGATGGGCCGCGCCCTCGGGCCAGGCAGACCATTCCTCCACCATCACCGTTGGTTCTGCATCAGGGGCCGCTCAGCGGTCGAGACGACACCTATATACGGGTAATTCTCCTGCCTGTCTATGTTTCCTCGTCGCTCTTGGCTTCCAACATATCATTGCTTCCCGGCTGACCAGCCGCTCTGTACCTAAGAAACCTCTCGAGAGCTCATGAGCCATGGGCTTGTTGCCAGCTTGGAGGACAACTCTGTAGATGGCTGTCTTGCGGAGCTCGACCGCACCAAGGACCGCCAGGTCACGGTCGGCCCGTTCGGTGTGCTTGACCTGGGCCAGGCCGAATCAGGAGGCACCTCGCAAGGTGTAGCACAGCAGACCGACCCGGGGCTCGCCAGCGACAACCCAATCCCAGAGCCGGAGCCGGATACGACAAGCCCATTCTCCCTTGACACCCTTCTCGGCCTGGACAACACTCTGCAATGGGGCGATCTCTTCGACGCAAACCCAGCCTACCTCTTCGCCGCTGATCCGGGTAGACTGGCTTTGGATGCTCCCGGCATGCCCGACTCGACGTGGAGCTGGCCCGACCCCCAGCTGACGCCAATGCAGATCGAAGGCATGGAACAACGCATCCAACCACCAGGGTCATCTCAGTCGGACATGACAGCAGCCCCCCTGACCGTGCCTCTGATCCAGTCTCCGGTCGTCAGTGATCATGATACTGTGACGCCAGACATGGCCCAGTCCTTGCTGCGCCACTTCCGAGCAAATCTCAACAGCATCACGCGGGCGCTACCAACGGGGCTCAAGTCGCCGTGGGAGATCCTCAACCTGGCTTATGCGGTGCAGACCTTTGCCGACCTGACCTTCTTCGAGGCCAAGAATGTGTCGCACGCGGCCAAGGCGAATTATTGGGCGGTCCTCAGCTGTGCCGCGTATCATGCCAACGCGACACCAGCAACTCGGAGTGGCTCGTCACAGCCACCAGTGGATAACTTGGCCTCTACGACTCTCGCAAAAGCCAAGCACCACATGCAGATGTCCCTAAAGACTGAGGTTCAGGGCAAGTCGAGAGCAAAATACAAGGATCAACTGATGGCAATCCTGATGCTCACTAATAATTCGGTAAGTCCTGCGGCCAGGGGGCTGAAACCAACTTCCGAGTAGCTCACAGATCCCCCAGATCATCACGGGCAATGAAAAGGACGCGCGCTGTTACCTGCTCGACGCGGAACGCCTGCTTCGGCTAAGGGGCCTCGCCAAGCGCCACATCTCCAGGCGGGTGCGTCTGTTGCATCACGTATACACATGGATGCGCATCATGGGCGAGAGCACATATGTCATCCACGACTACGACACACACGAGCCGAGCATGGAGAGGCCGGCCCCACAACCCCAACAACACGAATCACTGCATGCTGGCGGGGTTCAGCAGCTGCAGGATCCCCAGTATGCGCGCCTTGACGACTTCCTCCGGCTGCAGCCACATGCTTCCGATAGTGACCTTGAGATCGAGGAGTTGAAGGAGCACGAGACGGGGCGTCTAGACATCCACCTCGAGGACTCGCGTGAATCCATGGACACCCTCTATCCCCAGGTCTACGGGATACCCGAGACGTGGCTGAGCCTCGTATCCCAGGTCACAAGGCTTGCTAACCTGCTGGATGTGGTCAAGTCTAGACCTAGCTCGTCAAGTTTCGAGCTGTCAAATTCCCTCCAGAAGCGGGCCAAGCTGCTCGAGGAAATGATTTGTAGCTTTGCCTCCCGGCCCATAATGTGTTCTTCCGGAGGGCCCGCGTCGGATGAGGACAACACCCAGCGCCAGGCCGCGCACACAGACGGGCCCAACCCCCACATGCTGAGGGCCCTGAACACGGCCCTGGAGATATTCTTCTACCGTCGGATCCGTGACCTGCACCCCCGCATACTGCAGGGCTACGTCAGCGACGTGATAGATAGCCTGAAGAGCTTTGAAGAGGCCTTGGCGTCCCACAACCTCGAAGGGCCCTGTCCCGTGTGGCCGCTTTTCATGGCTGGCTGTGAGGCTGTCAGGCCAAAGGACCGCGAGTTCTTCGCGGAACTGACTCAACGCGGCGTGGACCAGTTCGGGATCTCCAGTTTCAAGACCGCGGGTGATATCATGTCCAGCGTCTGGAAGAGACGTGACAGGCCGTTGGAGGATTCCGCGACCCCGAGTTCCTCTAGGTCTGGAGCCTTGTCTCGGGGCTCGACCAAGCTACGGAGTGCGTCGCTACAGTGGACATGGGTTGATGCACTACGCGAGGAGAAAACGACGCTGTTTCTCTGTTAGCTTCAAGACACTGAGCTGGCCGTGGTCGATCTCGAAATGTATAACCGAGTGTACCAAAGTTCATGTCCTTTTGGCACGAGTTACTGTAGTCTATGCACCTGAAGAGGCCAGGTCAAGTACTTATCTTGTCTCGACTGGGGCTATTTTTAAATGAAACAATTAGTAAAGTACATGCGTGATGGCTGCCTGCTGCCCTCCGCTGCTTGGTCTTTCAGAGACGGACAGCTCCCCTCTATTTTTGTCATTATCAACATGGTTGTGTGGAAGCTGAAATCACTGCATCTCTGATAGAAGGCAAGGCGCCGGAATGGCACATGGCTGGAACGGGTAAGCAAGACCGGGTGTAAGAGGGAGTGAAACGTTAGCATATCGCCTCGATCCTCCACTTCTCCGCATTCTAGTGATGATAAGCCGACGCTATCTTTTTCCGATGGTATCTTTTCCCCGGAAATTGACAATGCCCAGACCTCAGGTTGGGGAGGGTATCCATGAGAGCAGGGGCACAAGCAGGCCCCAGGGCTAGAAGTAGACATGTATGAGGCTGGATATATCTGGGCGCGGTTCGGACTCATCGACTAGACATGTTGTTGCGAAAAACACACTCCTCCTTGCTCTTTCTCCTTCCACCCTCTCCTATAGGCTGAATATACGTCAATATGGACGAAGAATCCAAGAAAAACATGGGTCTTCACCCGATGCAGTCCAACCACGCCGGCGATGTCGAGGAAGTGAATGGATTTCAAGATGATATTGAGGATGGGCATGGGACACAACGTGGTCTCAAGTCCCGACACGCACAAATGATCGCCCTCGGGGGCACAATCGGCACGGGTCTCTTTGTCGGTTCAGGCCAGGCCCTTCAGATGGGAGGGCCCTGCTTTCTCCTCGTGGCATACATCCTCATGAGCACCCTCGTGTACGGGATCATCACCGCGACCACCGAGTTCAGCTCCTACCTCCCGGTTCGCGGCAGCAGTGTCAACTACTTTGGGTCGCGCTACGTCTCGAGCAGCCTGGGCTTCGCGCTCGGCTGGATGTACTGGTACATCTTCGCCATCACCGTCCCGGCGGAGATAACGGCGACCAGCCTCGTCATCCAGTACTGGAACCCACCGGTGCATGTTGCCGTGTGGATCAGCATCTCCATGGTCGTCATCGTCGCTCTCAACTGCTTCCCAGTCAAAGTGTATGGCGAGGCCGAGTTCTGGTTCGCCTCCCTCAAGGTGTTTGGCCTGATCGCTCTTCTCATCACGGCTCTTGTCATTGTTTGCGGTGGTAGCCCGAACGGCCAGGCCCTGGGATTCCGCTACTGGCACCAGCCCGGACCGATCAAGGAATACCTCGTTGGCGGCGATAGCGGCAGGTTGTGCGCTTTTATAGGCACTTTGGTCTTCTCGGTCTTCGCTTTTGCCTTTGCGCCGGAACTAATCGTGGTCACCGGTGGCGAGATGCAGTCGCCCAGGCGGAATCTGCCCACGGCCGGCCGTCGATACATCTACAGGCTCATCTTCTTCTACGTCCTGGGCGCCTTCTTCATCGGCCTCATCATCTCCAGCGACAATGCCCGTCTGCTCGGGGGCGGAAAAGGAGCTGGCTCTTCACCCTGGGCTATAGCCATCAGCGAGGCCGGAATAAGCATTTACCCCGACATCGTCAATGCCATTATCCTCACATCGGCCTGGTCTGCCGGCAACTCGTACCTGTATCTCTCGAGCCGGGCCCTCTACAGCATGGCTCTCGTGGGGACGGCACCCAGGATCTTTGCCAAGTGCACCAAGAGCGGCGTGCCCTACTATGCACTCGCTGCGAGCGCATCCATCTCTCTCCTGGCATACCTCAACGTCGCATCGACCGGTGCCGTCGTCTTCAACTGGCTGATCAACATTATCAATGCCGGTGCCTTCCAGAGCTGGATCGCAGTCTGTGTCATCTACCTGAGGTTCCGGAAGGGCACAGAGGTGCAAGGTATCACTGACCTCCCGTACCGGTCCCGCTTTCAGCCCTATTTTGCATGGATCTGCGGGGTGACCTTCTTCGTCCTCATGTTGTTGAACGGGTTCAAGGTCTTTGTCGGCAACAACTGGGACGTCTCGAGTTTCCTGACTGCATATATCGGCATTCCGATATTTCTTGCCCTGTACTTTGGCCACCGCTTCACCGTCGCCCGAGACGAGCCGTGGTATATTGATGCCAAAGCCATGGACCTGACGACCGGTATGGATCAAGTGCTTGCGGCGGAAAGACCACCCACCAAACTCGGCGGATCATCCAAATTCGGTGCTCTCTCGCGTGTACTTGGATAATCATTCCCAAGCCTTCGTCCCAGTCTGAAGTTCAGGGTCTCGAGGTCCTGCGTATCGATGGTCGTAGTACACAATAATGCAGCTCTATTCACCCCTTCCTCGTGACGCTTAGATTATATCGTAATACCTACAGGAGACCCG
This sequence comes from Diaporthe citrichinensis, assembly GCA_014872995.1. Lineage (NCBI taxonomy): Eukaryota > Fungi > Ascomycota > Sordariomycetes > Diaporthales > Diaporthaceae > Diaporthe > Diaporthe citrichinensis. Next base: position 251,026 of record JADAZR010000057.1, on the reverse strand, counting down.
AAAACTGTAAGGTGTCATCGTCTGGAGCAGCAGCAAGATCGCACTCAAGGTGTGACCTGCATAAAAGGACGACGTCCGTCTTAGCCTGCTCCCCCGAGATGAGATGATCTTCGCACTGCTCCCAGGTGATGGCTTCGATCTTTCTACTGATGCCGCCCTCGCTTGGCTGAACAGTTAGAACGAGTCTGTATAGCTCTCTGTTTGACCAGGTTCGACGAATGGAGACGTAACCACCCTGGGTCATATCTTCTTCCGTTAGAACTCGAGCCGGTGGAGCCTTTTCCGTCCTTGCTTCTTCCACCCAGGGCTCCTCCATGTCAAGTTCATCAAGTTCATCCACCAGCTGATCATTTGTCGCCACTTCATCCGTCGTTGCCTTCTTTTCAGCTGATAGGTCATCGAGTAGTTCTTGATCCGTCATATAAACAAAGGCCCATCTGTCATCCATATCTCGAATCCTACAACCGCGTTTGAGCGCTGCGAAGTCTTTTTCACTGATATTTAGACCCCAGGATGCTGTTGCAGGGTTCTCAATAGGCTGCATCTCTGAATTATTTCATAAAGCAAATTAGCGGTAAGTCCTGAAATACCTTGATCTTATTTTGGGTCGGGACGAACTCGTGAAGCTAAGCTGGGACCCTTTAAGAGGAGCTTTGCTCGTTTGCTCGAACTGTCCGAGAGGGAAACGTTGAGGACACGGTATCCGGCAGAAATCAAGGGGTACACGTGAGCAATGGAGGTATTTGAGAAGAGGAAGACTAAGTCCGGTCGATGCAGAGAGTTTTGTTTCTAGAAACAAAAGATTAATTGGAAAGGTCATTGGTGATGGGATATATAAGTAGCCATACCGTGCCTGTGCCTTGTGAGCAGGCATCGGTGAACCAACACCCGCGTGGGCAACCAACAACGGGCTTCCATGGACGGCTGCTGAGACAGCTCCACTTGCCGCTCGCTGTCCTTGACGGGTACGGACCAACTGATCGCACCAAGAAGACCACAAGCCACACTTGGTGGTGGATCAAAGTTCAATATTCTCTCGCATATAAGCCCATGGTCCGGGTCGGGCCCGTGACTTTACAAAAGCTGCGGACTCCCTGACTTCGATAATTGCCGTTCGTCAAACTGATCGTCAACGATTCGAGAATGCGCCCATAATTGAGTGTGTGGGTTAATAAGTAGAGAGTGCACAAGACAAAAGAGTCACGACAATGACGGGGTCTCTTGGGGCATCTGTAGACGTGAGGTGGATGGTTCGGCCCGTCATTGGCCCACGTAGGCGGGAGCAGCTGGAATGCGGGTTCCTGCATGAGTGGGGGCGGGTCAAGGTAAGGGCTCAGACGGGGGTAACCACCTCCCCCCAGCCCCTCCAAGCTTGCCCACTGGGGAGACCCAAGCTCGCCGTTGCATCCTCTTGGAGTCAATCCAATTCTACCCCAGTCGCATCCCACCTCGACCTTGACATCGACCTCTGAATACTCGAGGCCTGCGGAACTCTATTTCGCAATCCAGCATCAGACCACTTCCAACAGTTTCCAAGCAGCCGGCTGCAGAACATGGCCGTGTACGACTACGTCAGTGGCACGATCGACTCGGCGCGTCGCCAGGCCGACCGCGTCGTGAGCCCGACCGACCGCCAGAAGGCCTACGACAGTGTCCTCGGCTTTGCCCAGGAGCAGCCACTCTTGTTTGTATGTTGCTTTCAACCTCCCTCCTATCCTGCACTTTGTTGCAATATGCTGACCACTCAACCCCCCACAGTCCTTCATCGTCGCCCAGCTGCTGCTCTCCCTCGTCCCGATCCTCCTCTTCGCCTCCTTCGTGCTCGGCACAATCGCCCTCGCCCTCTTCACCGCCGTCATATTCTCCCTCTTCTGGATCGGCGTGGCCAGTATCGTCCTCGGGTCCACCCTCTTCGTCACCTTCGGGCTCGCCGCCCTTGGGTGGCTGTGGTTCGTCGGCACGTACCTTGCAGCCAACTTCGTCTACGGTCTCGTGGCCGGCAGCAGTGACAAGGCGGACCACGCTGCCAGGTTGAAGATGGAGGAGAAGTGGGCAAGCATCAACAAGAATGAGCCGGCCACAGACGATAGCGAGACGAGTGTTGTTCAACAAGACACCGATGTGGTCAAGCGCGAGGAGGCTTCGCGTCTCATGGATGTGAATGATTTTGCTCCAAGGGGCTAGGAATAGCCGGGAATACCACAGAGTGGTATTAAGATGAATCATACACGGTCAATCAAATGGTCAACCAAATCTCGCCCGACCTTTGACTTGGTTCCAGGACCTTTTGCTACTGAGGTCTCAGCGAGCGTGATTTCGAGCACTGTGTATGCAACATTTCAACACGCTGCGGGCCCCAAGTCGACTTCTTATCCCTTCAAACACTTGCTCGAAGCATGTAGCAGAACAGTGACGGAATTCGGATCCAGGTCTTTGCTGCGTTACATTGCTCCCTGCTGGTTGGGCCGTGGTTAGAAGGCTTCAGCGTGTCCATTTCCGATCATGCGTCTTAGGATCACGAGGCTTTAGTCATTTCAATCCCAATTGTACTCTCGCCCCCTGGAGTCACATAGCATCTCCCCAATGAATTGGGTGCCCCGGGAAATGGGCATTTTTCTCGAAACAAAGCGCACTGTCAACGGTCAATTCACCCGCAAGCTGTACAATCTTTGTGCTCCCGGAACCAGCTTCTGCCCCGAGGAGAGGCTTGGTGCGGCGAAGATGTCAGGAACTCAGTCTGATTGTTATCTACATCTATGATCACTTTCCTAGTTGCGGATTTCTATCTCATGCTTCATGTCACAGGCTTCCCGGCCTGTCGACACCAGGGAGGCACCTGAAGTCTCTGCCTACATGCTCGCTACGACATGAAGTAAGATTTGAAAGCTATGGCAACGGTAATTGTGTCTGTCTTGGAACCCATGGCAGATCTGGCCAACAGCCTGACATCAGCCTGTGTGTTTGATTGTCACTGTAAGATGAGCTTTCAGCTGACACTGTCTTGCTCTCCCTACTAGCTAGCACACACGACTGGGAGCCATCTAACTCTTGTGGTTCCGCACTTGGTATCTTGAGCCTACTTGCACTCGGAGTCTTATCCCAGAACAACATCGAACTTTCCGGACTTTCTTCGCTTCGTTGCCGACGCTTCTTCCGTGTGAGGATGAACTTGCTCCCGCCCACTATCAGGACGACCAGAAGAGCTGTGATCGCAACCGCTATGCCTGCTAACGCGCCTTTGCTCAGACCCATTGAGCTACCAGCGTCGGTGGGTGACGGCAGAGGGCTAGCACCAACACTCGATGTGGACAGAGGATCAGTACTCACTTTTGAAGAGGCCGTCATCGTGCTGGTCGAGAAAGTTGTCGGCTGAGTTACGCTGGAGCTGACAGGCACCACTGACGCATGACCCTGCGCGGAAAACATCGGTGAGCTGGCGACAGTGTTATTTTGGCCGTCCGCGAGGGATATCTGGTACCCATATCGGGAATCGAAGCTCAGGTCATCTGGTATTATCCAGTTATACGTCCATGACGACTGGATAGGCAGCGAATACTGGGACAAATCAAGGCTACCTGCACCATTGTTAGCAAATCCTATACGTGTATGTGCGTACTGTTTAAGAAAGAATGAGGGATACTTACTGTGCTGTATTTCAAGAGAGCGTGACATATCCGCCAGGGACTTGGTCGGGCTCCGGCTCAGCCATATGTCAAATTCATACTTATCATTATCATGGCAAGTAATGTCCACAGTTGTTGCTATTATGATTTGGGATGACTCTGCGCCTCGAACATCGATACTATCCCAAGTTACACATGTGTCTTTGGTCCCCAGACTTGTGCCTGTTGAAAAGGCACTTCCATGCAGTGACGACTGCAATGACTTCAAGCTAACGGGAAGGGGTGTCATAATAGCTTTTGCTTGAGATTCGGATAGCGGAACAGATGGGAACATCAAAAGTTTTGGTCGAAAGGAAGGTTCAGGTTATTGAACAAGTCAGTATTAATAAATGACAGAAAACCAGAATGTAAGTCTTCAAATAGTCTGATGATTTGTGACCCCCGAGCTGTGGCATTCAGTCCAATGGCGTGACAATGCATTCGTAATGCTTCCAGTGAGTCGCTGGAATTCTTCTGTCATCTCGGTGGGAGTTCATGCGTTTCACTGACTGACAGTCACTTGCTGGCTGAAATGATATTTTGATGCCTCGAAAAGAGGCTCACATCCACCATACATAAGGAATAGAACGTGATATTATCGGCAGTAACCAAGCCTGAGGAGGCTTATATTGGCGGGACAAGCTCATTCATGTTGAACAGGTCAACAGCGTTTGACGCCCGAGATCACACGCGCCCAACTGAATGTTCAGATCCCCTTCTGGTCACCTAGAAGTCTCAAGTCCAGGTTTTATCGATACGTCTAGACTGCTATATACCCAGATAAGTAAGAGGTACGCGGCCACAAGTAACGCCAACACCCTAGGAGACAAACTCGGAAAGTATCTCTACTACGATGTTGCCGCCCTCGTCCCAAAAGAAGACAAAGGAACCGATCAAACCGGTGGTATAGCTCCAAATGCCAAGATTATAGCATCCACTGTGTGATAAGCAATGTACGGAAGGCTCATGCTGAGTCTCCCGTAGGCGATGGAAAATTTGTACATGTCCTCCGAAATCCCCTCCTTTTGTCCTAGGATATGGCCCGCTTCGCTGAAGAGCGCATCCGATCTCTGGTCAAATTCGCGGCCCCACCCGGGCTGCTTCGTACCATCAAGCAGTTGCTGATGCCAGAGGCTGTGAAGGTTACGAACCACGGGCGCGAGGTCGTCGGTAACCCCGAGAGGCTGCTTCTTGGCCAGCTGAGCAGAGCCATCCTCCACCATGTCGTACCAGAGGTGGAAGAACTTGTTCGGGGCAGATTCAGCGAGCTCATTGCGTGTTACAGCTCTTTTGAGCCCAGCGACGAGCGGCTCAGCAATTGCAGCCTCCGTGATCTGGGATTTTGCTGAATTATAAATCTCCCACGTCCTGCATTTGAATTGTCAATATTTCTGCGCATGCCTTTGTAGACCTCAGTGCCTCTATCTATTCCGGGGCAGACTTACCAATCCCAGAATTTTGGGTACTTCGCAATGTATAGTTCCAGAGTCTCAAAAATACGACGATGACGAGCCCGACAGAAGCTGTAGGGAGGGGAGGTAGAGGACACACGTCCGTCTTCACGATTGTTGAAACGTGCTCGGTAATGGCCCCGGAAGATTTCGCAAAGCATCGATGAGAGGAGAGTAGATGTACTCTGAATAGCTTCGGTAATGTTGAGAGGGGGCAAAAGAAGACGAATGAGGTTCCGCGTCTCGCCCGTGAAAATATCAGTGTGGAGGTCCATTACGTCGTTGGGCAAGGCGCTGCCGATGACCGAGTCGATGCCCTCGTTGTCCAGCCACGCAGCACCATCTCGACTCATATATCTGTGAGCCTGGAATCAGTATGTAGGTTTCTTGATTTGGGGCTAAATGAAATACATTGGGTGTCAAGAGATACATACGCGGAACCGATAGTATCTATGGCTCGTGTCAAGATAACCACGTCTTGGTCAAGTCCATGGTCAATGCTTGCTTGTTTCGGAGCCTTGAAGGACCTGGCATTCTCGCATTTGTTCATGGCGTGCAAATACGCAAGGGCGAGTCGCCAGAAGCAACGGTCTCCAGAACTGGTATCATCGAGGTCGGGCAGTGAGGCCAACGCCAGCGTCTTGAAAGCATTCAACCGGTCATTGAATTTGTTGGAGCCTTTGGCCTACCGTGAGCAAATGATTAGCGAAACAGGCTCCGTGATAATTCACATTGTTTGTAATACGTAGTATTGGAAGAGCGCTTGTCTAGCGGTAGATGACCGCAAAACTCGACGCTGAGAAAGACGGGTTGAAAACAAGGCACAGCGAGACGGGGAGGAGGGAAAGATTCTACCACGCACCCAGTCGACACCGGTCAAGGCCGAATATATGTAGTCTTCCCTGTAGCCAATTGGCTCGAAGGTGAATGATTGACACATCATCAAGTAGAAGGGGAATTGCACGATGATCGGAGGATCACACTCGAGGCCAGTCAGCAACTTGCCCCATGATGAAAAGTGGTCATCTCCACCAGCTTTTGATGCATGGAGTTGGGTGTGCAAGGAAAGGTCGACCGGATCTTCAGTAGCATTAGCAGCCAAGAGAATCGCAGCGCCGACTTCCACCGTGAACTGGTATGTGAGCTCGATGGCATCGATATCATGTAGCCCAGTGCTGGAGCCCCTTTCATTCTCAAAGGTGTTGTGTAGCTCGGCTGCGAAAGGCTCCACAAGGTCTAGGACTTCTTGGGATGGTTGATAATTGGCGATAGCTTCCTTGACCCATGATGATAACTCAGTCGTCAGAGCGTACGTGCCAATGTGTCGTTCTTTTGCCGCCTGCGGAAGACGTTTCTGCTGTTCACTCTTCAGCCAGCCCCGTCCGGGCGAGGGACAAGACAAATCGGTATCGCCATCAGAGTCAGACGAGGAACTGCTTGAGGACCCCTTCTCGTAGACCTGCAAATTGACGTCCAATTTGCTATCCCGAAGGGCAGCCTGTCCATAACGTCAGTGAAAAACCTGGCCAAAGAAAAAAAGTCTTCACTTTAGAAAATCAGTCAAGACATCATACCAATGCATCTCCCGTGTACCTCATCTTCCGCGTATTGATCTTAACTTCGTTTGACGCCATGGTAGCAATGTGATCAGCCATTCTAGGATAACAGGGCCAAGACTCATCCAACAACAAGTAGAGTAAGGAAGAGAGGACTTTATTCATACATATACTAGAAGAAGTAACAAGGAGACACGGAAACCCCCCACATGTCTCTCGTGCCACGGGTTTGAATAGAGAAGTCAGACCGGCTTATCTTGAGGTGACAGAGATAGGATGAGTATATTCGGCTTCGTTAAGGCCTGCGAATGCCCGTCTCTTCAAGGCGTCACCACGCTAAGGCTGTAAACCTGGTCAGACCATCCTTTGGAAGCTATCTCCCATTCCTTTGAACATTTCGGCAAATCGATTCACAAGATCCTACGACAATTGAATGCACCCAGAGAGGTAAGGTTGGGGCCAGTTCGGGCGACATTTTTCTTGGCAGGATTCGAGTGGCTTTAGGGCTGATTTTGCCAAACTTGGGGGCGGTCTGTTGGGCCTCAGGAGCCCCACGGGGTCTGGGGGCAGTCTCAGTGCACTTGTCTTTCCTCTAACTATTATTCAATTTAAATATCAAAAGATTAATGCCCATGTTATTTTCTAGTATAAGACTATTATTATTATTTTTTAATAAGAACGATTAAAACTTAAGATAAAATTAAGTTTATTAATAGTTCTCACCAATATATTACCAGCGCATTCTGGAATAAAATTTTAATTTATTATACGCAAATTACTTATATGCGCAACCAGAGGATCTACTTACTCGGTAGGATCAGCTTGTATCGGGGTGTTGGTCGTACGGGTCGTACGATAACGGTGTTACACAATGGTAGGCCAAGCTTCCTGCTGAATATTGTACCTATGTACATGTAAGCGCTAAGGCTGTGGTTGGTAGCGAGGACGGGCATGGAGCTCCAGGCCCCAACCATTATTGACAGCCTGAAGTTCGCTTTTCGCATTGAACAAAGACCTCACGCCGCAACAATTAGCTCGCTTCACTTCTCCAAGCGCCCTTCTAGTTCCACCTTTGCTCTATCAAAAACGTACACAATCTTTTTGAGCAACTTGACGGCAAAGATGAGTGGCTCGAAGGAGATTAAGCGCCTGCCAATAGGTCCGGTAGGAAAAAGGCCCCGCCGAAAATCTTCCGTCCGCTCAAACGGCTGATCATCAAAAGGGAATTCACCAATACATCCTGCTCGATGAGTCTCTGCCAGAGGCAGGCCCATTGAGCCAGTGGAGTTCCAGGGTTGTTTGCGATGGAGGCTCCTCGGATCCTCTGAATGTGCCCTCGCACTGGCACAAGGTGCGTACGATTCGAACCATCCAATGACCACTTCAAGTTCCGTGTCTGGGAACAGACAAGAGACAAAACATCCTGATCCCATTTTCTTAGTATCACGATGAATACATGCGTGTCATCGAGGGTCGCCTGGAGGTAACCCTCGAGGGGAAGACATTCATAGTCACTCCCAGCGATGGCCAGTTGAAAATTCCCAAGGGTCAAGCCCATAGCCTCAAGAGCTTCAAGGGCGAGAGAATGGTGTTTGAGGAGCGCACCGCTCCACCGGGGGATTATAAAGCAAAGTAAGACTGCTTTTGGACCACGACAAAGCAGCGCGTCCTTCAAAATCATCAGAGCGATGCTGACAGGATCCCTAGGTTCTTCAATGACCTTCTGTCCCAGCCTCTTGACGAGAATTTCAACGGTTCGTTCTGGCATACAATGAGGGCTTTCTATGATGGGGACGCGTATCCGGATCTAGGACTACATTTTCGATTCTTCGATGTTGCAGTAAGTCACTTGTTGGTCGCTTATCCCAGCTGCATTTATGTACTCCGTTTATCGCGTATTTAACCGTTTACTACACAGTTCATCACACTCGTTGGGGGTGTTGCGAAACTCGTCCTGCCCGAGAACAAGCTGAAGCTTCAGTAGTGTGTATGACGACCATCAGGTCTCCTATGGTTATGTTGCATCAGGCTGTGTTTTGAAGATGCATGATGATTGGGTCACTGCAACAAGCTTGTAATTATATGCTCTAATAGTATAGTCCCTACTCCCGCCTCCAGTGTGTGAAGCTAAGTACGATGGAAACATCAAGGCTTTGTCAAGTGTAAATCGTCTTGAGCAGCCAGATTGGATGGAAACTTTGCTACTGCAGCATGGACGAGGATGTTTTGAAGAATACTGTGTACGTAAGAGCGCTCATGAAGGTCGTTTTGCGACACCGTTGGGGATTGTTGAAGGTCTCTATGGATGAGCAGCCACACAAATGCTATTATGAAAGTAGAGTACTGGAAACGTTTGTGTCTACCAACGTAAAAAGATGTTTTCCTCACGGCGACGAACATATTTACAGTATGAACACGACTGAGGAAAGCCTCTTCTGAGATTGTTTGTTGCTACAACAACCTTCAACAACCCCGATACCAAGTCGATTCTGCCATTTTCACTCATCCTAATCCATTGAGTACGTACTCAACGGCATGCCATCGGGAACAGAATTCCACTGCTTGGTGATAGGGTCCAAGAAGTCATCCTGCATAGCGGACCATTCCTTTCTCACCATCGCCGCCCTGTGCTCGTCTCTGGGCTTGATGTGGCATTCAAACGGGGCAGGCTGCACCGCCAGTCCACCTCTGAGATCCTCCGTGTCGATCTTGCTCGGATCAGGCGTAGAAAAGTCAAAGGCCCAGAGCAGGCACGCCATTGATAGCCATAAACTCCGCTCCGCGTAATGAATGCCCTGGCAGAGCCGCCTGCCAGCGCCAAAGACATAGTTATGTCTCAAAGTGTCCGGGTCGTAGGCTTTCGCGATTTCATACTCTGACCTGTCCTCGTTTTCGAACCTTGAGGGATCAAAGACCTGAGGGTTGGGCCATCTCTCAGGGTCCATATTCAGTGCCCAGACGTTGACGACAACACCCGCACCAGCGGGGATGACGAAATCACGGTAGACATCGTCCTGTATTGGTGAGTGCGGTACTAGTAACGACGTAGTTGGCATCCATCGCAATGTTTCCTTCACACATCCGCGAATGTATGGCAGCTGAGCCATGTCGTCGAACGTCGGGAGGCGATCGGTACCCACCACCGCGTCCAACTCCTCCTGTGCTCGGCGCTGTACCTCCGGGTGGGTCACCATGGCCATCAGAAAGCCGAAGAGCGTGTCGGACGATGTGCTGCTCGCAGCCTCTATGATATCGCCGGCAATGTACGACGCCAGTTCATCAGAGAAGCCCTCAGACTTTTGCGCCTGGGAAAGCGCCGTGCAGAAGCATGGTGTCGCAATCCTGTCCTGAGTCTTCTTCTTCGCCGCCATCCACCGGTCCATGAAGACCTCTATAGTGCGATGTTCGAGGTCCAGGGCCTGCCGGCAAACAGGCAGGAGAGACTTTGGTAACTTTTGCAAGATTGGGTAGCAGTCCATCAGGCGGGCGGGAATGGTAATGGCGAGGTCGCAGACTTCGTTAAATATGGAGACAACACTTTGTAATCTGGGGTCGGACCACGTCGTCGTGCGGAAGCCATAGACCATTTGGCAGCTTGAGCTGTTGGAGTACCGCTGGATGTGTCTCTGGTGCTCGGAGGGATTATCTAGGATATCTGCAAGCATTTGGCGGCTCTCGAGGGTCTGGTATGGTGTGAAGGCCAGAGCCGCCTTGGCGTTCAAGAGTTTGTGGTTGACGCGGGCGATTTGGCGCCATGTGGGAGTATATTTCTTCATTTGGTCTCAGCAATGACCCGAAAACGTATCATTTCAAATATGGTGTTTTTTACTTACCATTGCAACTTGTCGCATTCCTCGGCTCGAAAGTTCCGACAAAATGTAAAGATCTGGGCGAGTGGAATAGTTTGAACCCCGCTTGTCCAGCAACTCCTTTGCGACCTCTTGTGACTGTATCATGATGAGAGGATTTGAGCCCACCATGAGCGAATATATCGGCCCGTACACTTTCCCCCATTCCGCAAATACTTTATATGGCTTGAATGTCGGCATACGATGCAAGTTCCCGATGATAGGGAGAGTCGGAGGACCTGGGGGCAGTCCAGCAGGTCGTCTACCGACTTGCAGCAACCTCAAGACAGCGTAAGCGACCAAGCCGAAGAAAGACGCAACGGCAAGGCCAGCAGGCGTCAGGCTATCCGCAATGTCAATCGCCATGTTTGAAGATACGTCCAGTCTCTGAACAGTCATAAGATACAGATGAGTGTGATACACAAAGTCCAGGTCTCGTGACGACGTGAGAGAAGTGATTGAAAATCCAAAGAAGCGATTTGTCGGCGAGACATGCTGAGGAATTATTGGCTTACACTTAAGTCGAGGGACCGTTGTACCCACCGCATATAAGTTTAAAATCAGCCCCCCCCCCCCCGGGTCTCATTGACTCTCTTGCGCACACACCACTGGAATCACAGACAGCCCGATGCACTTATAGTATACTTCATAATAATTTGATATCATGAGGAGCGTTATGAGCTTATTTTGTAAAATTTCAAATTATTTAATTAAAATTATTATATAATTAAAATAAATATAAAATAAATAAATTAAAAGTCTTAATAAAATGTTATTTTTATATTCTTATAAATAATATAATTAATAACTATAGTTAAACATGTAATATTTAAGTGTTAGGGTTAGGGTAAAGTTAGCAGTAAGGGTATGTTTATTGTATAATATTATATTGCTTAGTTTCAACAGAACCTTCACAGGATCAGACCTTTTGGGAGTACCGGATTCCAAAGATTTCCAATGGCAACGTCAGTAACGTCGACACATTGGCTGCACGTATAACCACGTTCTCGACCGCGCCACAGACTCAGAAGGATCAACCATTTGCTTACTTGCTTACAAGATGCGAAGGAAGAAGATGGAATCTTTCACAGTGGGGCGAAAGGATCATGCTAGCCGTGGAAGGAAGGTTCATTTGTGCACCACCACGCACGCACCAACACGATGGATGTGATAAGGCAAAATCCTGGAAGAGAGCCTCGTGTGTGACCCATGCCCTCACAATCGGGCCCAACGGATGGATCGAACCCAGCAGCTGAACGCCGAGCCTGAATTCTGTGCCAGTTGGTTCAGCACATTGTACGCATATGGCACGCCGGGTTCAATGGCCACGCCTGCTGCGGCTCAGCATTCGAAGCTCTCGATGCAACACAAGGCTGCAGACTGCCGCGTGGGTTGGGAAGCTGCGGCTCATCGTTGTACGATTCGCGAACGTTACGGCACAGAGGTATGAGCTTGACCGTGGATCATGCTTTTGGTATCGCAAAGGGCTTGCCAGCAAGTAGCCTGGTGCGATGCTTCGTTGGTCTTCTAGTAGTGAATGGAATTGGCAGTAAACCCGTGGGCCTGGATACACAAGCAAAATTGATCTGTGTATAATGAGGTTCCTTGCGGAGGTTTGACTACTTTTCGATTGGGATATTATGACCTTGGAACAGGATCTCAAAAGGATCTGAAAAGGATGACACCAACGCCAATGATTGTAGTTGTAGGATCACCAACCGCCTAGTTATTGAGCCCAACGAATCGTTACCGAGGCTGGGCAGTGATACCCGATCTGGCAGATGGAATCAATATAATAAGCACTAGTGCATCTAGATACGAACGCAGGATACGTGCCTCAGTTGTGCGTTTTGTGACGATCTTTTGTCACTTGGCTCAGCAGGGGTGTGTGCCCCCAAGATCCCCGGGCCGACCATGAGATCCCTTCAGGGCCCGAATCGTGACCCGAAGTTGAAATCTAGTCGACGAGATTCCTCCAGATCCCAAAATATCATCTGAAGTCGAAATCTAGTCAACTAGATTCCGCCATGTCCCAAAATATCATCTGAATCCTTTCGACAGGATTTATGAGGGTTGGTTGATGGATAGAAGATGAAGTCTTGTCCTCCGGCCCGCAATGTCTGCAAGCTGTCTCATCCTCATATTGAGGTGTCGAGGATATTTTTTTCCGATGTCTATTGTGGGTCTATGAACATCTTTTTCCTTCTTTGACAATCATTTTTCTTTCAAGAACGCGTGAAACATGTCTTCCTACAGTGACGTCCTGCCAACCGGCATCACCAGATATGGCATCATCGCGGTCGTTGTCACCACTGTCCTATCTGTCCTCGCAGCGATACTGGCTGTTATGCGGTTTATGATGCGAAGGAAAGTGGGGTTTGGAACTGATGACTATCTGCTTATGGTCGTCCTTCTCTTCTTGGTGATCCAGCTCATCATACAGTACCTAAGTGAGTTTGATTCCCCACTAGTCATAAACGACCCGCGTGGACTTTTTCACAGCTTCCGGTATTTCCACCAAAAAGAAAAAAGACAGAATTTGGTTGCCATCATTGCGTTCAGTGCTTTGCAATGAGCAGAACTTTCCAAAATGGTCGCTAACTTTGGAAAAGTGGCTTTCATGGCCGCTGAAGGTGCTAGTATGGAGTATCTAGCTCAGCACCCGGACAAAATGATCATCACGCTGAAGGTCAGCCGTCTCCCTCCCCATTTCAATACTTATTTCAATCCGGATCACTCTCTCACTGTTGAAACAGCTTATCTACTTTCCGGTACTCAGTTATACTCTGGTCGTGGTTTTCATCAAGACGTCTATTCTTTACTCGTATAAGAATATTTTCGGTCATGTCAAGATGACAAAATATCACATTTACATCCTTTTGGGCCTCACATGGGCTTGGGGATTAGGATCATTCTTGCCAGCTCTGTTTCAATGTAGCCCCATCGACAAAGCTTGGCTGCCAATGAAACCAGGACACTGTATTGGGCTCCTGCCTTACCTCTGGGCCACCTCTATCTCGAACTTCATCATAGATTGGTTGATTCTCATCGTGCCGATTGCCCCGGTGCTCAAGCTTCACCTGCCTCCTACTCAGAAGTTATTGGTTGGGTTGTCATTCATGTGCGGGTCAATGTGAGTACTAGCCTGTGTTGTTGTTTGATGATCTGTGACTAACTATCTTTGTGTCTGTTACAGCGCATGTATTGCAAGCACAGTGCGTTCAGCACGTACGGGAGAGTTTGACCCAGCAAATCTCGGTGGTACGTTTCTTTCCTCCTGTCCCACCCATGGCCCTTATTCTGCCTCTTCAGTCGGCTAATAGGAATATTTCACCCTCACAGTATCGAACTTCAACGCCTCCATTTGGGTGTACATCGAAATCCCCCTTGCTACGATTTCGTGCTGTCTTCCATTCCTTAGCCGTCCATTGGGCACCAAGATCGCAAGGAGCCTTCGAACATTCAGGACCCGAATAACTGGGCGCTCATCCAAAGACTCATCACCGGCAAACAGCAAAGCCAAGAGTTCTGGATGGGGCTCGTACGATTCATCTCCCGAAACAATGAACAGCCAAAGCTATCCGATTCAGGGCCTGTCTCACGATGGGCGGAACATCCACTTGTCGACCACCACTACAGTGGACAGTCGACCGATGCCAAATGCCTATGGGACTGAGACGGTCTCCTATGGGTACACGGTGGAGGTTCCGGCGAAAGGCAGGGATAAAAGCGACTCTGAGAGATCATTGGTCTAGCGCATATGATTGCAATGCTGTGTTTTGAGTGATTTCACGTTCATGAAGGAGGTTGAACAGTTGCCTACACACCTATGTTTGAACGAGGTTCGATTGTGTAAGAAGCAGATATCGTGTAAAATATTGTGTTGGGAAGCAGTCGGGTGTGGTGTCCGTAATACCTCAATTCGTATCCTGTCTTATCAGACATGACATGGCTCTCTGTCTCATCGTACAAGATGATTGTTAGAACACTGGAAGCAACCAAGTTACGCGCCCTGATGAGACTCTTGCCCGCCACATGCCTCCTATCATGCTTCATGGGGACACCGGAATTGAAAAGTCTGGGATGGCAGTGGATATAATTATTACAAGTATATTCCTGTCCCAGCGAAAGTGAATTTGTCTTCTCCTTCCACCCGCCAGCCAATGTGCTCATTAACCACCAGTCCCACCTGTTGAGACATGCCGTAGAAAATCCTGAATCAAACCGCCCGTAGAAATCAAAGTTGGGCGGCCATGACCCTATTGCATTCTGTATTCAGACACCATAGGTGGTACGGTACATATTCCCTTTTTTCTCTACAACATAAGTAGGGCACCGAGTACCGCGACGCCGAGCGAGCCGACAGAGCCCATGGTGGCGGCACCAGCAGTGCTCGAGGCACTCGCGCTGGCACCCGTGGCAGTGCCCGTGCCGGAGGACTCCGTGGTTGTCGCCGTGCGGGTGGCAGACGACGAGCCCCCCGTCGTGGCGGTGGTGCCGGTGCCGGTACTTGTCTCTGAGCCACTAGACGACGGGGTAGAACTCGAGCCGGAAGACGCCGCGGAGCTGCTGGTGCTCCCTGCGCTGGCTGAGGAACAGCTCTCGCCGGCGTTGATGGCGGAGCAGAAGGCTTGGGCGGCCGGGAGGACCTCGTCTGCACTGATGGTTAGCACGCGGGCTTGTGTGGTTGCGAGAGGCGGGACAACATGGCTGGCTTATGGGAGGGAAACTTACTGAGAGCGGTCTGCTCGCCACATGCGGCGAGCACGCAGGTGGTGGCGTTGCTCGTGATGTCAGTCTGGTGCTCGTCCGTACACTGACAGGCGTAGTCCGTCTCTCCGCACCCGACTGAGGAAGCTCCTATCGTGAGACACGACTGGGCGCATTCTGGAATCGACGAGGCACACTGGCACGAAGCTAGCCCGGCGAAGGCAGCTATGGTGGTGAGGAGGAATAGCTTCATGTTGATTCTGTTCGGTGTTCTAGCTGTGCAGATGGAGTGATTGGCTTGCAGGAGATCAAAAAGGCTGTAATAGGCTGATGGTCGTCGTAAGCAGATGGATTCACAGGCGAGAGTGGGTACTGGGACAACTAGCAATATCATCTAAAGGTGCAAAAGCTGGGGACCTCAAGACTTTAAACCCTCAGCTCCGGGCCAGTCGCGTTGCAAGCGCTGGTTGAATGCAGCCCATTGTCGTCGTACTGCAGCACTCATTACGAGTCGCTCCCACGCAGATCCATGATAGGGTCGACGGCATGCTGCTTCTTATTGGGGAATGGCAGCTCGGGTTGGTCGATGCCTGCGCATCCTCGCCAGATTCCGACCACAGGCCGGGAGCCGTCGACAGCTTCTCCGCATGATGACACCCCCTCTACGACGTCGACTCCATGCGACCCCAGACTGGTCTCCCCGGTAGTTCGGTGGGGTATCAACCAACCGTAAGCAGCTTGACAGCCGTGTCTGCGTGTATGCTCTGATGGTGGAGGTGAGGAAGCCAGGGGTTTCCCAAAGACATTGCTCGGGATGCGGGGAGCTTTGCATACGGTTCTGACTGTGTGTCACCACATCGTAATAGTAATAGATTCACGGACCTATGTCGGTGCTGGGACTCACACCACCGGGTTTCCCTCTTGGAGCGCTGGTCTTTGACTGGCATCGTTCACGGAAGAAACAGGGCGCCAGCGAGCTGCTTACTTTTGCATGGATAGACACGATATATTGCTACCCGGCATGATATTGCTGTCCCCTTATCTGTAGCCCCTGCAGTGAAGCCGCATATGCTATCTGGTCTGGGTGAATTCAGATGGCTGGAATGTTACCTGGGCCTTGAATGTGTTCGTCCGTTGATGTGGACCAATTAAGCTACTGCAAGCCACGTCCCAGCACAGTAGCACAGCGGGTTTCCGTCCAGTCAGAAGGGGAGGTGCCCTGAAGCGGCGCCCAGGGATCATTCAGCTCGTTGGGGAAGCTCCAGAGGTCGATGTAACACTGCCGCGAGGGGGGTGTAAGCCGCGTAAATGGGACGCGGGTTGATGACCAAGTTGCTTCGTGCCTCGCTACAGGGACATTGCAGCAAAGAAATGACAATGTGGTCCCATGCCCGGAGAGAGAGTCCTAGCAGGACTATATGGGAGATCAGTGATGGATTTCCAGGCACGAATTCTAGGAACTGGACTCCATGTGTCCGTGTATTCTGTTTCTTGTGCTGGATCAGTACTGCAGGGCATGTGGGGTCGCCGACATCCACAGTGCCAAGACAAATGTGGCCGGTTGGTGTGGCCTGTGCCCGACTGTTCTCAAGAACATCCCGAGGACAGGCAGTTTGTCTTCCTAGACTTACCTGTATAGCTGCTACCTCGAATGAGAATATCCATCATGAGTTGGCTGTTCTTTCCGTCGCAGGCGCGAACCGGCTGATTATGAGAGAAACCGGTTTCAAGGCTTGGTCTTGCTTGAAGCAACCCTGGATGGCCGGCCTGTTTATGACGACATCCGGATGAAGGCACGACCAGGCCCGGATGGTCGCTGCCGAAGCTGGACGTCGTTTTTGAAGAGTTCAGGAAATGTCGCCTTACAGGCCATCAACATCAACTTGAATCCAGGAGAATGTGACCAGAATCAAACATTTCATACCAACACTCTCTTCAGCACGTCTGCATACTCACTCACTTCACGCCGTGCTTGCTCCTAGGACCAAACGGAATCACTGACCTCGCCTCTCACTCACGCACCAAGCATCGCCACCCACCTGCAGTCATACACCCTCAAGGACATCCAGCACCATGGTCAACTCGCTGGACATCCAGCTCCAGAACCAGACCAACTCGGGCCAGGTCTGGGCGTACATCACGGGCATCGCCATCCAGAACGACTGGAAGCGCATGTTCCTCAAGGCCAACGGCAGGGATGTCTACTACCCTCAGCAGGTCGCGTCCATCGGGTCGCCTCTGGCTGAGGACTGCGCCATCCCCCTCGGCCCGCCAGGAAACACCATCTCGGTGCACATCCCCCAGATCGCCGGCGGCCGGATCTGGTTCGCCTGCGACAGCAAGCTCCAATTCTTCCTGAACCCGGGACCGGCCGTCGTCGAGCCCTCGGTCCTCAACCCCAGCGACCCAAATGCCAACGTCAACTTTGCCTTTGCCGAGTTCACTCTCAACAACGACCAGCTGTTCGCCAACATCAGCTATGTCGACTTTGTGTCGCGGCTGCCTATCGCCATGACGCTGCAGACAGCAGGAGGGGGCGTCCAGCACGTGTCGGGCATGGCAGCAAATGGCATCGACCAGCTGTGCGATGGCCTGCGCCAACAGGCCCAGAAGGACGGCAGGCCCTGGGACAAGCTCATCGTCCAGCCCAAGGGCCAGTCCGTGCTACGGGTGCTCAACCCAACACACGGCGACGCGGTAGGGGCCAGCTTTGCGGGCTACTTTGAGCCGTATATCGAGCAGGTGTGGCAGCGGTACAGCAAGAACCAGATGCGTATCAACACTCAGGCAGCAGCTGGCATCGTGGCCGGGACCGTCAACAGCAACAACGAGCTCGTATTCGGCAACGAGCCCTTCCGGAAGCCCAACAGCGCGGACATTTTCGGCTGCAACAGCGGACCCTTCACGACAGGCCCGTCGCCGTACCGCAACAGCATCATCCCCCGGTTGGCAGCTGCGTTCCAGCGCTCGGCCTTCCTAACTGTCGACGACCACCCGTCGGACCCCTCGACTTTCTACAAGCGCGACCCGACCAACCACTACTGCAGGATCGTGCACACCGTCAACCTCGACGGCAAGGGCTACGCTTTTGCCTACGACGACGTACAGCCGGACGGCGGAGCAGACCAGTCGGGAAAGGTGAACGCCGGGGACCCCACGACGTGGATCGTGGCTGTTGGCGGCAACAATGCGTATGCTGGGGATCGTATGCCGCCGCCGCAGGGCAAGACGGCCCCGTCAGCCGGCCCTCCTGTTCCTACTGCGACGAAGCCGGCTGCCGGCTCCGCCCAGGCCTCCCACGACGGTGCAAACGATGATCCGTCACAAGCACCATCCCAGCCTCAGGCTCCACCTGCACATGTGTCGCGCATCAAGCGCATCTCAGCGAAGGCGCAGAAGTGGTTGCAGAGATGAGGTGGTCCACCAGAAAAGGCTGCCAGAATGAGGGCCGAACTGGTCTAAATTGGATCATATGGGTTGCGCTGAACTGGATCGGAGCCATTGCGTAAGACTTGAATGATTGTGTTGTGGGTCTTGGTGCTTCAGCAGTAGAGACAGAATTATGATACCCCTAAATTATGTACATTACCCTGCAGTATCCTACGCAGCATACCTAGACTGGATAGCTTGAAGAGAACGAGACTTTCAATTCTCGCCCAGGCAGTCTTTACTTTCAGGTCTCAAGCTACCAGAAGGTACTGCTTTTAGAAATAAAAAACGGCGACCTGTTTAAAAATGTCTGGGACGGTCGTGACGCCGTTTTCTAGGTTCTTGGGTTCCGTTCGAGTGATGACTTGAGTTACGCACTGTCGCCTAGCACTCACACAGGCAGCTTGACCCCTTTCAGACAGGTCGAAGATGGCCGGAACCGCTGGTACCTGTGAATCATTAGACAAGTGTTCAACTTGGTGTCACACAGACGCCCGACAACATGAGACAATGAAATATCAAATCACAGCATCCGCCGTGGGACCTGCATCAGGCATAATCAACAACATGAATGCTATATGTCATCGGCTATTGGTAGCAAAACAAAAATCTCGGAAGGGAGGAAAAAAGCAAAAACATACAACACCGGGTATTCGCTGGTCGTCACCGACCCAACTACTAATCCAGCCCTCAGCGGCTTGACTATGGGAGAGCGGACGGGATCCCGTATTTTCCGCTGGGTATGGTCGTATGTGGCAGAAGGTTGTTTGGCAGAGCTTATATATCTGGAAAATGCTGAGCGAGAACGCTGCGAGAACAGCCTGACATAGAGTATACGAACGAAGTATGCTTGAGGCGGTTCAACCCGTCACGTACCTAGGTAATAATGCTTCGAGGACTTGTTTGGGTAGCTGAAGCCCCGTTGCGCCGTGACACTGGAGCCCAGACACATATCACCCATCCCAGGCGAGCTTCCAACCGGCCAACTCTACAGTTGCAAGTCCGCCATTGTTCGATAAGTTGTGATGTCATGGGTGGTAAGGCATACGGAGGGTATAACTTACGTAGATAATTTGCATGACTTGCGCCCTCCATACGCTTTATCAACTGCATTGATTTCCAGAAGGTGTTCTGGAAATTCTAACCTTTTAAAGATGGGGGAAGGAAGACGAGCGTCTCGCGACCGAGCAAGCCAGCAAGAAGGACGCTTATCGAGAGCTGGGCAAGCCGATAAGCGGCACCTTGATGACTGACGGGCCAAGCTATAGCCGGGGTTGGCTGTGACCCCACCATGATGGGTGGCAGTCTGGAATGCCCCTCCATGTTCCTGAATTGCCTCCAAGTTCCCCTACAACTTTTCGTCCTCCTCCCCCGAGAAATTGACAACCTCCGTCTCTGAAACCCAGCCAGACCTCGTGAAAGCTAGCTGGAGCTCAGCTGTTCTTGCAGGATGGAGTACGACACCAAGACACGTACGTTCTGGCATCCCTTCACCTACGAGACGAAAACCCCTCGATGCGAAGATTGACCAGCTCCCGACTCGTACAGCGGGCTACTCGACAGCCGACAAGACCTCGTTTGGGTGGACCACAGCAAGAGAGAGGTGGCCTATCATCATAGTCTGTCCCTCCCGCCTCTTCTTCACATGCGCACGTCGGGCCACGAGCTGACCTCCTCTGGAACATTAGACCCAAGCCATCGACGACGTGTACCGAACCACCTCCCAGAGCAAGGACCCAGCCACGACCGAAGAGGGGAAGAAGATTGTCGATGAGCTGGCACGCCTCAAGTATGAGGTCCAGCACGACCGCCAGCTGACCCCCATACGAGACGACGGTTTCCCCGACGTCGACGTCTACAACAAGGAGCTCGAGCAGCTGGGCAATCCGAGCTGGTTGAGCGTCAGTTGGCTGTACAGCGAGTGCTACCTCTTCAGGCGCATTAGCACATCCTTCGCCCTCTCCGAGCACTGGAAGACCTACGACGTCTTTGCCCGCCAGAAGATCAAGACCTTCCGCTCCTCGCGCCCCGCCGTCCTCGAGCTTGCATCCCGGTACAAGGCCCTGCTGAAGCAGATCGAAGAGAGCCACGGGAAGCCAGCGGACGAGGAGGCAGAGAAGATCTTGTTCTTGGAGATGTGCGAGATCTGCCTCTGGGGGAACGCCACGGACCTGTCGCTCCTGACCAACCTCACCTACGAGGACATCCAGAAGCTGCAGGGCTCCGAGGCGAGGAAGAACGCCGAGAAGAATATCCTCGTCAACGACCTGCCTGCCGTGTACGACCTGCTGAAGAAGGCCAAGGCCGAGGGCAAGAAGGAGCGCAGGGTAGACATTGTGCTTGACAATGCTGGCTTCGAGCTTTTTGTCGACCTGATCCTCGCCGGTTACCTCCTCTCATCGGGCCTGGCTACGCACGTCGTCCTCCACCCCAAAGACATCCCCTGGTTCGTGTCCGATGTCCTGCCCAGTGACTTTGCCGAGCTGCTCAACGCCCTGGCAAGCCCCAAAAAGTTCTACGAGACACCATCAGAGGATGAAGAGCTCCAGAACAAGACGCCGGCGCCGCTCGCGGACAAGGAAGCCGAGGACCTGTCCTTCCTGTTCCAGAACTGGAGCCAGCTCTATGCTGAGGGGCAGGTCATCCTGCGGCCGAACCGCTTCTGGACGCACCCGGGGAGCTTCTGGAGGCTGCCCAGCGTGGCGAAGGAGCTCTACGAGGACCTCAAGACGAGCGAGGTTGTCCTTTTCAAGGGCGATCTGAACTACAGAAAGCTGACAGGCGATGTGAGTCTGCCTGGCTGCCACGAGATTTTGGTTCATCACCCAGCGGGGTTGCTGACTCTATGTGCAGGCGCAATGGGATGCTTCGACGCCCTTCACCGAGGCGATTGGTCCACTGGGGCCGGGCTCCGGTGTCAATGTGTTGGCCCTGCGGACTTGCAAGGCGGATGTCGTAGTGGGCCTTCCCCAAGGGAAAGACGAGGAGCTGCGTGCGACGGAGGGAGGAGGCGGCGACTCTGGAGCGCGGAAGTGGGCATGGAACGGCAAGTGGGCCGTGGTTTCGTTCTCATCTGGGAAGTGAGACTTTGCATAGACGCCCGTGTCTTCTCGTGTCGCGACAGCAGGAAAAGGTTAGAGCCGGTGCCCTTACACGAGATAAGCAATAGACATAAATCGTTGATTGCATTTGAATTCTATGACCAACGCGAGCCACGGCAAGATCATCCACGAGGTCAACATGACCGTAAATCACTCCCAATGGGGCAAGTACAAGCAGCGTAAATAATGCCTGACATGCAGACGGAAAGCCTGCACACTTACACAATATATGCAGTGGTGCTTATCAGGTGTCGCCTGGCCTGACCAATGGGAATGCAAGAGGCAATAAAAGGGGAGCATCGGCGTATTTGCGGTGGTGTCAAGGCTAGAGATCACCAAGCCGCTAGAAGAACCCCTTGCAAGGTCCAGAAGCTCGGCATGTGTCCTACCGTAGCAGTGTTGATACATTATATTCCGGGGGCCGTTAAGGCGGGGGGTTATCTGGATTGTCGGGCCCTTTGACATATAGAAATGCAACCAATATCTTGTCATCCTCGAAGGTTATAATTAACTCTAACTTTCTTCCCCAGATGTAGCCTTTTTCCCATTGCTCAGGCATTCTCCCCTCCTCCTTACAACTGAAAATGAGCTCTCCCGAGCCCGAGAAGAAGGAAGCGGCCGTCTTCAGGGACTCGGTTCCCGTCGACACCGAGAACGGCACCATCAAATCCCATGACCCGGACGTCCTGGTCAACGCGTCCGGCCATGCCCAGGAGCTCTCGCGCCGTTTCAGCCTCCTCTCCCTCGCCGGCGTGGGCATCACCGTCGGCAATGCGTGGCCGGCGATCGGCGGCACCATCCTCGTGGCGATATCCAACGGCGGGCCGCCGGGCGTACTATACGAGTTCATCGTCGTCTCCTTCTTCTACTTCCTGGTCGCGGCCAGCCTGGCGGAGCTGTCGTCGGCGATCCCCAGCTCGAGCGGCGTCTACCACTGGGCGTCCGTCACGCCCGGGCCGAGGTACGGGCGCGCCGTGGGCTTCTTCGCGGGATGGTGGAACTACCTCGCCTGGACCATGGGCGGCGCCAGCATGGCCGCCATCTTTGGCAACACTATCGTGCAGATGTACGCCGCCAACCACCCCTCGTTCGTGGCGCAGCCGTGGCACGTATTTGTTGTGTATGTCATCTCGGCCTGGCTCGGGTGCGCCGCCGTGTGCCTGGCCAACTCGGCGATGCCGCACCTGAACAAGATCGGCATCTTCACTATTCTGGTCGGCTTCTTCATTACCATCGTTGTTGTGGCAGCCATGCCCGGCCATGACGGCCGCCCGCCGCACGCCACCGCCGACTTCGTCTGGAAGCAGTGGACGCAGGCGCTGGGGTACTCTGACGGCTTCGTGTTTGTCGCGGGCATGCTCAACGGGGCGTACAGTATCGGCGCCGTGGACGTCATCACTCATCTTGCAGAGGAGATCCCCAACCCACAGAGGAACGTGCCCATAGGCATGGCGCTGCAACTGGGTATCGGATTCACAACTGGGTTCTGCTACCTCGTGGCTATCATGTACGCCATCAACGATCTGGACGCGGTCGCCGAGTCGGCCTACCCCATCGCAAAGATCTACGAGCAGGCCACGGGCAGCGCGGCCGGAGCATGCGGCATGCTGGCCCTGATCATGATCAACATCGGGCTCTGCGTGATCGGGCTATTTATCACCACGGGCCGGACTCTCTGGGCTCTAGCCAGGGACGGCGCCGCGCCGTTCCCGAACTTCCTCGGAAAGGTGGACCATAGGTTGGACATGCCCCGGAACTCAACGATAGCGACGGCGGTGCTCGTCACGATCCTGGGTTGCATCTACGTCGGCAGCACGACGGCCTTCAACGCCTTCATCGGGTCGACGATCCTGTTCTTCAGCAGCTCGTACATCGCCTCGATCCTGCCGCACCTCCTCAGGGGCAGGAAGGGGATCACGTACGGGCCGTTCAGGATGAAGGGGTGGGTTGGCTTCGTGGTGAACGGCCTGTCTTGTGCGTACTTGATGGTTTGGTTTGTGATATACTCGTTCCCGTACTTCTTACCTGCGGACGCGAAGAGCATGAATTACTCATGTCTGATTTGGGGCGGGCTGACCACCATTGTTGGGTTATGGTGGTTTATTGGTGCAAGGAAGGGTTATGAAGGCCCGCAGACAACCGGCGGTGTGCTCGAGGCGGAGAAGGTTCAGGGTAGCTAACAAAGTACAGCCCGCAGGCCTTCCATCGGTCTACGATGTACTTGGAGGAACTTGCAGTTAGAAAAGAAACAAATGAAAATACATTTGAAACATCTTAGCAGGCTATCCTAAAGAAAAGAAACGTTGGGAGATTATACCTAATGTAGCTCCAGGGAGGGATTTCCAGGTAAAACAAAGTCACAACCGGATGTTTGGGATGTGTGCATGCTTTCATGCACCCAATAAAATCATGACATGAAAACCAACTCCCTCTTGGGATTCGCACCTTTCCAGTCACTTTCTTTGACGAGACGGCCCTGTGATGTGACGTTGACCCTCTCGACTGTGCTCCCTTCCATAGAAATAAGCATGAGTCGGAAAGATCGCCTTTCTTGGTCGTAACCAACAACAACAAACGGCAGCAAGGTGCCTTTTTGGGCCACATAGGCGATGTTGAGGCGTATGCTTGTGAGCTGCCGGTTCGATTGAGGATGGAAAACGCGATACTCTCTGGAGGTGCCTACGCAATCACCTGGTAGTGCGCGAAGTCTTAGAAATGCAATACTGGTGTAAAATGCGATTAGACCGCTCGAAATGCCCCTTTGATGCTGTAATGACTCGTTCTTGGACTTGATGTCGTCTTCCTCGGGCATGAAATGACTTCGAAGTTGGACATCCATCTTTGGTAGGAATTCATCGCCTGAATATCCAGCTAAGCCTGATATTCCAAGAAGTTCAATGCCTGAAGGTCCGGCCTTGTAGAATTGCAGGAGGTTGCTCATGTTAGAGGCGGTGCTTAACGGCTGGATGCTGACGTCGGCTTGTTCCCGACGGTAGATCCAGCCCGTCCATGACCACGACGGAAAGCCTGACCGGCGTTGGAGGCTGGTGTCCCAGAACCAGCAGCCCCGGATCACCTCGGCGAACATTCGCTCTGGGACTCCGTGGTATGCCGGCCCGATCAACGGTTCGAGCATGCCGGCGACGCCAGCAAACGCGTTTTCCATATCGTCGGTCCTGCTGAGTGTGCGCTGCATGTATTTCTTGACCAAGTCCCTGAAGAGCACAAGCAAATCTTTGCTATTCTCAGAATCTCTTTGGTGGAGTATTGCGGTCAGGGACATCAGCCCTTCTTCCGATCTTGGGAGGATGCCCTCAGCTTCCAGTTGGACGTCTTCCCTCCACACAGCTGAAGCACAAGAGAAGAACATGACTTCCGGAAGAAGAACTAATGTCCTCCACGAACATAGCTCCTCCTGGAATGTCCATCCACGTGTCCTCCACGGCGACATATCCATGCTGTGCTTGGTGCTCGACGGAACCTTCATGAAGGACAACCCAGGCAAATCATATCGGCGATGCTTCTGTACCCTATGTTTGCCAAGCGTAACGCCAGAGAGCCCCTTGGAGCAGTTATTTCCGTTAGCGGCGATGATGGTCAGATCAGCATGTCGGTAAATCTGATGCATTTGCGATATCTGTGCATGGCGAGAAGCGGCGTCGTCCTGTACGATGCACAGAGCATCCACCCAAAGGTACCGGTAACCGATCATCTGGACCAGCTGGATCGCGTCACGAATAGTTTGAGGAACCTCCACATCCCCCAGCTTCCCATTGGACATCCAGGCTTCATAGACTGCCCTCGTCAGGACTGGCTGGGCAATGTATCCCCAAACATAACTCAGTGCAATGTAGCGAACCGGATGGTCTGTTACTGCCGGGGCGAGGCACATCTTCTCTGCGTCGATGAGGATCAGTCCGGGAGGATAGGACTCTGTTGTCTGCTGAGAACAGAGACTGTGCTTGTTTCCACAGCGATCAAGCCAAAGCTTGATCACTTCGACGTCCACTTGTTCTGTTACTTGCCTCGCAAATCCAAAGTTCTCCTTCTTGAAGGGAACAAGCACGCAGACATCTTTAGCATGCCTACTGTATTCTTTCATCAGTGCTACTTCTGACGCTGCTTCAAAGCTCCTGTTCAGATCGACCATGGCTGACGAAGCCGAGAGTGACTGGACACCAGCATCTTGTAATGAACCTGATTGGTATAGGCTCGTACTCAGGAGAGGTCTCCTAGGTCCCACCCGCAGAGCCTTCTCGTCCCTTCGAAACTCCTGCAGCCTGATGGCTGACCAATGCTCACGCTTCTCCAGGACGAAGTCGACTTTCTCAATGAGGAGCTTTTCAAGCGAGTATTTCATGGTGAGGTCAGGAGGTGGAACGTGATTCTTGATAGCCGTTTCTTTCTGGGACTGCGTTGCGGTCTCGAAATTGGTTATGAGTCGATGTAGGAAAGGCTCTCCAGAACCCGACAAGTCCTCCATCGACTTGCACGCCTCTATCGACTTGCACGCCACGCAGTCTTTTGGACTCCCATGTTGAGAGAGTATCGCTTCCATGGAAGCCACGGTACGATCAAGAAGTCGCTGGTCGATGGGCATAGCTCTAGTCCCCAGGACGAGTAAATCTCTGCACTGGCCCCACAATTGGAATGTAGGCTGAAATGTCTTTGTCTTTTGGTTCCCATGTCGTGCGGCATTGTCTCTGCCGTCACTACCACGAGATGAAGGGCCGCCCTCAACTGGACATTGTGGGGCGTCTTGTCCGGAAGATTCATGTGGTGCAGCGATTGGCGCGGAGGAGGATTCAGGATCAAGCCCGTCATGCAGCTCATCCTTCGACTTCGGAAGGTCGTGTTCCAACCTAGTATTCATTTCACCCATCGGAAAGGTCCTGTCCCTCAACCGAAGAAGCTCGAGGAAGAATTCGACGAAGTCCCTGGTCAGTCAGTAGCTGATTCGGGAAAACAGGGGAGTCACCAGGATACAGACATGAGCGTAGAGACTTGCTCCTTGAATGGCCCCATGGCTTGAGTTTCATTTTCCACAAGTTGGCAAAGCCCACAGTCTGGCGAAAACTCCGCCGTCATCCACGAGTGAACTACCTTTGACCCCTCCCCGATCGGTTGCAGCTTCTCCCATCGGGTCTGTAGCAGGGCACTATACGAGCATTTGGCGCATAGATGCATTGTCAAACACCTGTATCCCGATTATGACGCGGTGTTGAGTATTTGAAAAGAGAATGGGAGAATGGTGAATATAGAAGACGTGAGTGACGGGGTGGTTGTTGCTTGGGAAGTCTGTGATACAGCCGCATCTGGACAGTCAATATGACGGAGGACTGCATTCGAGCTAACTTCAACAAGGCGCTGGATCTTGTGACCACTGACATCAGCTTGCAGGAAACCCAAACACATGAGTATGACTTGTACTACTGCAATGCGATAAATTACGGCAGGATAACATCATGTGAGACATGAAATACTTTCAACCCCCACTGAATAACAACCAGCAAAGCAACATTTACCCAGTTTTCACGATTCTAGTATGATAGCTTCCAACAATGTTGCCTACCATTAGCTAATCTTCAGTAAGATTCCCTCCAGCGGTGTAGCCTTATGTATCACAAGATGGTCCATCAGTACCTACTAGACAAGTGTTTGGGTTGGGCTTCTTGCCTTTTTACCCAGAGCTTGGCTCAGTTGGAATATTCTTTGCGGCTGTAGAACCTTAATCCAATTTTTGTGGCTGCAGAAGGAATGGTTCAGAATTTGAAATGATAATTTTCTTAGGTCACCTCGACACTCAAGTTCTACTACCTTCAGGGAAAGGAAATTTTCATTGCGCAGATTCAAAACCCTCACCATTGAAGTGGAACAGTCTGGAACTGATTCACAAATGGTACTGGTATTCATCAGCACTTACTCGACCTTCCAGAGAAACCAGGCGATAATGAGATCGATCTTCATAAGATGGAGGAAGGAAAATTCCAATTCATGAGCCGAAACCGTTTGAGTCCCTAAAGCCCCCTCCTCCCTCCATCCCCGCTATACAAAAGCATCAAAAGTTGGCCTGGTGTTGAATCTGTGTGACAAGTAGAAAACGATGACCGAACGAGACAAATGGTCACATTTCTATGCCAATCAGATGGTTTGGTTGGAGCTTCTGCATTGTCAGGGCTCCCAACCATTCCTCGGCAGCCCCGGAAGCACATGCTCCAACATCTTAAATCTTCACAAAATGCTCTTCAAGAGAAACATTAAGCAGGAATACAAAGCCAACTACGACCTGGGTTTCGAACGTTCACGAGGACTTGGACAAGGCCTGGCGACTTCTCCCAGCGTGCCTATGACTGAAGATCAGGCACATAGCGGGATAATTCAACTCCATCTCTGTTTTTGAGCGATGCGAAAAATTGTCTGGCAGTCTGCGAGGTATCAATCCAGAAGACGACGTATTATTTCGCGTAGAGTTCCTTGCCGGGAGATATTTGGTGACGATTTCCCATCAACTTAATCGACTATCTCAAGAACCATCTCAAAGTCACATCAAACCCAACAGCCACAGCAAATATGGACGGCCCACACGCATCTGTCATTATCCAAGTCATTGACTTCGGGTGTTACACGGACGACCCAAATAACCGCACTCTGAATGAACAAGTGTGGAGAGAGCAAAAGGACATGACCAGAACTTGGTGCGCCAGCAATTGCACGAGACTGGAATACCCCTTCTTCGGCGTGGAATACGGAAGAGAATGTAAGAAGCCCTTCTTTTTTGACCAAGCATATTTTAAAGGACCTTTGGTGAGCGCTGATCTGGCAAGGCTTTTGTGGACACCAGCTTAACCCCCCGGGTGTACTCACCGACTGTACATGTATGCCTTGCTGGGGCGATACATCAGATTGTTGTGGGGATTCCAACATATTAGCCGTCTATTCGGTGTCGCTATCTACAATTACACAGACAAGCACCAGCAGCGGAAGTGCCACGAGCACCTCATCTTCCCTGTCAACACGCAACACTACGAATAAGTCTCCGAGCCAGCCCTCTTCCACCCAGCGAGCTTCTTCATCTTTCAGCTCCAAGCCAACCACCATAACAGCTACAACGTCGACCATGGTGTCATCGCAAACAAGCTCAACCGGGTCAGGGGAGGGTACGTCCATTGACCCTCCATCGCCGTCTAGCTCAGCATCATCCACGGCACCCAGTCACTCGTCTCCGTGGCCTGGCAATTCCACCACTTCAGCCCCAGGCTCGACTACAAATTTCGGAGGCAGCACACCAGGGACATCCCAAGCCAACACAACGTTCCTTCCTAGCTTCACAAACTCTTCGAATATTATTATATCTTCATCAGCAATGTCTGGTAATGCATCATCCTCCTTAGTCCCGACGAGTCACCCCACCTCGAGCACACTCAGCACAAAGAAGAATACACACACACAGTCTTCACTCCCGACCACGACGCCAACTGACTCGACTTTGACAGCAACCGTAATACCTCCCTCAACGACGGAAGCGCAGCCCAGCATATCTACACCTGTTTCTCCCACCTATTCATTTCCAACCGTGCCAAGCTCGCCCTTCCCTTCCAGCAGTAGTATCGCAAGCCCCGCTCCCTCAGATGCTACGGATGTCGGCCTGAACAAGGCCATTATCGCTGGCGCTGTGATAGGAGGTGTTGCGGTGCTTTCGGTTGTCGGGTTCGGCATTTGGTTTCTAAAGAAGATGAAGAAGCAACCAGAGGACGACGACATCTCGATGGTGGGGATGCCCAGGGAAGAAGATGTGCCGATGGGGATGAGGAATGGAATAAGGCGTGTGAGGGGCAATAACGATTAAACTGGGAGAGCCCTTTGAGCTCAAGTCAGAGGGGCTTTTCTTGGGGTTTTATTTGGTGGGCTTTTTGGGTTAATTGGGTACGCGATTCGAATCGCTGTCTTCCAAGGTTGCACTCGACGGCAGCACTCTTACGGGTGGTTTGGAGCAACCACTTCATGAACCTGTCGTGGTGGCTGTCTGCTGACCAAAAAAAGGCCCTTGGAAGCTTAGTTTTGGCAGAAACACTGCAGACCCCCACGAAGAGAGGAAGGAGGTCTTCAGCAGCTGCAGGGTCTGATAAACGATGGACTGATGAGAGAGAAAGTTGCAGGTTGAAGCTTGCTATAGTCTTGGGAGCAACAATGAAGCGCTCACAACCACACATGCCCCGACTCCACTGAAAGTTATGAAGTCTCAGTTTGCTACATCATCTTTTGCAACTTTTCCTAAAATGTGGTCAGTGTGATGGTTTTTGAGGGATGAACGAAAGTCTACCCTACGCCCTCATCCCCTCTCTTCGGCCAAGCGAGGGTCAGGGTTTGTGATACGGCATATCACTTGACTGCCAACTCCGACCTTGGGACCGGTGAAGGAGGGGAGGGGTTCCGCTCATCGGGGATTCAAGTGGCCAACGGCTCTCTTGCCTGTAGCCTTAAATCCAACACTGGTTAAAGCACATTTCGAGATTCACTTTATGCAGTGATCTGATCCTGTGTGGTTACTGTTCCAGCCGTGCAGCCTGTCCACTGAGTCAAGTTCGTGATCGCCTCAACCTGGACCCAGTTCTGATCAACGCCACGGCCCGGCCCGAAAGGTTCAATCCATCTCCACATACAACAACAGACCACAGACCTCGGCACTACCTCACAAGCTCAACACACAGGGTCGCCGTGACATCCATCACCATCCATCACACCCCACAGCAGAGCACAGACATCACAGCATGGCGACATCGGCGACACGCTACAAGCTCATCTTCCACGCGCCCCTCAGCGCCGTGGAGGCGTGCAAGCAGGCCATCTTCGCCGCCGGGGCGGGCCGCTACCCCAACTACAGCCAGTGCGCCTTCACGGTGGTGGGCGAGGGCCAGTTCCTCCCCGGCGACGCCGCGCAGCCGCACATCGGCAAGCCGGGCGCGCTCGAGAAGGTCCAGGAGGCCAAGGTGGAGGCGGTCTGCGCCGGGGAGGAGACGACGAGGAAGGTCGTCGAGGCCTTGAAGAAGTGAGTCTGCTCTAATAACTACTGATGAGTTGATATGCGGACCTGGGAGTGACGTGGTGACTGATATTTCTGGCAGGGCTCATCCATACGAGGAGCCTTCCTACGAAGTCTTCAAGCTGGAGGACTTCTGAAAGGTGTCGTGGGTGATTATTTGACATGGAGGTCGAGTATGAGCGAAATCGAGACAGGCATGGCAACTCAGATGGGCGAGTACGGGACTGATGAATTTGGAACTTTCAACAAGATGAATGTTAGGCACTTGCCATGGGGTATCAAATCTATTTAGGTCCGTCATCGCTACATGTCTTTTTGCAGGCCGGACCCATGCCATGCCAACGCCGCCGCTAGATGATCAAATGATGGACCCAGATGCATCTTCCCGCCTTCCTGTCCCTGTCCCTGATCCCTTATGGGTCAACGATGGCTATTGTCGCTGCATCCGCCAACTTTTCCACAATCCCACCAGCAACAGGCTCCTTCTTGGATGGCCTCTGCTTCTTTGCCTTCTTGGGCTGGTTGTTGTTGGCCCTGGCTGCATTCCCCGTCCCCTCCCTCTCTATCCTCCACGCCTCCTCGATCTCATTGAGCGCGGCCAGGACCCCAGGCCCCGACTTCGCATAGAGAACCTCCTCCTGGTGCTTGCTCCACGGCTTGAGCACGTAGTTCGAGACGGTCGCCGCATCCCTGGCCTCAGGCCGCCCGATGCCGACCGAGACGCGGCCCCATCTCGAGTCCTGGTAGTGCTCGGCGTTCACGACGGACTTGATGCTCTTCAGGCCGTTGTGCCCGCGGTGGCTCTTGTCCCACTTCTGCACCCTGATAGCGCCCAGGTCCTCCTCGAGGTCGTCGTTGACGACCACCAGCCCCAGCGGCCTCGAGGGGTCCTGCTCCTGGTGGAATGCCAGCATCTCCTTCCACGCCTTCGCGACCCAGGGCCCGGACACGTTCATGAAGGTGGGGCACTGCACGAGGGTGTACTTGTCACCGGCGGATGCCTTGGTTGACTTCTTTCCTATCCGCTCGGATGAGAAGGATGGCTGGCCACGCTCGAGGTGCAGTTGCTGCTGGACCGCCTGCAGGGCGAGGTGGCCTGCTGAGTGGAGGGTCTTTGTGTGGGGAGCTGGGTTTCCGAGGCTGACCACAAGGAAACGAGGGTTGAATGTTGACGGCGTGTCTTCTGCCGCCATTGTAGAGTATGTCTGATGCGACATGGCTGAGTTTGATGTGTGTGAGGGCGATATTAACGAAAGCAGCAGAGGGCGAGCGCGCACCAGGCCGTGGAGGCTCGAGGCTGGCGTTATGTACTTTGACAAGGCCATTCTGTTCGAGACCCGGAGTCTGGTGGCGGTTGGCCGGGCTTATTGTTTCTTTAGCTCTATTTTTTGATGACTCTTTGCCGTGCCTTTCTTGCGGCTTGAAGGAGCAGGCGGCCAGGGAAGAAACGGGCGGGCGGTGCAACTGCAAAGCTAGAGCAGACCGGCTATCCCGGGCTGTCGGGTGGCCTCGACCATGGGAATGCGCCTAGGGGAATTGGAAATGAATGTGCTGACTGAGAGTAAGCTTGATTTGAGGTCAAATATGGAGTGAACAATTCGAGTCACCGGCAAGTGTGAGTGCTTGCAGCAAGAGTGGCTCTGATTGAATGTGGCTGAGCCCCAGAATTTCTTCCAGCGTGCCGTCCGTGCCGGTGACGTAGGCCCACCCCACCTCCAGCTACAGCCAGGCTCAGCCACAATTTGGGCTAACCACCGGTTGCCTGCCTGCCTGTGCCCGCCCGCGCGCCTGCAGTTGCTCCCGACGGACGATCAACACTTTGGGCTGATTCAGCTGGCGACGACATCATCCAAACTACACAACACCATCACGCCAACAGCAACCCTCGACGACTCTATACATCGCTACGGCCGCCTGGCTTCCTCTCCTCGACCCTCAAGCACAACCCACTACACACCTTGCTCGACCCCTATCCGATTGAAGTGCTCCCCCGAGACAATCGCCCAACATGTCGTGGGCAGGTACGACGCCACTCCCCCCCGCCGACTGCGATCCCCGAGACCGCCCGGACACGGATGGAAAACGGAAACAGTACTGATGGGGATTGGTGTGCAGGTTTCAAGAAGAATGTCAACCGCGCGACGACGCAGGTTATGATGAAGACTGGTCCGTTCAACTCAACCCCCCGCTGCTCCGACTCCATCGGTGATGACATGACATGGGCTGACCGTCGACGGCGATATTAACAACAGGCCATGTCGAAAAGACCAATGACCGCGATTACGAAGTTGAAGAACGGTTCGAATAACCCACATGTGGCCCACGAACCATGGAATGGATCTGACAGCCATTCACAGCCGGTTCCGTACGATGGAGGCAGCGTCATTACGGCTGCAGAAAGAGGCTAAGGGATACCTCGATTCCCTCCGAGGTTCGGATATACACTCTCCCGGCATAACTCTCCCAGCCCTCTGACCAAGGGAAATAGCAATGACGGCGTCACAAATGCGCATCGCCGAGACCATCGACGCGTTCTACGGGGACGCCGGTGCCAAGGACGGTGTCAGCAGAAGCTACAAGCAGGCCGTGGAGGACCTCGACGCAGAGACGATAAAAGCCCTAGACGGCCCATACCGGTATGATCGACCACAATGACATCCAGGGGGGTTGAGGAAAGGGAGGCACGGACCATGGCTGACAGACGGCAGGACAACGGTGCTGGAGCCCATCACGAGATTCTGCGCCTACTTCCCCGACGTGAACGAATGTATGACCACACGGCCCATATGGGAAACTGATGGACTGGCAACAGCAGGCTGACGTTGGCAATAGGCATCAAAAAGCGCAGCCACAAGCTGCTCGACTACGACGCACTCCGTGCAAAGGTCAAGCGGCTCGTCGACAAGCCCGACAAGGACGTTACCAAGCTGCCCCGCGCCGAGAAGGAGCAGGAGATGGCCCGCGCCGCCTACGAGCAGCTCAACGAGCAGCTGTCCACCGAGCTGCCCCAGCTCATCGACCTCCGCGTCCCCTACCTCGACCCCTCCTTCGAGGCCCTCGTCAAGATCCAGCTGCGCTTCTGCGCAGAGGCATACAGCCGCATGGCCCAGGTGCAGCAGTACCTCGACGCCGAGACGAGAGACCAGTACGCCCAAGGCCAGCTGGATGCCCGCGTCGAACAGGTGTTGCAGGAGATCCGGGAGTTGAGCATCAGCGGCACGGTCTAGGCCCGAGGTTGATGGAGCGCACGTGTTTGGTGCTGTTGACAATGGGTGGCGTACTCGGTTCTTTTTGGGGGGTCTCTGGTCAAAGTCACTGAGGTTACAGGGCGACGGCCATCGATGTGAGCATTTCTTCTTCGGTTTACGGGACAGCCACCGCGTCAAAATGTCGTCCCGCAGGTGGATGTTGCCCTGATGGTTCCCAACCCGTTCCTCTGTCCAAAGGTTGAGACCGTTATACAATGACATTAGCATCTTCAAACCTTACAACTAATGTATTCTAAACCACTGGACTCGTCTCGCATCCGCTCGTGGCTTTCGAATGCTCAACAGGCAGTGATTCAGCTCCGTCCCACCAGCCATCGTCGGCCAGTCGTGGTAGCAAGCACGGCCAGGTTAGACGCACTTGTTGCCTCCCAAACATGAAGCCGAGGCGATTCAAACTCCGCATGTGCAAGTGAAGCATCATCTCGTTCTGGTCGCTCGCATCTAGGGCTACTTACGGGTCGGTCCTCCTTCCCCGGTGGCGCGGAGTAGGATGGTGTTGGAATCCCTCTCCGCAGGAACGGGTTGTCTTGCAGCTAGAGTAAGAAGCCATCGCGGGTGTCAAGCCCAGTGGCCTCGTCACACTCATTCCCGACTAGAAGGGGACCAATGCACATCGGAATGATTTGTGGCCAACGGATTCCTGTTAATGTAGTCTCGGGCTTCGGGCATGATGTCCAGGCAGGGCAAAAGCCTCGAGATGCCCATGTTATGTTCCCTCACATCAGCAGTCTAGTTCGTATATGGGCTCCCCGGGCCAGGCGTCCAGCCCTGGGGGGTTGGTTGCGCTTTGACTGCTGGGTTGCATGGCTTCCTCTGTCCTAGCAGAGGGTCGTTTGGACGTGTAGATCTCCGGGTGGCTGACCGACCGATGCTTGTGGGTTAGGTTATCAGGGTAATCAAGCGAGGTGTGAGTGCGAGAGTGTGAGAGAGAGAGAGAGTGTGTGTGTGTGCACGTGTGCGTATGCGCATGCGCGTGCGTGTGTTTTACCGGGGATGGAAACAGATGTAGCCTCGTGGCGCGAGTCTGGGCATGCTGGATTATGCGATCTGCTTGTCAGACCTAACCCATGGCGTTTTGCCCAAGTGCTGTGCTTTCGAGGTTTGTATGTCACTACGAAACAGAGACACAATCTTGCTCTACCCACCCACAACAGCATGAATGAAGCTTAAACAGGGGCAACGCTGATAGACCACCCTGCGCGAGGTGCCAAGACGATGTTCCTTCGTGCAGTTGCTTGCCTCGATCTCAACCCTATTTGTATTAGAAGGAAAAAGTCGCGTGTGGAGATGCGTTGTAAATCTTTGACAGGCTCCCCCCAGATATAAGCCTTGACCTATGCAATCTTCAGGGGTCAAGCTCCATCTGGCGAGCCCAGCTGCCGCCGATCTGTTTTATTTCGATCGTCAAAGTCACCGCTGAAAACCGATTGACAGCAACAAGCACCTGAGCACGTAGGCGGATGGCTCGGATGCTGCCGTAGAGCACTTCCCTTTGCAGACTGTTGTTGACTCGTGGTATCCACATTTTGATATAAGACATCGACGATGCCGTGATCCGGAGCCCAAGACACCCGCTCGCTGTCACTTTCAGTTCTACACTAGTCCAGGCACCTTGATGCCGCAATCTTGTCGACAAGCCTTGGTATTATAGGGGGATCCACGCCTGATTCCGGGCCGGATCTTGACTTTCGGATGCTGTGGACGGCCACCTATCCAGAGCTGAGATGCCGGCTTGAACATCAACATTAAACTATCTCCTCGTGACCCTCACTATTGAACTGGCCTGGCTTTGTACATCGCTCCACAAGGATATCAACGGTAACTCGTTACCCCATACACTTAGTCTTATCGTACACAGACTCTGGAGATTGGTCTCGACTTCTCCAGACTCACCGCAGCAGGTCGACCGCAGCAAGCCGTTGAGCGCCTTTCTTTCAGCCAGCCCGGCGCACAGACAGCAGGAAATGGCGGCTTCGATCAACGATAACGTCTTGTGATAACGTCTGTGCCCCTCGGGGTCGATCCGAATATGGGGCCGCCGTCAAGATCAGAGACAACTCTCCAAGTATACTAGACTATAGGCTTGTAGCCCTATGTAAGTCGGGGCCGACGGCCACGGCCTTG
Source organism: Diaporthe citrichinensis (assembly GCA_014872995.1). Classification (NCBI taxonomy): domain Eukaryota; kingdom Fungi; phylum Ascomycota; class Sordariomycetes; order Diaporthales; family Diaporthaceae; genus Diaporthe; species Diaporthe citrichinensis. The sequence goes on along the minus strand of JADAZR010000057.1, from coordinate 214,836 downwards.
GCCAGAATACACGCCGGCGAGGGGGACAGACAGAGTCTAGACGCAGACACACAGAGGGTGTTAACCTCTTCTTGTTAATGCTTGGATGACGCTCGGACCTTTGACAATTTTCTGTGACTGTTCGTTGACCACTAGCCTCGCTCACCTTTCCACGACTGTCCTAGGCCAAGCGTTCATGTTCGCAGCGGCTGCAACGCTGTCCCTCGAGGAGGCTAGTAGGGATGAGAAGTCGGGGAACGGCCTTCCACCCCTTCCATGGACCCCCTCTCCGAGCACCGAGACTGCGCTGCGCCCCTGGCCGTCCGCTGGGCGGCCCTGGCCTCGGACAGGTGCTATTGTTTTGGGAAGGTCGACATTCCTGCTCAATCTAGTCGACATCGTCCGGGTGCGTCCCGCCCGTCCCGACAAATTGGAACTCTGGCGATGGTCCAGCTTGTCACCCGCCTCGGGCTCCGCTAAGTGGATTCCGGCGCCGACGGGACTATACCACAGACCTTAGGGACATTGGCAGGGTGCTCCTATCCCCGATCGATGCTGGCTAGCACCGCCTTGAAATCTGGGGGCGCTCTTCGACTGTCTGAGGACATGATTGGGCATCCAGATTCAGATTAGGATCTTCTTACGCGGATAGTCCAAATGCCGCACGCACATGTGAAAGAAAAGTGCTTGCGTATGTACACAGTCAGTGACGCGTGGGAGAATGGAACAGTAGGCTCCTCATTCGCGCATTAAATCGCGATTGCAGCGACTTGGGTATCGGAGAGTTTCTCGGCGGGTCCATAATGAAATCCCAGTCGAGGTGGAGCTGGTTAGGTACCTGGGCAGAGCGGCATAGCCCCATTAAAGAAAGAATTGCGACTGACGCGAGGATCTGCCGACCCACGGCGAGCCACGTTCGATGAGTGGCCGACTTGCAACTCGACGTCCGGACAGCGTAGCACTCGCCCTGGGGACCTATGCAGCGTTCTGTGCAGTAGCATCATGTGTCTATGGTGTGTCTTACTTCGTAACTCCCCTGGAAGAATACGCACTCGTCGACGTTCCGAGTGTCCCCGGATCGTCTGGCAGCCCGCGTCTCATTTCCTGCAAGGTAGTTCCATCGTGCCGGAACGAGGGAAGATTTGCCCAGGGGCCGCCGCTCTGCTGCTCCAAATCCCCGACGACCCCAAGTGCGCAAACGGCCAAGAGAAATGGCTTTCCGCTACGTGGAATTGTGGCCACCCCTCACACTCTGCACACTGCCCCAGAGATTCGCCAAAAAGTCAAATGGGCTGGGCACACGAGACACGTCGCGTCAGACTTTATGCCACCAGCCATGGGACGATGGGAATCCGTGGTACCGAGGGGCTGCCATCTTGAGATCTTCAACTGCCATCCACGGCTCGCCGTGCTGTGGGTGATGTGCGTGCTATGGCTGCCTCCCTCCCGTCTGTGCCTCTCTTGACAGCTCTTGCTACTGTCCATCTAACCAAGATCTGCGCCATGTTAGCCTCCCGCTAGGCGAGGGCCACAGAGACTCGAGCGAATCTTAAAATCTGGAACTATGGGCAAGGGGTGGCAAACATGGAGCTTCCCTGCAGTTTCACAACCGGTGAAAGCCACACAATTTGCGTATAGCACCTCCATCACCGACAACCACGACGAAGTGCTCGCTGTTGTGGTCGTGGTGGAGTAGCTTTCCGGTTGCATTTTGCCGGGAAATCCATACCTTTTCAGGTACAGTACTGCGGTGACTGCGAAGCCCCTACTTTTGCCCCTACCTTACGCTTCATCGTACCGGATGCTACCCTGGGCGTGCTAGCACCCCGACTAGTCTGCACCGGAAGCTCCTACTCTTAAGCCAATGGCACCGCTAGGCCGTATGCATCATTTCCTGATGGTGAACCATGAGCACCCGTTCCTCCTGTCCTTTGTTGGATGTTCGCCGTAGCAGCCACGGTTGGACATGGCCCCGGGATATGGCTTGCTGGCCACCGGTCCGTCAGGTCGACCTTCGTAATAGTCTTGCGGGCTAAATCCCCGTTCAAAGGAACTCCCAGGTCTCAACTCTGTTTCGCAGATCTGGCACTTGGGATGAGCGCACTTTTGCAGGGGCCCGGTCGACATGCATACCTAGACAGGGGGTATCAGGAATGGTTGAGGGATACTTCCCCCTGACTGACCTCGGTACCTCGACGTACACCCAGGCCTTTTTTGTTTGGGCGGACGGGGGTGATTTGCGCTTCTAGACGTGGACTAGCACTGTCTAGCAGCGAGCGACGTGGATATCCTGAAGACATGAAATATATCTGTGGGCCCCATCTGGACGTCGTCTTGTTCCGGTACTGCCCTCTTCCTCAACCATGATCGGACCACTATCGGCCGAACAACTTATATCGACCTGAGTTACAACCCTTCGCAGGGCTGTCTGACTTTTGCCAGCCAGACCACCCACACTTTTATGTGACCTGATATATCTGGGGAATCTCTACGCTCGGCCGTCGTAGATTTACGGTTCAAACAAAGCAGCAAACGAGTCAGTCGGAACAACGTCTTACAAGAGACAGAGAGAGAAGGGAAGAAACATATTTCGAAACTACGTCACAGCAGCAACAAACTCACAATGTCGAACATTGGAGGATCGGGGGGACCCAAGGTTGACCACGCCCTCGACGGGCAGTCACAGGTCACCTACATCGTCTCCATCCTGAGCCTGGCGACCGTCATCTCGACAGCAGTCGTCGTCCTGCGCATCTTCACCCGCGCCCGCATCCTGCGAACATTCGGGCTGGACGATGCGGTGATGGGGGTAGCGCAGGTACTCACTATAGGGGCAGCTGTAGCGATTGGACTCGGTATGTCACTTTCCCAGACCATTTTCAAGTCTATCGTCGTAGAGACCCGCCCGCGAGGCTCGTCTGGCCACGTCTCTTTCATCTTGTTATCATTATGAACTCGTTTTCTGATATCGTATTCCAACCAGAAACAAAATGGGGACTGGGTCGTCACGTCTGGATCATGCTTCCAGAAAACTTCACGCCGTACATGAAGGCGTTCTACGCCTCCGTTGTCGTGTACAATGTCGCGACGTGCGTCGTTAAGATGTCCATCCTGCTGCAGTACCGCCGCATCTTCACCGGCCCCGTCATGCAGAAGCTCACCATGGCTGGGCTCGTCTTCGAGGGCGCCTGGGCGCTGACACTATCGATCCTGCTGCCTCTGGTCTGCAATCCCGTCTCGAATTTCTGGGACCCAAGTGTCCCCGGCAAATGCCTGAACCAGCTAGCCATCTGGTACGTCATGGCGTCGGTCAACTTGGTCTCGGACTTCGTCATCTTCAGCATGCCTCTGCCGGTCATCAAGAACCTGCAGCTGCCAAAGAAGCAGAAGATCATGTTGATGGGCGTTTTCTGCCTTGGTTTCCTGTAAGTGGCTCACGGTGATTATCACGCATTGGTATAAAAGCTAAATGTCTCTTCTAGTACATGTATTATTTCCATCTATCGAATGAAGACCCTCAAGGTCGCAGGAGAATCGACCGATCCAAGCTGGGACAACACAGACGCCGCCGTCTGGTCATTTATCGAGCTATCCATTGGTGTTCTTGCTGCCTGCCTGCCGACTCTTCGACCGCTATTTGCGCTTATTCTGCCTCGCTTCTTCAAGTCGACAGTATCAGGAAGGACAGGACAGTACAACGGGCTCTCTGGAAAGAGCACGGGACAGATGTACAACAGGTCCAGGACCGGCAACACGGCTGTCAAGAGCATCTACCCGACCGACGGCGACAGCGACACTGATGCGCTCAGGGGGAATGGGAGCAGAGGCTCCGGGGGCGGTCTCGAGCTGCCGATCATGTACAACGTGACGGTGACTGGAGGGAAAAAAGGAAGTCGGGAATCGGAGATGCCAGCTGCGCGCAGTGACTCGTTGGCTGGAATCCAAACGACCACTGTTGTTACGCAGAGAGTGGACTCTCTCTAATTCTTTTTAATGTTTTATTTATCAGATACCACAAAGCAATTTACTGTATTTGTTTGACAACTATTTGTCTACTCAATGAACGTTGATGAGACGGCGGTGAGATGAAATGCCAACAGTATGTACATTGACGACATATCTTCACAAAAGGTGAATCAAAGTCAAGGCTGGCTGATTCAATCTGCGGGAATAAGGGGTGCTTCATCGCATGAGTGACCGAGCCTTGAGCTGTTTTACTGCTTTTGTTCCCCTTGGCTGGCGTGACCAACAAGGTAAGCAATTGGTAGATGGCAAACCCTCCGCCCCAGTGCTACGGATTGGCAGGATTGTCCACGTTCCACGGTAAGACCTGCTTAACCCTGACCAGCTCCGGCCTGGGCAGACCGCCTCTACGGAATTGTCCTGTGTGAATGTTACATGCGCCGAGAATGTGACTTGAATGTGGGTTCAGTTGATCGTCTGTAACCCACTCAAGCTTCGCGGGGACGTGTGCGGGACGGTACCTCAACACGTTGAATTGTAACACATCAACAAAGTTCAACTTGACGGCCACGTGGAATTATGGTACAGCCGCCGGCCAGCTGAAATTAAGCCGCGGATTGTGCCTGCCTGAGACCGGAAACTTTCGCAGAGCCACGGATCAGAAAACCTTACCCCTGATGTCCTCAGCACACTGGAAAGACTTGGCACCCAAAAGCATTTATGCTGTCCGATGACGATAACAAGAGGCATATCACAAACATGGAATGTTTTGGATTCACAGCAAACCTTGATGTTATAGTTCCTCCCAACAATTTCCCACGTCTGATGCAGTGTCAGGGTGTTTAGCTTTACTAACAAGCAGTGGCAGCAGCAATGTCAGCACTATCGGCGGTCTCCGTACAAGCCGGCACACTAGAATTGGAAGCCGACGAAACGCGAAGTCGCGACAGCCCCTGCGATACCTATTACCTACCTAGATGGGTGAAATGGCTATGCCATGTTTTCTGGTGCAACTCTTATTAACGGGCGTGTTTAATAGTTCCCCAGTCCCTCTCCAAATGCAACCGTACAGTACACCCTCTTCGGATTCTTTCCACTCTCCGATGCGACACAGTTACTAGCTCAACCCGGCATATAGCAATACGTCGTACCTGCATGCGGAGAAACACCGACGGATCCAATCCTTCGGCAAAAGTATCAGGGATCTTTATGCAGGAAAGAAGGTTGGCATAAAAAAGCACCTCTAACACTTATCCGCCTTGAAAAATAATGTATTATTTTTAATGCTTAAAAGCATTATAAAAGCAGCTCCCTCTATAAAAGGAAAGGGATTTAAAAATAAAGAAAAAGAAAAGAAGGAAATTAAATTTAATTATACTTTACTTTATAAATAAATTATTATAATACTTCTCTTACGCTACTTATATATTATATATCCTTAATTACTTTACTTATATTTAATAATCCTTATAATTTAAACTTTTAAATCTTCTTAAGAAAGTAAATTAGCTAAGATATTAATATAACATTCTTTTAATAACATTATAATTTATAATATAACATTATAATATTTAAGCAGGGTAAACTTAATGCCTTTATTATTAACTTAAAAACTTAATTTATTATATACTTTTATTTTTAAAATAAAAGCTTAAAAAAAAGGGTAATTTATTAAGAATCTTTATATAAGAAAGAAGGTTAATATAAAAAAGCACCTTTAATACTTATTTGCTTTAAAAAATAATATATTATTTTTAATATTTAGAAGCATTATAAAAGTAGCTTTTTTTATAAAAGAAAGGGGATTTAAAAATAAAGAAGAAGAGAAGGAGGAAGTTAAGTTTAATTATACTTTACCTTATAAATAAACTATTATAGCGCTTCTTTTGCGCTACTTACACGCTATATATCCCTAATCACTCTGCTTATATTCAACAATCCTTACAGAAAGTCCATGCTTCAAGGGTCAAGCTCTGGATACCGATCCGGTCAGTCGTCACACTACATACAGGACGTTCTTAGGGGTCGAATGAAGCTTCGAGCTAGCGTCTAGACCACTGCATGAAGTCAAGGTTTGAACCCGTTGGGCATAATGGTTCTAGACGCCACAAAACGAAAAGAGGGGTTGGGGTTCATGAGGACAGCCGAGGAATCAAGATGGTTTCTACATAGTTGCCAGTGCATGTGCGCTCCTTCAAGCTCAAGCTTCGGCTTAGACTTCATGAATCTGATAGCCTCGCATTCAATCAGTCTCTCCAGGCTGTCGGGCGCACACACGGCCTTCAGAGCACCCTCCTCATCAAAGTGAAATCAGTTTTAACATTAGACGAGGTGATGGGCCCCGTAAGGCTGTCCACTACGCTCAGTCAACCTTGGCTGCGACCTTCATTAACACAATGCAACGACGGTTCCAGAATCGGCAGTTTGCGGCGTGACCATCGTTACGCTTCAGTCGCTCCAGTCACTTCTCCCTCGGCGTTGCAATTCATATCCCACTACCGATGCAGCAGGGCCGCCAAGTAGTTCGGCAGGGGATCAATTACGCTTCAGTCGCTTCTTTATCGACGTTGCAATCCATATCCCACTACCGACGCAGCAAGGTCGCCAAGAAATTCTGCAGGAGATCAAGACATCCATGCGAATGATTTGTTGACCTGCAAGCAAAAGTGTACCATTTCAGGCTTAGAAGCTATCACTACTGCAGTGACTTAGAAATGTGGCGCATCACGGGGGTTGCTTGTGATGCATGCTAACCTTCGGATGAATAACGGGACTATGGAGACGAGGCTGGCTTGGGATGGTGGTCAACCTGTTTGAGGGAGACCTTCCTGCATGTTTCAGGAGCCCCAGTAGCTGCGATGGACTGCATATTCACGTGAAGTCCATGTACCAACTCTCTGCGAGCCTGCAGACAGAGGGGCATACTTCTGTGCAGGAAACACGACCGGGAATTGGGAGCGGGAGTTGAGTTATTGTTCTATTCTCTTGTGGGCTAAGAAACATGTGCCTGTGACTTTTCGTCTTATAACTTTTGACTCGATGCTTTACCGGGAGTTCGAATTAAGAGACACCATGTTGGATATCACCACGAATATCAGTCAGGGTCGGCGAGATGCCTGGAAAGGATTGCCAATATATATGTTGCCTGACCCGGGCATGGGCCATTTGACATCGTACGTTATGAGGATGCTCGTGCGCGCCAGGGTGCAAATATAATGTAACTTATCTCTTTTGAAATGCCGACATATTGCATCATTTCATCCATGGCCGTATGGGTGACTAAAAGACTATTGAAATGTCCACCTCTTCTATCATCTCCGAACATTCGATAGTGCAGACGCTCGGACACACAACCCCTTATGTCTGCCTTCACAACCCGGCCGCCCAAATGATACCATTAATCAGCTGACCCATGAATGAAAGATCTTGATATGCCTTGTCAAAGTGGCCAAGGGCAGTATAGAACACCTTTCCACCTTCAAATCCATGGCACCAAGCGATGGGATGGTCCTCGCCCATGTCACCCCCCTCGTAACTCGTCTCCTTCACTGCTAGGAGCACATGCACCCCGTCCTGCGACCTTGGATTCGTCGCGAAATTGTACCACTCATCGTGCCACTCAAATTCCAGTTTATTCCCATCAAGGGATTTCCCAGGCCCGCGTGAAGCCGCGCCATTCGATAGGATAGGGTGCCCCGGGTCCTCCACAATGACCGTCCCATTCTGTGGTACGGGATGATTCGTAAAGACGCCCCCGATCATACGCCCGTACCACTCGCTCGACGGAAGCCCCGTGGATGCACAGTGGACCCCCACGATGCCACCCCCAGAACGCACGAACTGTTTCAGTGCGTCCAGCTGGAGCTCATTGTCGAAGAATTCACCCGACGCCTGTAGGAACACGATGACCTGGTATTGAGCCAGCGTGGCCGGGTTGAACACGATGGCATCCTCGGTTGCGTCCACGGTGAAAGGCACGGGCGAATCATGGGACGAGACTGCGAGGTCCTTGAGCGCGGTGATGCCGGCTTCGATGGACTCGTGGCGATAGCCATTTGTCCGGCTAAAGACGAGGACGGAGAACCTTGACGTTGCAGTGCGGGACAGTATGGGGAGGTCTGGTTCAGCCATGGTGGGATCTTGATCCCTGTCGTGTTTGGACTTGAAGGTTGTGGCTGTCTGGAGAAAATGGCTCAGTATGTATCTGTCGACTGTTCCGTGTGCTGATCAACACAGAGCCGGTCGGCTGGTATCTCAGATATCTCTATCTCAACGACGGTGACCCTCTCGCAAGTCCAACGACGTCATTGCACTAGTAAGATCGTCAGATACCGACTGACTGGATTTGCTTTAGTGTAGTGTTGGCCACTACTAGAATACACCCTAATGATGTTTTTTTCGCGCTTAAGTCGCATTCGCGAGCAATCACTAGCGGGCCTATCGGAGTTAGACATTTTTGATCACGATCTGCCAAGGACCCATCTGTCTGGAGCTCAACAATGTGGAGGTCCTCTGCTCGTCCAGCCCGGTCAAGTCTGGCAAGCTGAACGGCACCCGAAAGAGCTGCATGCAGGATCCTACCAACCGCGAAACAATGGGACGCCAGCCACCCAAAATACCTTCATCTGGACCATCAGCAGAACACCTCTCCAGTGTCCTATCTCCCGTGTTCGCGAGAGACTGCCATCTGAGTAAATCCGCCTGAAATTCTCATGACCAATAGTAGGACCAGATATCCACCCCTCCAAAATCATCCTTATACGCTCCCGCCTTCTCGTCCCCTCCTGCACCGGCACAAACAAGCAGCGGCATGAAGTGGTCAGCACCATGCCGTGGGTGTATATCATACGCCCTCGGAAACGTCCTCCACCCCACCAGCTTCTTCTCCCTCTCCCCCGCGTCCTTCTCCTGCACAGCCTCCGTGAGCGCCTTGTTAAACACGCCCGTGACGGCCTTAACTTCCCTGACTGCAGACGAATCCCCGCTCATAAGCGGCCTCATGAGCGCGAAGTTGTGCATTGACGCAAACCCGGAGCCCACGATGGCGACGCCCGAGTCGCGCAGGGTCGACAGCGCCCGGCCCATGCGGATATGCTCCTCCGGGTCCTCGCTGCGGAGCACCGAGAGCTGCACGATGGGCACGTCCGCCGCCGGGTGGATGAGCATGAACGGGATGAAGACGCCGTGGTCCCAGCCGCGCTTCTCGTTGAGGACGGGCTTCAGGCCGGCGGCCTCGAGGGCCTGCTTGACCTCGCCTGCGACCTCGGGCGACCCTGGCGCGGGATACTTCAGCTGGTAAGCCTCCCTTGGAAATCCGCCGTAGTCGTAATAGAGTGAATGTGTGCTGCCAGAGGAGATGGTTGGTTGAGCCTCGGACCAGTGGGCCGTAACGACGACGATGGCCCTTGGGGCCTCCGGTGTCCCCAGCTTGAGGATCTCGGGAACCCGTTTCTTGAGAGACTTGACGATGCTGGCATGGCCTGGGTCTCCTAGAACCGGCAAGGGACCTATTGAGCAAGTTAGACTTTCTCCTTATGTGTATTTGTGCTTCCCGAAGCAGTCGCTCGTTGCGCGTGCAACTTACCTCCGCCATGAGAGACACTGACTACAGCTCCTCTCGTCATTTTCTGTGGCTTTGGCGCTCCAAGGACTGTTTTGGCAAAGTTTGATATGAACATTGACCGCTTGTGTTTGTCTATATCCTTAATCTTCAGTCAACACGGTGTTATGCAGCTGCTGTGCTTTAGTACTCTCGCACCCTTCAGCTCGAGTACAGGTGAATGAGCGCTTTGAAATAGGAGCACTGTCAGACGCCTGATTGGTGAGCGTTTGTCATCAGCAGTTTCACGCGCCGCCTACCGTGCCGCGCTTATATTCGTACTATATCGTCCCTGTCGATTTGGAGCAAGTGGACAGTGCTCACCCTTCGGTACCTGACTCACTCTCGAGAAAGATCCTCGACAACGATACCCTGCCTAATTCCGCTGTCATGTTGCTGCATAGATTGCATTGTCTATATATACACTCAAACATATTGTACTTCAGCCCTGTGTATAGTAGGGCAATCGTGACTGGAATGGATGTTTCTAGAGGATTATACAGGAGCCTTCAGTCTGCTCTCATGACAAACCGTTCGGAGTCCTGGATGCCAGCCCACCTCAATATCCACATTTGCTCAGCGACAGAGGGCTCATTTATGACACAGTGTGTAGTCTGTGTACTCTGGATTGAGAATTTGAGAGGTCAAGAGTGTCTCGTCTCAGCTTCCGTGGTTCCTCGGAACGTTCCGCAAGCCCCTGAAATCGACTTGTTGAGTCAACCACCCAAAGAGCAACCTTTGCGGTCTCTGGTCCGAAGCACGCCGTTTCTACTTTTCTAATGCAACAAATGGTTCTATCAAGACATGAATCGTGTGTAAAATTTCCTCACGGCTTTAAAGACACTGAGCCATGTCCGCCGATGTACCTGTACCCCAGGCGCGAGACGGACGTCGGGGCCTTGACACTCACGATTCTGTCCAACCCGGGGACGACGTCGAAGCCATTGTCGCTCAGCTTCATCCCCTCCACTTCATCAAAGACAAATCCCTTGACTGGGTTCTCGGCAGACACGACCGCGTTTACACCGTCAAAAGACACCGATACCTGCCGATCAGAGAGGTCGAGGTACTTGATCGGCTGCGGCCAGGCCACGTCGTCTGCCACGATCTTACCGTCTACTCGGAGCGTAGCGAGGACCACATACGGATCAGATTCGTCGACCTCGGGCGGGGCTTTCGTTACCGGGAGCCGATGGGTGCCACAGTCAGTGGTATTGTTGCTTTTGACGAGATGGCTCCAGGCAGCAGTCTGTGTTGGGCTCCCGGTAAGGTGCTTGCCTGTGCGAATAGAAATAAAGCGTATGTCCACTTCTGCGGCAACATTTTCAGCATTGAAGCTAGAAATCCAAACTGTCATTTCTCCACCATCAAATCTGTCGGCAGTAGGGTTAATGTGCCCAACGTCCAGTGTTGGATTGATGGTGGTATGCGTCCAGTCGTTGTAGGATCTGGAAATCGAAATGTCCAACGACCTTAGCGCGCGAGAAATGGCGTAGTAGGCTGGCTTCTTTACCAGATAATAGTCGACGACCGCCCAGGAAACACCGGGCCAACAGTCGTTGAGTTGCCACACGAGGATGCCTCCGCACTCCTTCGCGTCGTTCCACTTCCGCCGCCACGACTTGTACGCCGAGCGTATCGCCTCAGCCTGCATGACTTGCGTGAGGTGCGCGAACGAGGCCAGGTCATTGTCGACTGGGAGCCTGAAGTTCTCGTGCACGTACTGTGCCATGCGCCATGAATGACCAATGGCCTTGTTGTGAAATTCCATCGTCATGGAACCGGGAACAAGCTCCTTTGGTTGCGTTATCACACGCTTCAGTGTCTCCATGTGTGGGTAGCCTTGCATGCCGAATTCAGAGACAAACTTGCCGCCTATTTTGTCGATATCTTGGATCTTGACCATGTTTCCATGCCAGAGGTTCCACTCGTGAGCATCGCCAACCGTCCTGTCCTTGACGGACTCCCCATTGCCACTCCATGGACTGCTGGGCAAGTAGATCATGCCAGGATGTTCTTCCTCAAGAGCCTTGGGAAGCAGGCTCTCGTAGATATACCGAGCTGGAAATGAAGATTTCAGCCATGACTGAGGGTCCTTGTCATCCGGATTGTAGTCGAGCTTGTAGCGTTCTTGTACAGTCTCGTAGTCCTCGTTATTTCCGGCCCATATAATCAGAGATGGGTGGTCTCTCAACCGACGTATGTTCTGTCTCGCCTCTGCCTCCACACTCTCGAGAAAGGAACCGTAAGTGGGATAGTTTCCACAAGCGAACTGGAAATCCTGCCAGGCCAAGAGCCCCATCTCGTCACAAGCATCGAAAAATGAATCGTGCTCATAGATGCCTCCGCCCCAGACCCTGACCATGGTCTGGTTGCCTTCCACCATGAGTTTCACCCAGTCCCGGTATCGCTGCGGTGATATCCGCGACAGAAAGCTGTCCGCTGGGATCCAGCAAGAGCCTCCTGCGAAAACATCGACATTATTCACGCGGAAGTAGAATGAAGTGCCCGCCACCGATCCGTGAGGCTCTTGCACGAGTTCACAGCGGCGAAATCCGATGTGTCTGCGTCGGCTTTGGTCAGCTTTGATGTTTGATTGAAAATAAATACCCCAAAGTAGGAGGCCTGCATCTTTAACCCTCATGCCAGTCTAAAACACAATTTGGTACTCACTTCGTTTGCGCATCCAGCACCTCCCCAGAGGAAACTAGTTCCACTTTGAGCCTGTATTGGTTGGGTGACCCATACGAATGAGGATACCACAGTTGAGGGTTCTCAAGCTCGAATGAGACATGACCTTTCAACGCACTGTCCGTCTTGCTCCACTGCTCAGGAAAGACCTGCACAACTTTCTCAAACACCACAGTCTCACCATCTGGGCCGAGTAGCGTTGATCGAACTGCCAGATCTCCGGAAACGTCCCGAGACGCGACCACCACCTTGAAGTCGACCTCTCCAGATACCTTTTGCAGATCCTTGGCGAGTCTGTACGGGACGGAAATGTCATCAAATCGCGCGAGGTAGTGATCCAGATACACCGGCCGCCAGATGCCAGCAGTCGTCAGTATCGGGCCCCAATCCCAGCCCCAGTGATACTGTGCCTTTCTCACCGGGAGACGGCCAGCCTCTGTCTGCCGGACAAGGAAGTTGTATTCCGGATGCTCCTTAACTAGCTGGCGGCCACGGACAGCGGCGGACTCGAACACAATCTCGAGCTCGATGTCATTCAGGTCTTTACCGCCACGCCGGACCAGGTCCGTGACATCAACGCGGTGACTTGTGAACATGTTATCCGTGACTAGGACCTTGTTTCCGTTGAGCAAGACCGTGGCGAAGGTGTCTAGGCCCTCGAAGACCAAATCAACTCGCTCCTGTCCTCCGGGATGGCCGTTCCTGGGCTGCAGCTCGTCTGCAGAGATGGTCCTTCGGTAGCGCCAGTCGCGCTCGGCGACCCAGCGGACTGCCAGCTCGTTGAGGTCGACGAATGGGTCCGGAATCTCGCCATTGTGGAGGAGATCGGTGTGTATCGAGCCAGGTACCTCTGATGCAGGCTGCCAGGTGTCCCTTCCGTCCCCCGTGTACTGCCAGCCCTGAGTGAGCGGGACTCGTTCTCGCATCGTGATGACTGGCTGGTCGCTAAAAGACAATGAGAAGACTGTGGTCTGTCTAGGCAGCACTCATGTCTCTCACAGGAGTCGTGAGATGAGTAATTCGCAGACCGAAGTCAAGCGGGATAAGATTGTCAGTGCCAGTGTCCGGCAATAGCAGTCATGGATCTGCTCAAGGCTGGTGTTGGTGCGCAATATGACACTGGTGAGATGCCTGGGCACTCAATCACAACGTGCACGATTGGAGGAGGGGCTGAGAAGCAGAACAGGTTCTTGCATGACCAGTCACGCCTGCCTCTCCGATCTCAGGAGTACCCACAGCTGGCATCTAGTTCGTATGGTGTACCCAGGTTCGGTATTCCTGTAGTGCGGCCCGGGCATCCGACCTGCAGCGAGGCAACGCGGGGTCGTCCCAAGCTGACGGTAGGACATGCTGTTTTTGTAGGGAGCCCCAGCCCCTCATAATCATCAAGGATTTGTTCCACCTGCAAACAGGGAGTTATGGGAGGATTATATATTGTCTTTGTAAACGGGGTTTTGCAGGATTCTGCAAGGAGGCTGTGAGTGGTAGGTCAGCTGTAATCACAAGCCATCTTTGCCAAACGCACACACCATCACGTCACAGAGCTTCTACCGAGGATCCTTCAGACTACCGTGAGTCTACACAAGCCCCGGATGTCGTAGCGCCTACGATGCCGCATCCCGTCTGGCCCAAATCCCAAGCTAGCCCTCACGTGTCACAGTCCTTGCATGACACCATCACCAAGGGGAGCGGGAGGGAGGGGGACATCTGGAGTGCGCCCAGGTGCTGCCCAGCCATGGTATTACGGTTACCGCCCCCGCGGATGTCAGCGGCCAGCTGACAGGAACCGCTGCAGTCAGACTGTATCCGACTCGCCCATTCGCCAGGAAAGCGACTATCGGAGCCGTGTCCAAGCACTTATTGCCTTGGCCTAATGGTATCAGCATGGCCTGAATGATATGCCTAAAAGAGGGGGGTCTCTCTCACGCCCTTTGAACATTGATCAGGACATGTCTCGCAGATCCCAAATGGTTTGGCCCCTCTGACATTCCAACAAGGGATGCAACACACTCCATTTAAGATCTGCGTAATCTCTCATCAAGGAAACCTTGAAACCTTCAGAACCGTCACCTGTGGTTCTGCAATCAGCTGCCACGATGATATTTTCCCGGGCTACACTGCTTGCCCTGGCAGCATGCGTTTGCACGTGCGTCTCGTCTGAGCCCGCCCTCGTTGCTCGTTACAACCCCCGGAAGATATGGGTCACCGTCGACGCCAACGGTGATGCACGGACAATCACCCCATCGGTTTCGGGCACCAAGACCGTCTCCGGAGCTCCCGAGTACGTCACGCAGACCTCAGTCTATGCCCTGACAACCGCGGACGGGATGGTCCAGACGACCACGGACATAGCCCCCGTGGCGACCGCGACGGCGAGCTCCGGGGCCGGCGCATTCTTCCAGTGCCGCAACTACCGCGGCTCGGATGCCCCGTTCTGTCAGCCCCGTCGGGGAAGTGTGCTGAGGCCAGGGAACACATACTATGGTGCGTTCCACGTCAATAGCGGGATCATGAGCGCATTGAAAAGGGTACCCGACTAACTCATACCAGTCACCTGGGATGCAGTACAATTCGCGAGCGACGACGCTGTGATTTCTATCCAGGTTCGATACTCCGACTACGGCGGGTTCATAGCAGACAGGAATATCACAGCGAAGACTGGCTACTACGTCTGGAACATTGACGAGGACCTCCTCTCGCAAAACGGCCGCGACGGAAGGGACCTGAACGCGACGCTAGGTCTCATCGAGTTCCAGGCCTCAGAAAACGACTCAGATGTATATGTAATTGGGCCCGATGTCATTATCAGCAGCTCAGCCCCGTCATATAACGCCTCACCGGAGAACAGCTTCGAGAACCATGGCAGGACAGTGGCGATTGCGGTTTCGGTCACGATCTCGGCCGTGTTACTCGCACTCGTGACATTCGTGATCTGGAGCTGGAAACGGCACGGACATGTCTTTGGAATTGGCGGCCGGAAGAACAGACGGGATTCTCAGAGGACGAATTCAGGGTCAAACTTTGGCTGGCCCGAGGACAAGAACCGCGAAGTGGAGCTGACGGATCGCGGGAGCTGGGGTCCTACGCAGAACAAGAATGTGTTCAGGGCCGAGATTCAGAGGCAGGAAATGCAGCGTGGGTATTAGGGATGCCAACATGAGACGTTTGCTTGTTCCTGTGGGGAGTGGCCTCAAATTAGACGACAATTTATTTACGGATGAACCACGGTTATGAGCAGTCTATGAGCGGACGAGTTTGGGGTTGATTGCCTGTTTGCTTGTCATTGCCTCTTTTCTGACACTTCCCATTCATAGGCGTCTTTCTGTCAAGTTCAGGAGTGACTCGATTGGGTCAAGAAGAAATATATAACGTCGAAGTTGGGAAGAGCTCGAAATCATCTAATAACCATGAAAGCATCTTAACCAAGAACCGATCGGGAGCACACACGACAGATTTAAATTAATTGAGTATTCTACTTACCAGCAGCACTAAAATGGCAAGTCAGACACAGATCCGGGATTTTGGCAGAGACCAACCCGCGTCAGCACAGGTGACAGAACCCCCGAGCCTAGTTTACAGCAGAACGTGCGTTCTATACATATTTCTGGGGAAGAGAATTCGAGGCGTTGAAGACGTTTCGACTATCTGGATGCGGATGACAGGAGCGGACTTGGACAGCGCCTACACGTTCAAGAAGTCCTTGACGCAATACATTCAATGTGCCACAGACCTCGGGATGACACACTAATATCCCTACTTCGGCGATATTATGATGTGGGTGACCTCAGGGACTTTCCCCCCTGCATTGCTTTCAGCTGACCTGTGCTTTCTCAAGTTTTCCCATCCCATTTCCGCTTCAAGGGGAGCATCGACGCCGCTTCATCCTGCGTACCGAGCCCTCGAACAACGGCCAGATGTACTCCCTTCTCCCGGAAGACCGCGAATCAGAATTTCCCGCGAGCTATACCGTCCAAAACCTGGTTGAAGGCAACCCACTTAAGAGCCCCTGCCGACAAGCCGAATACCTGAGGCGCGAGGGCTACGACACCAGCGAACAGATTTGGGTAGAGAATTTCGATAAGATCAAGCGCTTGTTGGAAATGGCACAGAGGGAAGAGCTGCCCCCGGAGCTCTCTTCATTCGCACTTGTGATAGGCATGGATCCACATGCGGTTGAGAACACTGGTAGAGGGGCTTGGGCTGCGAGGAGACTCGGGCCCCTACTGACAAAGGAGTATCTAGAGTTTGCGTGTCGGGATTTTGCAAGAGCTAGCAGTGGAGCCACGGTGAATGGATGGCACTGAGCCCGTGTGTGATCCAGGACAATGTCCTAGGTAGAATGTACCTGTAGTTGATTCCATGTAGAGTTCGCTTCAGGAGAACTCTCATTCTGATGTACACATAAGTTAGTTTCCAGATGTCACGTCTGGATCTTTGGTCCGAGCCGGCGAGTTGATAGTAATTAGACATCCAAGTTCCCGCACGCTTGTGGCAAATTGGCCTACGCGATGTTGCGGAGAAACGCGAGCACAAATACGACTCGGAATGGCTAAATTGAGCCACATACATATTTCCCCAATTTCCATCAATGAAAGAACTCTATGAACAGTAATAGTTCCAGCGGGGCATGTGTTGCACATGTAGCATGCAGCGATCTTCTCCATTCTTCCAAGTCGGGTTTTATCCGACGGGTTTGCACGTCTACGTATTGCCTCTCATCTCGTGAACGTTGTGTCCCAATTGACAGTATAAGAAGCGTAATACCACCTCCCATTTGCTGAATTGCATCTTGTTGAATTTGTGATCTGTAATGTCTACATCATGACGCTGCCAATTGTCCTCGCTTCGCTGCTCATACCTGGGGCCTCCGCAGCCTCATCGGCCTTTGATGGCAGCCGTTTCCTGTGGCTCACCCAGCCGGCACGACAGCACTTCTTCGAAGATGCAATGCCCATAGGCAACGGCCGGATCGGTGCCACCGTGTACGGAGGTGGCTCTGAGGTCATCGGCATCAATGAGAACTCAATATGGACTGGGCCATTCCAGGATCGTACTGCCGAGGACCCTCAGACAGCACTGACCGTGACCCGGGAGATGCTTCTCGCTGGTAACTTGTCCGAGGCAAGACAGTATAGCATGGCGAATCTGATCCCGATAACCCTCAGCCCAAGAGCTTTCAGCTATTTCGGCAACATAAACATCGACTTTGGACACGAGGACTCGGGGTTGACAGATTACGTTCGTTGGCTCGATACTAAAGAGGGCATAACTGGTGTGTCATACACGTACGGCGGTGTGAACTACTCGTCAGTGACCATGCCTTATTTGACAAATTTCGGCAAATATCTGACTACAAGACTCCCAGCCGCGAATATGTCGCCAGCCTACCCGATGGAGTCCTGGTCGCAAGCTTCAACGCGAGCACCGCAGGGGCGCTAAATCTGAAAATCTCCATGAGCCGCGAGGGCAGCACCACGACAACGGCAGCAGCAAAGGACGGCAAGTACACTGTCACTCTAGTTGGCTCCAGCGGTCAGTCGCCTGACGATGATCCGATCCGCTGGACCGGCCAGGCTCGCTTCGCTCTCGTCGGTGGTGAGTTGCCCCCACCAATCGTTTACACGAAAATAGTATCCTCTGCTGACATGAGATCGAGGCTCCGCGACGATCACGAATTCAACGCTGGACATCAGCAACTCAACCACAGTGCAGATGTTCTTCGACGCAGAAACAAACTACAGGTTCGCAGAACAGACCGAGTGGGAAGGCGAGATGACGCGCAAGGTCGGCCAAGCGTACACCAAGAGCTATGAACAGGTTAAAGCCGACGCGATCCTGGACAGCTTCAGTCTCCTCGACCGGGTGACACTGGACCTGGGGGCTTCACCAGACGGCCTGGCCGACCTGCCCACGGACCAGCGCATCGCCAAGGCCAGAAGCTCGTCAGAAGACATCCAACTGACCACGCTGGTCTTCAACTACGGCCGGCACCTCCTCGTGTCCTCCTCCCGCACCACCAACAAGGGGACCTCCCTCCCAGCCAATCTCCAGGGGATATGGAACAACTCGACCTCAGCACCGTGGGGCGGCAAGTACACAATAAACATCAATATACAAATGAACTACTGGCCCGCGGGGCCAACCAACCTGATCGAGACGCAGGAGCCCCTCTTCGACCTCATGAACACGGCAAATGCGCGCGGAAAGTCCTACGCGGAGCGCATGTACGGCTGCCCGGGGACCGTCTTCCACCACAACCTCGACCTGTGGGGCGACCCGGCGCCGACGGACAACTACACGCAGGCGACGCTGTGGCCAGTTGGCGCGGCGTGGCTGAGCTGGCACATGATGGACCACTACCGCTTCACGGGGGACAAGGCCTTCCTCCGCGAGGTGGCGTACCCCTTCCTCGCCGACGTGGCCGCCTTCTTCGAGTGCTACTGCATGGAGTACGAAGGCCACAACGCCACGGGGCCGTCCCTCTCGCCCGAGAACTCCTTCTACGTGCCGGACGACTGGTCCGTCCCCGGCGCAAAGGAGCCCGTCGACATCGGGCCGGCCATGGATGGGCAACTCATCGGCGAGGCGGTCGAGAGCCTGCTCGAGGCCGCGGCGATCCTAGGCATCGGCGACGACGATCCCGACGTCGCGGCGGCGAGGGAGTTCCTGCCAACCATCTTGCCGCAGCAGGTCGGCTCGCTCGGCCAGATCCTCGAGTGGCGGCGCGAGTACAAGGAGGCGGCCGTCGGGCAGAAGCACCTCTCGCCGCTGGTGGGCCTCATGCCGGGGCGGCAGTTCAGCCCCCTGCGCAACGCGACGCTGGGCTCCGCCGCCGAGGTCCTCCTCAATCGGCGCGTGTCGGCCGGGTCCGGGTCCACGGGGTGGTCGCGGACGTGGCTGATCAATTCGTTCGCGCGAGTATTTGACGGCGACGGTGCCTGGGACCAGCTGACGAAGTGGTTCCAGAAGTTCCCCACGCCGTACAACCTGTATAACACGGACGCCGGGTCGCCAAAGTATGTGTTCCAGATCGACGGGAACTTTGGTCTTGTCAGCGGCGTCACGGAGATGCTGCTGCAGAGTCATGCCGATATTGTGCATCTTCTGCCGGCCCTACCATCGGCGGTGCCCACTGGATCTGTGAAAGGGCTCGTCGCTCGTGGGAACTTTATCGTTGATATTGCTTGGGAAGGCGGGGCCCTGACCAGCGCGAACATCACTTCCAGAGCTGGTGCTGAGCTTGCGATCCGGTACATGAATGGGTCGCAAATCGCTGTGGATGGCGAGGCTTATACTGGCTCACTAGGGACAACAATTGGCACTACCTATGTTGTCACTCCCAGTTAACCATAGCCCCCAACTTTGATTGCACAAGGTAGGCATCTTTACCTGGAAGACCCCAGGGCACTAAAGTCGAGGACACATAGTCTAGCTCGACCATGTAGCCAGAGATGGCAAGCTCAGAGACTCGATTCACTTGATATCTATTTCGAGGGGTTGCTGTAGTTTTGTCATTTTAGCTATGCTTGGCGTGAACGAGACAACGTGAACTGACAGGCAACGGAAAAAGCCAGGATTCGACCATTAGAGACCTTCTTCTGGGATTCACTTCCACCTTTGCGCCCTATAAAGGCGGTCCGAAAGGATCCTCAGCAACCTTTCGTCTCTTAGCGTCGCGGTCTGCGTCACCCTTGCCTGCACCATTGCTGCCGCTGAAGACGGCCCCGTCGTCCTCTACCGCACCCTTTGACGGCTTCTTCTCGTTCTCCTTGAACTCCAGCCTCTTTTTGTGCAACCCGATGAGGTCAAACCTGTCTGGGTCTCGGCATTTCTTGAGCTTCCGAATGAGGGGCTTCACAAGGGTATTGGCCTCGGCCTAGGATTGAACGTCAGCTCAAGAAATTTCGGAGAGAAGCTGGACGTATAATTATAGACTTACCGTCCCCCAAAAGTTGGTGAACCGCTCGGGGGGCTCTTGGCTGAGCATCTCCTTGCAGGCCATGACTGTAGACACTGTCTTCTCCTTGATAGCCTGGCTCAATACCTCGGCCTTTTGCGAGCTCAAGTCTCCATTCGGTTGGTGGGGGAACATGGCCTGTATTAAGCGCTCGAACAAGTCATGATCTGCCATTGATAATGTCGCGAGCATGATCTGACTAGGGGTGTAGTGGAAGTAGGCGTCGGTGACCAGGGGGCTGAACTTGAGGATGTCACGGCCCCGGACCTGTGCTCTGGATATTTTTGAGTC
Organism: Diaporthe citrichinensis; assembly: GCA_014872995.1. NCBI lineage: Eukaryota > Fungi > Ascomycota > Sordariomycetes > Diaporthales > Diaporthaceae > Diaporthe > Diaporthe citrichinensis. Next base: position 194,356 of record JADAZR010000057.1, on the reverse strand, counting down.
CTGTTCGAGTGTCAGTTTTGCCCTCATGAGGCCGAACAGAAATCACGGAGGATCAGTAACCCACATCTACATCCCCAAACGACCGTAGCTGCATGATGGCACCCTCCAGTGCCCGGTAGGGATGCCTAACATCAAAGGCAAACCTGAGCCCCTGACACAGCAGGAACTCTCCAGCCAGTATTTCTTCGCCCGTTGTGTTGGGGAACTTCTCTGCGAAGCTGTTGACACGGGGATACGAGTTCTCGGCCTTTGAGCCATAGAAGAGGCACGTCTTGAGCATCTTGGTCGGTGGGTATGTCATGATGCTGTGTGTGACGAAGAAGCGGCGCAGGAAGATGGCCGAGGTGGCGCGGATCTCGGTTGGCAGCTGGCAGAACTCGGCGGCGCGCAGGCACTCGACAGTGTAGAAGCGCAGGAGTTGTTCCTCCTCGGCGGGCGTGAGGAACTCCGGCAGCGGGGGCTTGTTGATGGAGGTGGACTCGGTCGGGACATCTGCGGGCGCGGCTGCTGCGCTGACTTGTGACGGGTCGGTGGCAGGAGTCGAGGTGTTCGCCCCGGGTATTGGGGTGTTGGAGCCGGAGGGGTTCGCCGAGGCGACGGTAGAGGAGGATGCCGTCGACGAGGCGAGGCGGTCCGAGATGTTCTGCCTGGCGAGGCTGTTTGTTTTGGCGCGCAGCTCGGCCAGCTGGGCCGGCGAGAAGGACCAGAGCCGGAACTGGGTCGACTGCCGGTAGCGCTCGTCCTCGGTCGCCATGTTGGCGGGTCTCGAGAGCTCCGTTTTGGTGTAGGTGTGCGACCAGTGTCGTCGGTGGTCGTCGTCGCAGATGATCGGGGTGCGATCTCGTCTCGGTCGACAGGGTTCGAGCAGTCACTCGGGGAACACTATGAGGCTGACGTCAGGCTACCTAGTTACCTAGGCACCTGGCAGTATCGTGGCAGATCGTCAGGCTGCTAGTAGGGGGTTGTTGCTGACGAACTTGGAGCTCGACACTGTCAGGTTGAGGGAGCAATGCCAAACTGAAATCATCAAGTCAACAAGTCTGGGGTGCATTTTAGGTGCATCACCCTTGGGAGCTGTTGCCGGGATGGAGCTCCCCTGCAGGTGTCAGTGGCAGGGATCCGTCAGGAGGCGAGCAGCAGGGACTAAATCCAGGCCCAAGCCCCACCATCTCCCACTTCCTTCACACTCGCCCATACTGCACATGGGCTTTTGTAACGAACAAAAAGGCACGTCGGTGATGATAGAACCATCCATTCCCATCATCCCGAGCTTCCAAATCGTGCCTTATTCCAACAGACTCTGCGTCGTCGGCTGCAAGACGCGGTCATCGAGAGAAAAGCCTCTGTTTCTCCCGACTTCAACCAGCGGCGTGACTGATTGACCACATCCAACATAGTTCGATTGGAGCAAGCATTAAAGTCAACAAGCGACTTGGAAATCCATTTCTCTGTACAACACCTGGTTGCCCGACAAGTCTTCTCACGGTATACTGCCACAGGCAATACCGACAAGGCTGGCAAGGGGACAGCAAGGAACTGGTTGTGTGCTTCTGCAACTCGTCGTCCCGACACAGGCCAATCTAGCTCAGGCTTGGATACGTTGAATTTGGAAATCTATCTAGTGTAATGTATAATTGCGCCTGTTCATGTGCACGCAACCATGACTTCGCTTCTCAAGCGCTGAGCCAGTGCCGGAGACCAGAGCACCTCACCAAGGCCGGGAAGGAGAAAGGTTGTATCTCATACCTGACGCCTCCTCAGTCCTAAACCGTCATGGCTGGCTGCTCATCCGATGGCCTCAATGCCTTGCCAAGTCCTTTCTCCTCCAGCCACGCAGTGACCGTGGCGACATAGCACGCCGTGTCGTGGCCGTGCATCGAGTGCGGCATCTTGGGGAAGCTCTTGTACGTGAACGAGTTCCCGCCGCCCTCAACGAGCCTCTTGACATGCTCGGCCTGCTCGTCGCTGATGGCACCCGCGAGGCCACCAGATTCTGGATCAACCTTGCGGTAGTGGTGCGTGAAGAGCACGGGGACCTTGACGTGCCTCAGCATGTTCTCGTGGTCGCAGCCAGCAGCCAGGCGCCCGCTCGAGAAAACCTCCGCCCACTCCGGATCGTATTCATTCAGTTCAGGCGGCACTGGCCCGATCTTGGTCTCGGCCAACATGGCCGTCATCGCCCTGCTCATCCAGCTCGGCAGCTCGTGCGCCATGGCCTCCTGCATCCCCTCCGTGTTCCCAATGGACCACTGCGCGCCCAGCCACTTGTGCCAGATCCTGAATATCGGACCGGCAATTGTCTGCCTTATGCTGTGCCCCACGGCTGGGGTGAGCTCGGACGCGAACAGCGGCGGGTCCTCGTACACGCAGGCGAGCACCTGCCCGGGCTTTGCAAACGCCGACAGCCACGCGGACAAGACGCCGCCGGACGACAGCCCGCTGACGATGACGGGCCGCTTGATGACCAGGTCGATGAATTTGACGAGGTCGTTGCCCAAGTTGTCCAGGCTGTACCGCCCAGGCGTCCAAGTCGACCTGCCCTGGCCGCGGAGGTCGACCGCGTACACCTCGTACGACTCTGCCAGGAGGCGCATAGCATCCTCGTATCCCCACCACGATTCCGCCTGGGCCGGGATGAGAAGGATAGCTGGGTTGGAATCCGAGCCCGCGACGGCGTAGTTCATGCGCACCTCGCCCAGGTCCACTGTGTGCTCCGGGAAGGCATGTTTCTTAAATATGGATTCCCTGTCCGATGCCTCCAGGTACGTTTCATGGTTTGATGCCATGTCGAATGTCAAGTTCTTGTTGTTTTGCTCTGATCTCGTGCTGTAATCAAGGGAAATGAATATGTGTATGGGCGTTCAATAAGCAAGGCTGGCTTCATGATGCAGTTCACTGAATAACTATGTAGTCTTCGCAGACGGGGACCGGACCACTAGCGGGCAACCGGCGGACTGTTTAGGACTCCGAATGGCTCAAATTCTGAATGATGTATCAATTCCCCTCACGGATATGTTTGGTCATCCTGCTGCCTTGAATCCTCCCAGGCGCTGCTTCTGTTCAGTTACTGGAATAGTACTAGACGCCGCTGCATGCATCAGCCGATTCACGTGTGATACGCGAACCCCTCACCCTCACTGTGTGTACACATTTAAAATTTTAAAAATCTATTAAAATTTGAAATAACAAATATTTAAAATATTCATAATTTTACTTACCCTTAAGATATAAACTTAAGGCTGCTAAGGAAGAGTTAAAAACTTAAGAAGTTACTAAATAAATAAATAAAACAGTTTTGGAGAAAAAAATTTATAGTGTGGCCGAAGCCAGGCGTCGTGTAGCCCTCCGAATTTCTTCTCCTTCACGTTTGCGGCTGCTAGTCGTTAATTGTTGTCGTCGTTGTCGTTGTCCGTTCCTCCCACTGCTCCCACTCCTCCTCCCCCGCGCCCCAGTGATGGAGAGGGCGGGGTCCGTCGACGGCCGACTTTAGGACCTTCATGACCCGCACGTTCCCTACGCACAGGCGAAGGTGTAGAGAGGTCCGTATCGGGCGGGTTAGGGGGCACGATGGCCGTGTCGCTAGGGAGCGGAGGGTGATCCTCAGAGTCGATCCTGCGGCCCATCACGAAGTTTGGGAGGATATCTCGCGGATCCGGACGAATGAGGCGCATGAACCCGTTTCTCTCGTATGCACGTACTATAGCCCTCATTCTGTCGCTATAATCCATTTCATCTCCGGTAACCGGATCTTGCCAATCTCCGTTGTACGGTTCTCCAAGCTCACCTGCCTCGAGCATGACGCTGAGTGGGCGGGTAATGTTGTATGCTTCCATATGAACCGTCAGCCTTAGTACTCAAGGGACACCTTGACAAATTCGTCCATAAATCAAGGCCCTGAAAATGACTCACGCTCTGGCAATGAGCCACCCACCATCAGTCTGAAGAATAAGTCAAATCCCTGGTCGATAATGCGCTGTCCTCGATACTGTAACAAGGCTGGTGTTAGAAGATCAGCTGGCCACAACTTGGTGGTATGAGGGAATGAATGGTAAGTCCAGAGAGGGGGGGGTATAAATAAAAGAGGCTGGCACGAACACGATTCTGAATCCATATCATCGGTATGTACACGATATCAGCGTCGTCATTGAGTCTTGCCCAGGGTGCCGCAAAGTGATCTCGATATTTTTCGATAGGGAGAAGGTTTCCGTTGAGATCACAACTTCGATCTTCTTCAAACAGCCCGAAGATGTCCTGGAAAAATTCACGATGCCACTGCATGTCTGTCCCCCTAAACGTATCCCTCCCCGACCGGCCCAAATATAAATCCTCCCACTCCTCTCTCGTGCTTCTATTCATATACCAGGAGTGAATAAACCCAATGAATTCCTCAGGCTGCCCCAGCCGCGTCAGGAACATCTCCCCGAAATAACCCAACCGTCCCGCGCTAGTTGAGTCCGTACGGACCTGCAATGACATACGTAGGGTAGCCCTGGTCCTGGTCCGATGCAGTACTATATCCGATGTACCTCGTGCCTCTGCGAGAACCATAGAGCTGGGATCCCTATAGTTGTCTGGTCTGGCCATTGTGTTAGGCAGGTCACTACCAGGTGACACGTATGGGCCATGCAGGGGCTGTGCGGTCAGCGTTTCGGGGTCAACGGGAACACCTAGTTGGTTTGGTGGACCACCCCGGCATCTGGGCGGACAGTGGCAGTGCTTAAAGTCGTTTCTGAGTCTTCGAAGTTGATCTTTAAGACGCTGTTGGCGGAGAAAAAGGGACCAGTGGTTATTTCCCAGCCTCGGTCTGTTAAATCGGGCGGCAGCCATCGTCTAACTCGTATGAATTATAGCCAACAAAGCTGTCAGATAACTACATGTGGGGCCGAATTCTTAGTTGCAAGAATCAGGAATTAGTTCTCTACCAGATATGCATTGAGAGGGAGCTGTTAAAAGATGCAAGGTACTTGAACAAAGCCCGAGCATGAAATGCCCTGCAAGCGTATCCCTTTCTCTTGGGATCAGGCTGTCGAGCTTTGCAACACAGGAGCTCGGCGTCCAGGCACGCTGATTGGACGGGACGGCAGATAATCTGTACTTTTGCTATTATTGTATGAACATTAATAACACCTATTTGTGGAAATGCAACCCATAAGATTATAACACTCTCATTTCGCAGTCTTTTTCGACTGAGATTGATCACACTTCGACTGGTAATAACTCCCTCAACGGCTTGACTATGGGAGAGCGGACGGGATCCCGTTATTTACGCTGGGTATGGTCGTAAAGGCATTATGGAAACACTTCCTTTCACTGCCAACAAAAATTCCGAGAAGCCTCATCCGTCACGCAGTCCAGCTCTGAAACGCAGCAGTTATCCTAACGGACGCAACGGCAGGAGGAACAGGCTCAGAAAGTGACCCTTACATAGTCGTTGACTATTCTAAGGGACCAGCCTCATCTGGCATAGTATTCTTATGTATAGGCTTAGGACTTAGCCGGAGGATTTTGATACCAAAGTTACGCGCGGAGAGAAACAGAGACAGTGAGATGCCCTTGTGTCTATTATATGGTAGTAATGGAAACTAAGAAGTGAAAAGTCTGGGGTTGCGAATGAACTCTTTTAATTATTAAAAGATAAACCAGCACGAAGGCTGGCCAGAAAACCGCGCAGTGGCAGCTACCTTTCGCACTTCACAGAAACATTTTCAAACTCATCCGGCATCTATCCCCTTCCAATCTCGACATATTCTTGCCGAAATATACGGCTGATTGAGTTCACCATTTGTGCACAGAAGAGCCGGCTGGGGACTGGCTCTGGCTACAGAGTACATTGGCCTTTGAAAGACGTGCTTAGTTAATCCCCAACTACACCGAAAACGATTAGTGCGTAGGAATAATAAAGCCGGACTGAAAGAGGATCGGGATCTACGGTAACACGACGAATGCATGCTGCCTAAGAACAAGCAATTTCAGACGTCAGCCTGTGCCGTGTCGGGCGGCTTTGCAGGAAGGGGCGTCGGGGCACATACCTCAGGAGCCTATCAAGCTGCCAAGAGCCGTAAGTCGGGAAAATTGTCCAACGAAAAGTAGGCATTGAGGTTTGAGCCCATTCACGCGTGTAACCGAGCTGACAGGATGGCTGATCACGCCTGAGGCTGTGCCTAGAGACATGCTGAACCCCTCTTTTTGGTCCACTGGGCACATTGCCCAGCCTAGGAAAAACAAGTCCCTCACGCAACGAAGGGGTTTTCCACACTTGGACAACGAGTCGACTCAAGCGATTTGTGGCGAGTTTGACACTTTCAAACAAGCCTGCGGCCTCCCGAGGTCTCTACAGTGGCATTCTTTCTCTGTTTTCTTCTTGGGCCCGTGCGAATCTGCAAAGGCTGCGGCAAATTGCTCTTCTGGTGTCCGCGGACGAATGCTGCTTTCGAATCGTAGGTGTCGACCGGCAATCACCCCACTCTTACAAGATGCTTTGTACGGTCTGCTGTAATGGGCTGGAAGGGGTTTGGGACCCTTCTAAGACCCAACGGCTTGGCCTCCGGCCGAGCTTGCGATCCAGAGAACACAGAATCTTTACATACCTTCGTGAGACACAAAATGCAGGCAAGCGATTTCATGTTATCGACCTTGGTTCAGAAGGCTAACTGAACTGCAGATCAGGCGACTTTGCTGGAAGCAGAGCAAGATCTTCCGGAAGTAAAAAGATTCATATACGGACATCATGCATCTAAAGAGTCACTCGAGCAGTCGAGAAGACAGGGCTGCGTTGCCTGTTCTAACATGGACGATGGAAGCGTGGAAAGTTTGGATCGGTTCGGATATTGCACCGCTTTTACCGTAGATTTCATTAATGAAAAGGACGGGACGGAATTCAGTATGATCATCCACACCGATGGGAATCCACAGATGCTAGAATTCGCGCCAGATCCCCGTAAGTTATTTGCAGGCAAGCAAACAGCTTCTGCCATAACATCCGCTGATACCTTACTTGAAGGGCGTATGCAGTTCCTACACAGCAATCTCACAGACTCAACGGAAGATCCTGCGACATGGAATATAGTTGAGTGGTGGTTGTCCACTTGTGTTGCAACACATGAAGCTTGTGCCATCACCTCCAAATCTGGTTGGGTTCCCACGCGACTCCTCAAGCTACATGCCGCAAACAACACATTTCAGCTGGTGTCGCAGAACGACGTGGAACCCGGATCGCGTTATGCGGCTTTGAGTCATTGCTGGGGGTCCAAAAGCTGGGCCTCGAACCTCATTCTCAATAGCAAGAATTACGCCATGTTGTGTAAGCAGCAGCCGGTCGCCATACTCCCAAAGACCTTTCGAGACGCTTTTACTATCGTCCAACGACTTAAGCTCCAATACCTATGGATAGACCGCTTTTGCATCTACCAAGACTCAAGAGAAGACTGGCAAAAAGAGGCGTCTATGATGCACAACGTTTACAGAAACTCCTTTATGTGTATCTCAGCGTTGAGTGCTACCGACGACGACGGGGGCTGCTTCTTTACTCGAGATATCGAAGTAGTAAAACCGTCAGTTCTCAAATTTTCTAAGGATGGATTAAGTCGGCCTACGCTGTACACGTGCTACAGAGACGACTGTGCTGCTTGGCAAAACGCCTTTTCAAAAGAGGTCTTGACAAGCCGCGCATGGGTTCTTCAAGAACGGCTTCTGGCGCCAAGAACGCTTCACTTTGGGAAGAACCAGATTTATTGGGAATGCAACCAGGAATTTCGGAGCGAAACCCAACCAGAGCACGAGTGGCGGCGCACCGAGGCTACGCTGTACACAGACTTCGAGAATGTCTCTGAGCTTCGGACTACATGGAAAGCCTTGATTGGGGAAGGTACACCATTCCGAACGGACCCAACAGCCGCCCTAGAGAGAGAGTGGCTTGGTATTCTGCATCTTTACAGTAGCTGCAAGCTTAGCCAAGAGGACGACAAATTGGTGGCTATTTCGGCAATAGTCAAAGACATGAAAAGGCACTTGGAAGCTCTTGGAAAGCCAACTGATTATTTCGCCGGTATATGGGATCTGTGGCTCCCGCAATCTCTCTTGTGGTTGATAGAGCCCAAGACGGCGCAGAAACACCGTCCACGACAGTACCGTGCTCCTTCTTGGTCTTGGGCGTCAGTTGATTCAACTGTGCTCGATTCACTTATTGGAAATATGTACAACAATGAAGGTCGGTTAGCGTCGGTAGCGTCTGTGGTGGTGACGCATTTGACCGATGACGATACTGGCCAGGTTGTGAGCGGTGCGCTGACACTGAGAGGAAAGCTGGTGCGGGTGTTGCTGGAGAAATCAATGAAGAAATGGAATAAGAGATATTTAGTGGATGCATGGCGGGTGAAAGGATTCGAAACCGTTCAAGGGGATTCTCTCGAGTGCAATTCCCGCGAAGGCGGAGGTGCATTTGATGGCGCAACAGTTATCTTCGACACCGAAGAAGATGTGTCCGAATGTGTACTTTTTCTTCCGATTTATGTCGAGACCATTATGGGTGGCAAGGTTTATCAGGGCCTTCTTCTTGCCAGCTCTGGGAGTGATCATAAGCGCATTGGATTTATGAGCATCACTTTGTCTGGAGCACTTGAGAAGATGGAAGAGCACGAGGTGCGGATTGTTTGACGGAGAAGTTAGTGCTTAATATATCACACATATGATATGATAGGCACACATTTGAACAATATGGACAGGATTCACTTTGTGGCATGGCGCTGGTATGATCCTAGAGCATTCCGAAAATACGGTCAAGGTTTGGTATCTGAATGGTCACGTAACGGTAGCTGTGAATGCACGTTGGCCCGCGTACGTGCAGTCACCATTAGTGGGTGATACCGGTGTCTGGGCAGGAGCTGGACGAAACGGGCGGGAGGCTCGCAAGGCCGGCTTAGTTGGGGGACGGAGTAATTGACGATGTTTGCGGATCGTTTCGCGGGACTTCTCCTCTTGCTCGTCTAAGGTGCCGCCCTCAAGGTCGCGGTCTTCGTAGGCGTACTGCGAAAGATCAGTTAGCATCGTGGACTGTGGAGAGGGCTAGACTTGTGATATCACCATCCGCAACTCCTTCCTATGGCCATGTTCGCGGAAACGTCCCGCACATCCTCGACGGCTGTCTTCTGCGTCTTGAGCGCCATCCAGCGATCGCGCGTCTCCTTGTTCTCTGCCGCACTCGCCTCAATCGTCTCGCCCGTATTGAGTTAGTCCCCGTGAATACAATCTATTATTGGGAAGCAAAGCTATCTAGCTACTATCACAATGAGTGTGCACCTACCTGACTTTGGATGCTTGCACAGCCTCATTCACACCCGAGGAAATCTTTCCCGCCGAAGTCTGGGTTGAGTTATGATCACTCACCACGCGCGAGCCGCCAATCCGCCATAGCCTGTCCTAGCCGTCCCACAGGGAGATCATCGCCATGCCAGTGCGTCGACGGCCTCTGAGCGCTTCGGACCGCCTGCCAGAACTCGCGGCTGAACAAATTGCCTCTGAAGGGGTAGCCCTGCGCAGCGGTGCTCTCACTGAGCACGTCGCCAGGGTACTGAACAAATATGAGGTCCTTGCCGCGGCTGAAAATGCTACCCCCGTGAATCCACGCCTGCATGGCGAAACCCAGCTCATAGTAGCGGGGGTTCATGTGCATGTGGTACATGGGCTCTCGGGGAGTGACACGAGAGATGAAGGCTCGCTCTTCCTGGTCCAGATCCGGATCCTCGGCCCATCTGTGACAAAAAACGGCGTGGGCCTGCTCGTGAACCAGGACGAAGGCCAGCTGCACGAGCATGGATGTCTTGGTCTCTGAGTCGATCTCATCATAGTCGTCTCGACTGAAGAACTCGATGGTTCTCAACTTGATGCTGATGAGCGAATGGGCCGGGGTCGGAAGAGGTCTTCCTCCTGTCCTTACCTCTGAGACAGCCTCCATGATAAGCTCGTCCGGTCCAGGCGGGGGGTCCGGGGTTCTGCAGTAAAAGCGCGTTCGGCCAGCCCACTCCACAAGGAGATCACGGACGCGCTGGATATCCGCATCGGTACACTCGTACACAGGGCTGAAGGCGTACTGCTCGCCAACAAAGACGAGGTCCGCACAAAAGACCTTGGTAAGGAAGGGGAGGCTGAAGTCGAGCAGGAGAGATGCAAGACGGAAAGCAGGAACCATCCTCTCGTGCACTCGCGCTTCGAGGAAAGGTTCACCAACTTCCTCTCCGGTTGTCTCATAGATCAAAGCGCTTGCCTTGAAATTGAAGCGCTGATACAATGGATGTAGGTCGTTGTCGAGGGTTGAGCCAAGGGCTCTCTCTTCCGGAGAGAGGACGAAGGCTGTCCTCTTCAGGTCGAGTTCGGTAGAAGCTGAGGTTGCCATGATGAAGTTTTCTGTGAAAAATTCGGTGTATGTTAATGTGTGAATGCAGATTTCTCTGTGCAGAATGTGGTGGAGTTTCTGAAATCGAGGATGGCACGTCAAGTCATATTTATACACATGTTATTCTGGACTATCTAGTTTGGATATCATGGTAGACAAGGCTATTGTTCGAACAATGCTATTGTCTTGAACAATGTTATTGTATTGAACAACCCTTTGTTATTCCTCACCGCAGACTTGTTGTGTTCTTCCAGATTACTTGGTCAGGCCAAGATCTCTTGTGGTGACAAAGGTTATGTTGCACCTAAAGCTTGAAGACTCAAACGGTGAATCGTCCACAGTGACAAAGCACAGTCGCTAGGGTCTTCCTGTACTTCTACAAGAGACTGGAACTGGGTTTCTGGGCTCCGTCAAGCCTGTATAACTGTGAGCTTATTGGATGAGACGTATTGGATTATCTGAGATTTCGCCCATCGATACGCTGCTTCTGACCCGCCCTTCCCGTGCTTCTTGGGCCGACAACATGCCTTGTAAAATACTACGCCGTGCATAAAAATGATTATCCTGTCTGGGGACCAGAGTCAAGACGTACCTACCTCGGTAGTCGCCCATCGTACTTAGCTGCCCCTGGTTCTGGAATAGTTGTAAGGACAGAATGTCTCTAACGTACTTAGATTCGGTGAACTGCCGGCTGCTAACGAGGTAGTCTTTTACGCAATCACACTGCTGAGAAGCCTCAATCGGTGACCGGCTAGCTAGCCCCTCCCCTCTTGGAAAACTTCTGTGATTCCCACTAAGCCTCAGGCAAAGTTGGGTCGCCCTCTGAATACTCATGACCCTGCCTTCGATGGACCTGCCTCCTCTGGCACGCATCTAAGGGATCAAAAGCCTCGTCGCACTGGTCACAATGCTTGGGAACCTGGATTGTGTAGAGTCAAGTCACGATCAAAGCTGTCACGAACCGTACGCTCCACTATTGTGCTGCTCCATTCTATTTAAATAGCAGCGTGCCACGCTCGTTTGTCACTAGCATAAGAACCCGGTCAAGTCGCTCTACTCGATGCACCACGTTTGAAATCGTGGCAAAAGTTGGGTGACATCTAAAGCAAGTGGTACTTCCTCTTCTCAATCTGCACTGCAAGCCCACGCTGGGGCATTCTACACCGGAATTTCAACACTCGCACGGGTATCTGAGTTAGTTATTACTCAAGATGTACAAATTTTAAGACATAGTGTAGTCTTTGACGAGTTTCTCTCGTAAACGAGCAGTCTTATTGGCCTAACTTTTGTTTTTAGTTTGTAGTGATGCTGAAGTATTATATTAAATTGGTTTCCATTTAAGCAGTATGAGTGTTCATCTGGGAAGACTTCAATGCACTTAAGCTCTTTAAAGTTACGACAATGCCAATCAAGGTCACAAAGGGTTTGCACTTTAAAAAGATTAGCTAAGCCTGCAAGCTCAATTTGTAGTCTTACAGGCTTTATGCTGGCATGCAACAGCTCGTATTCCCTCCTGAACGCTCAGGCGTGGTCAGAGATGCAGTGACTAGGTTAGGGCAAGGATGCTGTGCCTTCGGCGGTAGGGGAGGGTGGCACGACACATCGAGTATGCATACCGCCATCCGTGCCAATTTCGCAAGACGTAATCCTGGGCAACTCTGGGCTGGCAAGTCAAGTCCGGCTCGACAGTTCCTCAAGCTCAAGTCTCGACACTTCAGAACCGCCCGAGGCGTCATACATTCATGTTGCGAGCGTCCCTTTATTAAGGGGGGCCTGGTGTGTTCTCAGAGGCTGGGCTAATTGTCGTGGTGCGGGGGTAGGGGCGCACGGTAGTTGAGTAGGTAGGCAGGCTCGAGGCAGGCTGGCAGGGCCTGCAGGTCTCGCATGCAGATGCAACCCCTCCGCTGCGCATCATCGACCACTTCTTCCATACTGCCCTGACCCCCTTTACATGCATTGATCATCAAATCGCAACCTCCGAGCCCCGAGCCATGTGCCGACTTGCCGATGACGCGTCCCTCGAAAATGAAGCCTGTTGCACTGATCCGCCTGATAGGGAAAACAATTAAAAAAAGAAAGCCCTTGCCGTTCCCGGGTTAGCCAGGTAGCGGTCTTGGCGCTTCCGTGCCGTTCCGCCCAGTAGGTTCAATCCGATTTCCAGGTTGCATATGCAGAGAATCAATGGCCCGTTCGTGGTGATCTCCTAAAATCTGAGCGGCTGGATCCCCTACATGGATGGATGCTGTGTTCCAGGGGAGATCATGAGCGCGGACTCACACGGCACACCCAGAACATCCTGCGGCTTGCCGTGTAGCCGTCCAAACAAGCTTTCCTAAGCTTCTCGCTAAAATCTTTCACGAGCTTTGAGGCCAGGGGGGCCCCTTGTTCAATGTGGTGTTCAACTCTCGTGTCTTGCTGCAGGGCTTTTCCCGTTGGCGGCGCGTGCATGCTTACCCATCCTCACGATGTCCCCTTGGGTATGATTATATATATTGTGGCGGGTATTTCCATTACATCCGGTAGATCAACGCTGTTGTCACTCACCTCCGTTCCATTCTCTCTTTGCCTTATGTCCTTCTCCGACCCAGCTTCGTTCGTTTTCGTCATCCGCTGGTAGACCCTCTCCATCATGATGTTTTCCAAAACCCGTCCATCGCTTTTGCTTCCTTTTCTGTCTATTCTGCATGGAGCCTTTGCGCAACAAGCATCCAATACAACCAATGCCTACACAACTTTCAGCGGCAGCGTTGCCTCAACCATTCTTGTCATCGCAACAGATACCACATCAGCAACTGTTGCCGCGCAGGGATTGAATGGCTACGGCATCCCACACCAGAGCCTCATTGTCCCACAGACCGGGGTTGCTCTGCCAACGCTGAGCTCCTCCGCCGGTGGTAACTATGGTGGCATCATCGTTGCAGCCGGCGTCCTCTACGAGTACAGTGCCAACAACTACTCGAGTGCCCTGACTAATGATCAATGGAACGCGTTATACGAATACCAAATCGCGTACGGTGTCCGCATGGTGCAATATGGCATATTTCCCACCCTTGATGCGGGAGTGGTCGCCTCGGCCGGCTGCTGCAACACCAGCGTCTCGCAGTCCATCTACCTTACCGACACAAGTGCATTTCCGCAGGCTGGCTTGAAAGCGAACGCTGCGCTGGAAACGGCAGGCTTGTACCATTACCCGTCTACCATTTCGAACACGACGACCACGAAGGCCATCGCGGAATTTGGGTCCGCAAGCGACGGCAGCTTCACATCCAACAGCACTGCCGCCGTCATCAACAACTTCGAATCTGGCCGGCAGCAGATGGTCTTCTTCATTGATTTCTCACAGAATTGGTCGGCGACGTCATCATTGCTGCAACATGCCTACATTACCTGGCTCACCAGGGGCTTATACGCAGGATACCGTCGTGTCCACTTGAACACTCAAATTGATGACATGTTCCTCGAGACCGACTTGTATTCCCCCAATGGTACGACCTATCGTGTTACACCAGACGACTTGACTGGAATTGTCAGCTGGTTACCTTCGATTCGCGCCATTATGCCTGCAGGGAGCAACTATTCCGTGGAAATCGGTTTCAACGGTAATGGCAACATCGAACAGGCCGAGGCTACCGATGCAGGGTATCAAGTGTGTTCGCCCGACTCCATCGAGTATGGCGACCAGCCCGACACCGCGTTGGAGTTCAAGAAGCCGATAGGAACGGGCACAGACCTCTGGCCGGTCACGCCAACAACGTACAACTACTCTGTAGACTGCTTGAACCTCGACCCTTTGAAGACGTGGTTTGACACGAATGTCCACAATTTCAACACCATCAGCCATACTTTCACTCACGAAAACCAAGACAACGCCACGTACGCAGACGTCCTCAAGGAGATCGAATTCAACCAGGCCTGGCTCGCCCAGTCCGGGATTGCTTCGTCCAACTTCACCGCGAACGGTCTCATTCCCCCGGCTATTACTGGCCTGCACAATGGAGACGCCCTGCGAGCATGGCACGACGCGGGTCTCGTCCAGTGTGTTGGGGACAACAGCAGACCCGTGCTCCGCAACCAGCAAAACGACATGTGGCCCTACATCACCCAGGAGGCTGCTGATGGGTATGCCGGCATACAAGTGAATGGTCGGTGGCCTACAAGGATATACTTCAACTGCGACACCAGCGACTGCACAACGCAGGAATGGATCGCTACGTCGGCCGGCAGTGGCACGTTCAACGACCTCCTGGCAGCGGAGAAGGCTGACAGCATCCGCTATCTGACGGGGCTTTATCACGATGCTTTCATGTTCCACCAGGCTAACCTCAGAACGACGGGACTTGGTTCGACAACAATCAACGGCGTTACTTCTAATATCGGCATTTTCCAGGCCTGGGTCGAGACCATCGTCCAAGAATACGTCCGTCTCTTGGAATGGCCCATCATCACCCTGCAGCAAGTTGACGTATGTATTACCTGTTTTGTGACTTTTCTCCGTACACCACCCCCATCTGTCTCGCCCCACTCAATGCTACCTACCCACCACCCGTGCAATCTCCATCATGAGACCAATACACTAACAAACCCTCTTTTCACCACAGTTCTCCGCCCAGTTTGCGAACCGCATGGCCCGTGACGCCTGCTCCTACGGGCTCGCTTACGACGTCACCTCCGGCAGCATCACCGGCGTCACAGTCACAGCCAGCGGAAACACATGCGGCTCGCCTATCCCCGTCACCGTCCCGGGGTCCGTGACTGACACTCACGGGTTCACGACCGAGCAGATTGGATCAGACCCGTTGACAATTTGGGTGCAGCTGTCGGGGTCACCTGTATCTTTTACTCTCTCGCAACCTGTTGCTCTGTGAAGAGAAGCGGATGGGGAAGAAAAAAAGTGACTTTGTTTAGTTTTAATCTTCTTTATTAGTAATAACACTAATTTTAAGATACTGCTATCTGTCCTGACCACTGCGGGTTTAAACATTCTCCGCGGATATGTTATGAACTCTGGGGTATTACTTGTAGTACAATACTACACGGTGATAATATCCACTTCCGTAGTCATGAGAGTATAACTAGTTACTACGTAGATGAGAAGAACAATCAGGGTTGCTTTTGCTATTACAGGACTAAGTGTGGTGACAGCAATACGAACTCAGCTACACCCAGTAGAAATTGTTTTGCATGGGAATGAATATCCAGAACTCATCCAAGGACCTCATCTCCCTCAATCAATTGTACTGACCATCGCAAGATCCCGTGAAAGCGATCAGCACAGCAGCGAAACCAGCTCGTGGGAGAGGTTAGCCGGCTGTCACTAGCTCAATGGCTACACTAACATGCGCCTGCACGCAAAGTATCAGCAGTCTGTTAAGATCGCCTCCCAGGCACATGCAAACTACAACAGAGGATCTAGATCCTCTCTTGAGCCCCGAGACCTGGAGTCCCCATTGTATTTCTTCCCAAAACGTTAAACAGAGATACAGCAGCACCTAGATTATGGTGAGCTCCGTTCCGCAACTCAACATTTGTGTGTGGCTCTCGAGCTTGAAATGCCGATGGTGTTTCACTTGACCACGCATCGGACATTCGCTCGTCCTAAGTAGCTTACGAGCTCGAGCGACGACTAGATTGGACGAGTTCTTGTCGGATTGCTAGGTATCTTGGACCACTCACAGCATGGACTGTCAAACAAGGAGAATTTGATATCCCTCCCACAATTTAGGAGTTCTTGAGAGAAATTCCGCTCGAGATTGCAACACGATGATGAGGCGCAGATATTCTTTTCCAAGTTGACAGAAGTACTGCCCAATCTGATATCAATCAGATACGCACACTTCCGTGACACATGATTGCTACAAATGTGATTTGGTTCACCGCAGCCATTCCTCCCTCCATTGCTGATTCGTTCCATCCTTACTACGACGGGTATAAACCAGCAGCTCAGTCAGAATGCCCGCATTCGCCGACGAATGCAAGAAGACAGAACCGCAACTTATTCGCTGAGCCCACTGTCAACAAGAGTCACAACAATCCCGCTGGGCCCCGACCGCACCACATCGAGCTGTTGGGGCCAGTTGTCATTTTTCAACGATGTCCACCTCTGTCAATGGGAAGACCTCAGTTTGATGCTTGGATATTTGTAATTCGTGCTCGAGATCCACTGGGAGAACACGGAGCCGGTAGACTATGGGCTGTTTCTTTTACGTAAGTGACTGTGTCTCCGCTGTCCAGATATCCGATGCGTGGAGGGGAAGAAGTACCACAAGGCGGTGGAAGAACGTTCCGATGAGGAACCAATTATTTGCAAAGACCTTCACGAGAGCTACCCCGTGGCCTTCGGCTTCGCTTCACCCACTGTGACACCGGAGGCGTGGGGGCACCCGAAGGCCAGACCCACGAGTAAGTAAAAGTCCGGTTCGAGCCGCCTGTGATGCGGGATGCTGGACCGCAGTCTCTGACCCGGAGACGATCGCAGGGCTTGATGCATGATTTCAGCTGGCGATCGACCAACGGGCGGGGTCAGTTTGGCAGTTTGAACCTGCACAGAAACGCCTTTCCCTTGGCAGTCCTTGAGATCTGAACCGGTCAGACAAGGCATAAGGCGTCAATTGTTTCACAACAGGCCAGGCGAGATGCGCCTCGACAAACGGGTCAAAACTTGCTACTTCACATGCGGAGAGCCTCTGCAATGTCTGCAGACGAGCGCGACTACTGCGTTGCGACGGTTTTTGATCCTTTTTCACCCGCCGCTTCACCGGTCTGGTTGTCCACCCAGCCTCAATCGGCGATCTCATATTTCCCTAGGTGGAAAACCATGATGGTAGTGGCAGCTCATTTGAGTGAGCTGCAGATCGGACCTGTGTTAATGGTGAGAATTGTCTGTGACCTGTCGCTTTTCCCCAGTTTCCCCAAGAGAGTGTAACAGCCGCTCAACTGTCGGCCTCGATCCATCCTGCCGAAAGCGTGATCTCATGCCGTCGCTTAGGCCTGTTCACATGTTTCGACTTCAGCTTTCGATCATGGTAAGGGTTCATGAATAACCCGTCGGTCCCTAGAATACGCAGGTATTGTTGATGGCCGAGAAATAGTTCGTTTAATAGGTACTCATAGTCTTGATCAGGACGAGAGTGCGTATAACTCGCCGTTGTGCACACCTGTAGGGACCATTGTCTTGATTGTCGTCGTCTGTATAGGCATATATGCACCAAGTGCAGTTTACCGCCATGGCAACAGTTTTGAAAATCTATTTGTTGATGAGCAGACATCCTATCCCGGCGTCGATGAAATAATCTAGCTCCAATTGCTCGTATCTGTAGCTGAGTGTTTTCATGCATGCGATTACTTTGGGAATGGGGGCATTGGGAGGGCTTGCTGCCATTGCCACCCTCCAAGAATCTCTGATGCCACCTCTAAGGAGTGCTTGAAATCTAGGCGCATATGCTACGCGCACAGGTATACTGACCACACATGAACGCACATTTTGGGGGAGGACAAGTTTTGGGTTGCGTGGGTGGCGTCTTTGGCCTCGTCTTACGTCTAAGTCATGCAAACATCGTATCCAATGGCGGCTTTACAAAGACATTGAAATTCGCTCAAGGCTCTCTGCCCCTCGAGTTAGTTGACCACAATTGGCAGCTTTGGTCGTGAGAAGCGCAGGACCGAGCAGTGGCTAGAGAAGTGCTGCATACCTCGGGAAGAGGTTGACGGCTGTCACGACAGCATTGTGATGAATCAAAGTGTCTAGATCTTCAGAAACACCATCGGTAACCTCTCTTGTGCGTTGACTAGCAACTGCAAACTGCCAATCTTGGTTAAGTTTATCAACCTGCCAACTCGAATGAGCATGTTGTGCCTCGAAGGTCCAGTGAGCTTGTAGAATACACCGCTTGAGATCCAGCTCCCCGTGACATACCGTTCTTAGACCTGGCTGAGACATCACATCTTTGTCTTGGGTCACTGACGAGGACTGAAGTATATAAAGCCCGAGTTTGTTCCCCGTTGAGGATTGTGTCCTCGAACAGCCAACAATCAGATCCCAGCCTAAGAACCCAAGTCAACTACTTCCCCCAAATTTAACCTCGACCCGCTTCAGCCGGCCTCAGACATCACACAGACAGGTAATTTGCCCTCGAGAAATCTCCACGCTTCTTCAGTACTCGCTTCGCCATCTTTCCCACCTGGAAGTCACCAATATGCCCAACTTGAACATTGTGTCCAAGACTGTTGTCGGCCCCAGCCCCGGCCAGTATTACAGCACTCTTATCACGAACGGCATCAGTTACGAAGATGGCAGCCCTGTTACCGTCAAGGACAGGCTCTACGTCAAGTTCCTTGCTCCTCCCAGCACAGGTGACCCCCAACTCAATGCTTTGCTCAGTCCGTAGCAGGATGTCGTCGCCACCTTTACGTTGCAACCAATGGAAGACAAGACTGTCGCCGTCACGGCTGAGCTCCCAATTGCGGGCCCGTACAAGTTCAATGTCTCGGACACCTTGACCTGGGGCATAGCCGGTGACCTGAGAGGCGATGCCTCCAGGTACACCGAATCATTCGAGCTTTACGCGGAGAAGCTACCCAGCGGCACGGTGGAGGCCGTGGTCCCGGATGCCCCAGATGGCGCCTTGTCCACCTCCATACAGACCATCACGCTCTTCGAAGCCGGTGTGCCACTCTCCCTCCTCGCTCCGCCTGGTGAGACGACGCCTTTCGAGGTGGCTACTGGTTACTACACGGTCGAGGTGGACGATCTCACCGACAAGAACGAGACTGTTATTGCGACCGCGTCCGTCTCACCGACAGAGATCATTGTCGAAGAGGACGCTACCACCCCACTGACAGTGTCCTACGGAACTCCCCAGAGCTTCTCAGCCCTTGACATCAAAGTCGGCCAGCTCTCGCCTCCTCTGGACAATGAGCAGTTTCACGTCCAGGTCATGGTGGGCGGTGAAGAGTTCAAGGACTTTGACAGTCCCAACAACCACACAACCAGCCTGCGGCGGCTGCCACCATCGGGCCCCGCGACCGTCATCGCGGCGCTGACCCTGAACAATATCAGCTATACCAGCCAGCAGCCAGTGGAACTCTCCAACGCCCTGATCAACGTCGACATCGAGGACGGCAACATCTCGGCGGACGACATTGACATTTCGTCGTTCGTCGACTTGCCCATCAAGGTGAGCACCGAATTGGAGCCCTCGGACGAGTCCATCGCACTTCGCCTCGTCTCTCGAGACCAGACGGCGTTCATCTATTCCAAGGAGGTGCCCATCGAGAGTGGGACCATCACGCTCGGCCCTGTTGCACCGGGCAGGTACAAAGTCAGCGCACCCGGCTACATCAAGGACGGCACCGTCTATGGCGCACATGTGGTTAGCGAGATTGAGGTCGCATCCGACGGCTCCTCCAAGATCGACATGGAGATCTTGCGAGGGCCGAAGCTGGCGGTCCGGGGTTTCCCCGGCTACCTCAGCTTCGGCGCCCTATCCGACCTCGTCGACCCCGACGGCAAGGACCTGACAGCCGCCAAGGTCACGTCCGTGTTCAAGTACGCGGGCACTGACGGCGCCGGCGACCCTGGCGTGTACCTGGACGACGACCAGGCAACCACCAGGACGGTTGACCTCGCCTCGAAGGTCTCCAAGAACCTGGATGGTCAGTCCGTCCTGCCGGTCATGATCAGCTACACGGTCAACCTTAGCCTCGGCGACAGCGAAACGCTCCTACAGAGCGCATCACGGCTAGAGCACTCGTTCGGCAACCTGATCCTCAGTATGCAGCTGGCAAGGAAGGCGTCACAGAACGAGGTCCCAGCTGGGTATGTCGTCAACCCGGACTTCCTGGGAGCCAATCAACAGGAAGGCCGTGGGCCATCCTACATCATGCCCGTCAGGGAGCCTCTCACTAATGCGCTGGCTCACCGTAAGGTAGACGCCGTCGTCCCGGAAACTGTCACCGACACCCTCGCCGGCTATGTCCACGCCGTAAACTGGCTGATCAGGAGGGTCGCCCCCGAGGTGACGTTCGGCTGGCAGGCGAACCTGTGGGGCGTCGGTACCTCGGCGTGGATCTACGACCAGAAAGACAACACCGTCTCCATAACAAATGCCAAGAACACGGCCAAGTACATCAGGGACCTGGGCGTGCACGAGGGCGAGTACGCGCCCGACTTCTTGGCCATCGACCGCTACGAGGCCGACGACTTCACATACCGGGGATACGGCAAAGGGTACTGCTACGGCCCGCGCGAGTGGGCGCGCTTCTACGACTTCGTGCGCTCCGTCGCCCTCGAGCTCAAGGTCCCCGTGATGCCGTGGCAGGTCCCGGCCAGCCGCATCCCGCGCGCCGCCGGCGACGCCGCGACGGCCGACTCGCTCGAGGCCGACCACTGGGGCACGGGCGGCACGTACATCTTTGGTGACGCGGGCGTCGGCTCCGGCCTGCTGAACATCCACCCCGCCGTGCTCGACATCAAGCTCGCCTCCGACCTCATCCCGCACGACAGCGTCGAGTCGCTGTTCGAGAGCGCCGAGCCGTTTGACCTCGGGGCCCCGTCCTGGGGCGACTTCCCGCTCCGCGGCATCTTTTCTGTGCTGCTCGGCGGTGGCAGCACCACCGGCGTGGTGACGACTATTGGGGCGACTGGGAAGTGGACGCAGGACAAGATTCGCGAGTACATGGAGAAGCCTACCGTCTTTTGAGATCTTTTACGCATGATGAGGTTTCCCTTCGTTATTATAGTTGTTTCGTCCTCGTCCGTACCCTGGGTAGCCATTAGCAGATTGACAAAATGAAGGGGAACTACGGGTCTTTCTATGTTCGGCTGCTTTTGTATCCTAGTCTTACGTCTGAGATAACCTGCTTTAATTCCATTTCTCTGCGCTTCCGCCTTTTCGGATGAACTGCCTAGCCCTAGGTTGTCTTAATACTGCAATCCGCACGGTCATTGAGATCAGATCGTGAGGCGGGATTTTCAGCCAGCATTAACAAGGCCAACTCAACATTCAAGACTAGGCCCTCAACCAGCCAGCTGAGCCACAATTAGTGATCTGAATGTATTTCCATTCTCTCGAAATCATATTTCCAGAAGTACAGCACAGTGATATTCTTCTAGGTGGCTGCCTGCTCACACTGTATAATAGCGGGAACGTTGGATCTATATAATGGCTGACAGCATTCTGTCAAGCAACAATTCCAACAATCACATTATTGCATGCAGATCCAAAAATTGCAAAAGCCCTGCAAACTTGCTTACTAGAGGTCAAAGCTACCAAGGGATCAACAACAATCAGTCAGCATGGCTACAGAGAACCCAACGGCCGTCGCCGAGTCCCAGATCCTGAGCGGCCCAGCCCCGCCCTCAGCAACCGCAAGGCTGATCGACTTCAAGAGGACGAACCTGGGGCTATACGAGGACTTCTTCGCCATGGTTATCGACGACCTCTTCACCCCCAGCGAATGCGCAGCCCTCCTCTCTGTCGTCCAGCCCGCCGGCGACAACAACAAGCCCTGGCCGCCCGCCACGGTCACAGCGTACAACGGGACGCAGTTCGTGGACCTGGCGTCGCGGGACTGCGGCCGCATCATCCACGGGTCCAAAACCCTGGCCGACGCGCTGCTGGCCCGTATCCTGCCTCATATACCACCCGCCGTTGCGAGCCTGACCAATACGCCTGGGATCACCGGCCAGACGGCCGCAGTGAAGAAGGAGACCTGGAAGATCGCCCGGCTGGACAGCGCGCTGCGGTTTCTCAGATACGAGCCGGGGCAGTACTTCAGCCCGCACTGCGACGGACATTATGTCGGCAAGGGCGACAGGGCGGAGAAGAGCTTCCTGACGGTGCATCTGTATCTCAACGGCGGGGTCCAGGACGACAAGGAGATCGAGGGAGGAGCTACGAGATTCGGTATTGACTTTGAGAACCCAAAGGAAGACAAGCTAGACATAGACCCGAAAAAGGGCAGCGTGTTGATGTTCCAACAGAGGGACATGTATCATGAGGGAGTAGAAGTACGGAAGGGAACCAAATACACCCTCAGGACAGACGTCATATACGAGAAAGTGTAAGCAGGATAGCCTAGAACCGGATCAAGAATCGATATTTCCACTTCTGGTACAATTCCAGCTTTACTCCGAAAGAAAATTCCATCACGCATGTGGTTGAGAGATGGCACAAGCCGCTGTCTTTAATCTCAGACTGTGCAAATATGAAGGTGCCATAATAGTACATTGCTTATAACTCAGGAGATGTTGTTCTACCAAGAGTCTGTATGGGTGACGACCGCACAAATCTCGTCTATATGTGGTCAGATAGTAGTCTGCGACCAATAGCAGTAAGTCGAGCCGCGATAGTGGTAGGTAGCAATATATCTACAGTCTTGGAAATGCTATATCAACTATTGATCCCACCTCCGTGTTGTTGAGAAATGGAATATGCAGTTCGGGGATGCGTCGCCAACATCACAAGGGCAGGGCCAACCATGCCGCTCTTTCTGGACAATTCAAGCCCGCTGAAATCAATTTTGGAATGTGTTGAATTCTGGACTCCCTAAAGATGTCTGGCATCTTTCGATCCTATCCAATGAGTACGTGTTTGCCCGCCCAACGCCGCTGACCCTCTATGAATTTCGTATCTCCATGCCACCACACCAACAATCAGTTTGACCCCATCGCAATGCTTGAATTTGGTAATCCAATGAATCCTCTATCCCCTCCAAATAACGAATAACTCGGGTATCCCCGAAGCCAGCCTAGTCCTAGTAGCCAACCTCCCGGCGCATAGGCACAGGTGGTGCGGGCTTCTTGGCCCTGCTAGGTGGTGGCGGTGGTGGGGCTTTCTTTCCGATGGCGACGCTGGGGGCGGTGTTTGTTCTGCTAAGGCTTCCGTAACTGGTAGCGGGGCTGGTACTCCTGTCCGCTGTGTCACTGCTGCCAGTGTCGTCACCGTCGTGGTCCGCGAACACATCCATCGCGGACGCCCTGCTGCTTCCGGTGGGACGCAGCTGGCCGCGAAGGGAGCCGACATTCATCTGCGGAGGAGGGGCCTCTCTGAGTGGCGTTGATGTTCCAGAAGTCGTGCGGGACAGGTTAGCGCCGAGGTTGCGTTCGTTCTGGTATGTGTTGCTCCTGGAAATACCAGGCCGGGCGGGCATCTCCGGCCGGTCGGATGCTTGGCTGTTGACACTGATGCGAGACTGCGAGCGGATGGGTGCGCGCGCGTTGTGAGAGGGGAAGTCGTCCGCCTCTTCCTCCTCGTAGACATTGCTGTTCGTCCTGCTGAGCGCCAGCCGTGAGCCGCCGTAAGACGACTGCTCTGCGGTGTTGGACCTGCTGCGCCCTGAAGGCCGGCGTGAGTGGGGCGAGCCCCCTCCGGCGGCCCCTGCGACCCAGGATTGCCGCACGCGACGGAGTTCCTCGGCGCATCGCTCATGGTAGTCCAGCTCGGCGTCGAGGAACCGCGTCAGGTCGCGGATGCTGTCGGCCTCTGCGTCCTTGATGTCTTGCATACGTCGGTATACGTCCTCGGAGGACTCTTCGTACTTGGCTTTGGCGCTACGAAGCTCGTCCTCAACACGGAAGTCATCTCGCTTGGCCTTCTGCATCTTGGTTGTGGAAGCATCGAGGGCAAGTCGGCGAGACTCGAGCTTCTTGCGGGCAGCCTGCCAAGGAAATCTGTCAGCGACTACAGGGACGTCCAGGGAATTTTTGGGGAACGTACCTGATACTCCTTCATCATCGCCAGCGATCTCTCGAGTGACTCGAGCCAGAAGGAGCTGGCGTCGGCGGCGAACTGCTCCTGGATGTTGGCTACGCGGTCATTGCCCCGGCCCATGGCTATTCAGGTTGTCAGCTGCAGTCCTAGTACGCTTGGATTCTCGAGCTCAGCATACCGATCAAGCAGTTTCCAAACTCGGAATCATTATCGAAATCCTCGCCGTGTGCTATCATCGACCGTCCCAGAATAGCTGCAGGCACACCCTTCTCGCGGTCCATGCCCTCGGCACGACGGGAGAGCCATTTGACATACTCGTTCATGGAGGATTGGAGCTTCACCATTCCTGTAAACGAACACACATTGTTAGCACACTGGTCGGGTTCATGACATAGTGACTGGTCATTGGTGACTGGTCACGCGAGCATCTCTAAGAAGTCCATACCGTCGAAGCGGAGGGCCATCTCTGTCTCCAGGGACTTGAAGTCATCCGACATGTTCGTCCTGGCTTCTGAGCCCATCTTCTCGCCGGCCCACTGAAAGGCGCGGTCGAACTTCTTTGTGATGTTCATCTTGAATGTGTTGTCTTGTCACTTCTGGTGTTGAATTTGTTGTATTCAGCTCCGTGGAGGGGCAACGGTGTGCGGATGCAAGCTCGTGGTTTCCAACGAGGTGCAGACAAAGGTCGGAGCTGGTCGTTCCGGCAACAATGCCAAGGGATATAATTCCGGTATCGCAGGTGCGAGGAATTGGGCCGTTTGGAGATGTTTGGGGAGCTCCGTGGTGGGAGACTATCTCGAGAGGGCGTGTAGGTTGAACAGCGAGCGGATGTGTTTCGAAGCTGGGTCGTGGAGAGCGAGCGAGCAGGAAGAAGTTGAAAAATCCCAGGGGACAAGAAAGAAGAAGGCAGGTAGAGAGAGGGAATAAGTGGCAATAAAGCAGGCGCATACAATGCCCAAAAGAACAACACGCAAGACAAGAGAGGTGTTGCAGTCCAGCAGCAACCTTGAATCTGGTCGAAGGTTATAATGTGGCCGGGATACTTCAAAAGCAGGGATATCGTCTCCAGGGATTGGAGGAGGGGAGGGCCACCAGAGACCAAGAGGGGCAGAAGGGAGGGAAAGGTACGGAGGTACGGGGGTACATCGTACCAGCCAGCACACCCACAACACCCCAAGTCAAGGTCTCGTCTCGGGCCTGCCTCGCCAAAACGGTTGAATTGGCCGTGCTTGCCCTGGGATGATTAGCGTTTGCGGTAGTGCTGCAGCTTGATGATGGCTGATGGAGGGTGGTCCCCTGCCCCTGGGTCCAATCTCTTCCACTCGATCCCCTGATTTCTGGACTTTTCTTCCCCAGGTCGAGGAGAAAGAGTGGCTACTGCCCACTGCGCGCCCACTCTGCCACTGCACGCCCACTGCACCGGACCGCCCAGACACGTCTAGCTCATGCGGCAGGTGCGGCCAGGGCGACCCCTTTCGTACGACTGCACTGTACGTACTTCATCAGTCTGCTGCGTATTCCAGCACGCAGACTGGCAGGGTGTACGTACCTGCACACCCATCATGCACACGCAGGGCAGGCGCTTGAGAGGAGCTTCTTCTCCCGCCCGTCTGGACGGACTCTTGCCCACGCTGCCCAGCTCGCTGCAGAGTTCTAGACTTCAAGCCACAAACTGCCAGATCGATTCCTGTTACCTAACCGAAATGTCTCAAGACTGGCAGATGGGCAATCGTCAATTAGTCGCGCTGTTATCGATCGGCCAGTCTGTGCATCTTCCGCGTAACACCCTTGCTGCTGCTGTTAAAGAAAGAAAAGATAAGAAAAGAAAATACGTCAACGGTGCATGGCTACGACGTACAGGTTGCAGCACTGCAGCGCTGCAGACTGCCGCACATCATTGCAGGACCTGCCGCCGGAATTCTGATCATCGATTCCCTGATGATCCCTGGTCCAAAATATCAGATGGACGGGCCATGCGTTGCTGCATGGCTGGCTATGGCGCGTACAGATAGACGCGGCCGAGACCAGATGACATGACCAACATTGCAGTCGGAGTGTACCTACCACGACGCAACAAAGCTTCCTGTGGTGTTCGTCTCAGGGGTAGGCCTGATCAGCGCCTGGGCCAGTCTAACTGCTGCATCACGTCACCCTTTTCTGGCTTGATCATCATCATCACCACCGCCAATTCGCCCTCTGGGGGGGACGAGATCTTCAATCCGGCCCAGTCTCTGCCCCAAGGTCTGCGGCTCGACGTCTGCTACATAGTATGCAATGCAGCTATGTAACCCATCCGTGGCACATGTGCTGCATCACAAAGACACACAGGCCCAGCGTTGCAGAGCAGCACAGGGCGGGACACGGGCGGGAGCAACATGAACCTCGTGGGGCCCGTCTCACCTGGGACGAAACAACCGACCCGGAAAGAAGACCCGCGAAGCGCCCATACGAGATCCACGTTTCAGCCCCAAAATAGCAGTTCCCAGTCAAATCAGTGCCCTGACTGCCCACTGCTGCCCTCCCATCCACACGTCAGGTTGCCACCATGATCGTGTCGTTGATATGCAAATCGTCATCACGACATGGCTGAGCCACTCGTCCCAACTCAAACAGTGTGGGCATGTGAGCTGTCAATTTATGGGCTTTGTCCCTGGCAGCCCTGGCAGATCTTGCTCAGAGAGACTTACTCAAAGAATTGTGTGTCTCGAACTGCAGGTATTTCTACTTTCTTTTTGCAGCGAACAAACGATTGTGCTGTGCACAAGAAATTGCAGAAAGAGTGAGAAAGAGGCGTGTCGCAAAATCTGAAATGTTTCTGTCCGGTTTGGGCCAAGGTCTTGGCTGATGGCCGGCCGTTTTGCAGTCAAAAAGAATCTGACTCCTCAAACAGCGAGAGACACACTCGGGTCAATCAATCAATCAATTAATCAACCATCAACCAGTCAATTCCATTTGGTGCAGATGCATTCCAGCGCCAGGCCCGCCGGCCAGGGAACAAAACACGCGACAGAAACCCGAATCAGACTTCCAGCACAGCCCCAACATCGAACGCAGCCCGTGTTCGAACCATCGTGAGCCGGTGCCGTGGTCGGCTAAATCTGGCTGCGTATCCTCATCTCCAGATACGGTCCATCAATGGGCCAACGTCAGTGCCTTTCGTCTCCGCCTTTACGCGCCTGGTGCAGTGGCCCCTCCTCGCCCCTGAAATGGATATCGTCAATTACTCTTGTCCCCTGGGACTTTTCGCCACGTCTCTCGAGGGCCACACCGTATTGTTGTAGGGCATCGGACAACTGGGAAGCCGCAGTGGGTGAGTAAGGCTACGGTCGGGGTCTTTCATCGGCCTCTGCCAGACGACGCATGAACCAGCGGACAGGCGCAGCAGCAACTTTCGCACCGGGCCTCGGCTGCCGTCGCTCGGTCTTCCCGGAGTCTGGTAACCTTATGTCGCACCTTGGCGCAGTGAACCGTCCAGCGTCTTGCTTGTGGGGTCTGGATACACACGTGGTCCGCAGCAAAGTTTGCGTACTTGTCTACAATGTAGACGATTCATTTGTCGAGATATCTGTCTTGCCTCCTTGAATATCGCCTCAGCAGCATCGTCGCGTGGCCCGACTTACTCGGGGTCTCCTATCGACTTATATGAGCTGTCCCTCGGCCTTGACTCAGGGTCCGGCGGCTGGACTATAATCCGGCTATGGAGAACCTGAGCTCGATATTGCCCCGCCCCCTCACCTTCATGGATCTCCTCGCCCGCCGCTGCCCCTCGTGAATCGTCATAGCCTTGTGGTCGCGTCAACGGCGCGGCCGCTGGCTCGCGCGAACTGCCGCTCCTGGGCCACATCTCGTCCAGTCTCGGACATGAAGAGTGCCCCTGGTTCGCTGGACGCGGAACTGGGCGCTTTCCCGATCCCCACGCTGGGAGAAAAAAAGAACCTAGCAGGTCCCTGCTCCGCGGCATCGGCCTTAAATATATCTCCTGTCTATAAGTCTCAGGGTCCTGAGGCGATCTCGCACTCCCTAGTGATCGGTGCTTCTCTCTCTGCGTCAGATACCAAGTTCGCGGAAGTCACAGCCCCTCGGTGTCGTCCCAGTCTTTCATCACCCACCTCGACGGCGAGCGCATAATTCTCCGAGACCCTGACTGGACTAGACTGCGGCGCTACAGCGTTCGGCCGAGACCCGTACCTAAAGAGTAACTAGATCACACCATGCCTCTTCCTCAGGGCGTCTACCGGGCAGACCAGGTCGGGTCCTTCCTGCGTCCCAAGGCTGTCCTGACCGCGCGCAACGAAGCCTCTGCTGGAAAGATCACCACCGAGGAGCTCCGCAAGATCGAGGACGAGCACGTTGCTGCCGTCGTGAAGAGCCAGGTAGAAAATGGGCTCCGCGCCGTGACGGATGGCGAGTTCCGCCGCGCCTACTTCCACATCGACTTCTGCATCCACCTCGCCGGCGTCGAGGCGCAGGGCTACATCTCGTCCACCAACGTCACGCCCCACGGCCTGCCCACGCCCCCCAGGCTGATCGTCACCGGGAAGCTGGGACACCCCAAGCCGATCCAGGTCGACGACTTCAAGTTCCTGGACTCGCAACTGCAGAAGCTGGGCGTGAAGGACTCGGTCTCCGCCAAGGTGTGCATCCCCTCGCCGACCATGGTGCACTTCCGCGCCGGGAGGGAGGCCATCGACAAGGACGCGTACCCCACGCTGGAGCCCTTCTTCGACGACCTCGTCAGGGTCTACCAGGAGGAGATCGCGGACCTCTACGCTGCGGGGTGCCGCTTCGTCCAGCTCGACGACACGAACCTCGCCTACCTCTGCGACGAGGGCATGCGCAAGGAGGCGGCCGCGCGCCACGGCGTCGAGCCCGAGGAGCTCGCCGAGAACTACGCCAAGCTGATCAACGCCGCCATCTCGAAGCGGCCCAAGGACCTGACCATCGGCATCCACCTGTGCCGCGGCAACTACCGGTCGCAGTGGTTCGCGCAGGGCGGCTACGAGCCCGTCGCCGAGACGCTGTTCAAGAAGCTGGACGTCGACGTCTACTTCCTCGAGTACGACGACGCGCGGTCGGGTGACTTCTCCCCGCTGCGCCACCTGCCCGAGAACAAGGTCGTCGTCCTCGGCGTGCTGAGCAGCAAGAAGCCCGAGCTCGACGACAAGGCCGCCATCATCGCCAGGCTGCACGAGGCCGCCAAGTACTGCCCCAAGGGCCTGGACCAGCTGTGCCTCTCCCACCAGTGCGGCTTCAGCTCCACCATGGAGGGCAACGACCTGAGCCAGGAGGAGCAGTGGGCAAAGGTCAGGCTCGAGGCCGAGATCGCAAAGGAGGTCTGGGGCGATGACCTGTCGAAATAAAATAGATGGGGTGATGTCTGCACGAGTGACGAATGGGGAGCGTTTAGCATGGTTGCTTCAACAGCGGCCCGTAATTTGAATTGTATTATCCAGATATTTTCTGGCAACAGAAGCGCACCGTGCGCACGCATACTCGATGAATTTGTCGTGAATTGGTTTATGATATCCAGATTTGTAAGGCTGAGCGCTCGTCCGGCGGATCATGCCATGAGGCAGACGACGGCGCTCTGTATACTCATTTATATGTGTCAAAGTGTTTTTGCGTTATCCAAAACATCATGTCAGGCTGTTCCCAGATACCGTACTGAGTAACAACTCGAATAAAAGCAATCGAAGCACCCTCCATATTGGTTTACACAACTAGCTGCTGATTTTGTGAGCATCACCGCACTTGATTATCAAGGACATTTTGAGTGTTTACACATAGCTGGCGGGGTGAAATAACCACGGGTATAACTGTTGAGTTCGGTAATGACAACCATCAACTTGAGGTTTCGCATACCTCAAGTTCTCATATTAACAATACAACACCCTTGAATTCGTAGGGGCTGCGACATGGCTGAACAGCATATTCATCTCTAGTTTTCAAAATTAAACGACTCTTTGTTTTTCATGTAGACGCAGCAATACTTACACTCTCTGCGCCTAATGAGGGAGCGTGGGTATCGATGGTATTTGTGTTTCATTAAGCTGAATCGGTTTTCTATCAGGGAGGCATGTGGAGTTGCTTTGGATCAAGCTTCGCATAAAGCTCAGATCATGTTTTGGATATGGTGCCCTGTGAGCGGCTGATGTGGGCAAATATTTCCTGACGTTGATATTCATTCATATCATGAAAGTCATCGAAAAGCCCGCAAACGACGTTGTGAAATCGGCCAACGTCAACGCGATCCCTCTTGTTCGGAAAGCCAGTCCAAGTTCGGGGCACGTTTGCTCATCGCTTCGAAAGCTCTGGAGATAAGTGGACATGCAGGCAAAAGTTGATTTGGGACAAGAAAATTCGGGTATTTGATGTTATGCTAATCTTGGCGACTCCAAGGCTTATCAATGGTGGTGTCGTGTCTATTGATAGCATTTGATGTATGCAACCATGAAGCCGTCCTTATTGCTGGCTTCCTTTGTCTTGTATCCGTCCATCCTCCAGCCCAACTTGAATGGTTGTCTTGTCATTGAAGTTCTGTGATCCAGATAGTCCACCCGCCACTTTATCATTCCTTGCCGTCAGACTGACCAGAAAGCCACCAATTGACAGGCCCATCAGCACCCACCATATGGTCTTAAGACTATCTGAAAACACCCATCGATATGCTTCCTGTATTGGCTCTGGAAAGTTTTCAATAATCTCGTATGCAATCTCGGCGTGACTGCCAGGAATTGCTAGGCTGGCCGGTATCCTGTTCTCTCTCACGTTCCGGGAGACGATCCTCGTCCATTCATTTTGGAAAATGACTCCGCCAAGTCCGACTCCGAAAGCTGTGCCGAGACTGCGGGCGAACACCTGAATACTAGTTGCAATGCCAATATCCTCTCCTCGTTGCCGAGCTTGCACGGCGAACAGAGGCATCGGGAACAAGATACCGGCACCGATAGACGCCAAACAGCGAGGAGCGTACAGGACGGCTTTACTACTGTCCGGGGCCATTGTGACCTTTGAAATCTATTAGCTCATTCCGGTACGGGCGGGGCACATATTGCTTACATTGGAGCCCACTCCTGCCGCAAGGAGAGCCCATCCAATCGAAATCAGAAGCTTGAACTTCTGCGTCCGCTTGACGATGATACTCGCCACCAGGCCTGCCGGGGCAGAATAGGCCAACGTCGTCATGCTCTCAAGTGCAGAATGAAGAAGGCTGTGCTGCATCGCGCCGAGAAACTTGAATGCTGTCAGTATGTTCCCTTCAACGGCGAATTTGGATGTCTTACGAAGAGAATAAAGTAATAAGTGTAGCACCAAACTATCAACCCTTGAAGAAAGCTGGTCGAAAACCCGGTGACGGCAGACCGATCATTGAAGATCCTCAGCGGCATCATTGGCCTCGCTGCTACCCGCCACTCGATGTAGACATAGACCGCATAGAGGAAGGCACCGACGATCAGAGGTGCGAGAACCTTTGCAGAGCTCCAGGGATGAGACACCCCTCCAGAAGTGAGGCCCACCAGGAATAAAGTGGATGCACTGGTAATGGCGGACAGACCAAGCCAGTCTACCATGCCCAGCTTCTTCACGAAGGAAGACGTATCCTGGTGCAAGTGCAAGCAAAAGATGAGACCGACGATAGACGGAATGCATATCGGAAGATTGATCCAGAAGACCCAACGCCAACTCGTATAAGTGCCAATGGCACCACCGATTGGTATTCTTTTGCGTGTCATTTATTAGTCTCAGACTCCAGCGGGATTCCACACATGAGAGGATCAGGCTTAACCTACCCTATGTTTGTCCCCAAGCTCCAGGCCAACGCCGCAAACGCCATATACAGTCCGCGCTCACTCATCGTGCTGATATCGGACAGTATAACCTGCACGAGCTGGATCATGCCACCGGCCCCGAGCCCTTGCACCACTCGCGCGCCGATCAGCCATGTGACCGTTTTCGCAGTGGCACACAAGATACTGCCGAATGTAAAGATAGAGACAGCTGTGAGTATTGGCCATTTGCGTCCGAAGATCTCGCTTGTTGTGCCATAGATGGGGATTGCGACGGTCTGCGCGAGGAGGAACGATGTTCCGACCCAGAAGGACTCGACGGAGGTGCTCTTCAAGTCTTCGGCTATGGCTTGCAAGCAAGCTGCTACTATCACAGCGTCCATTGCGCCGACGACCGTGACAGCGCACAGGAAGAATACGGTGAGCTTGAACCGGAGAGACTTGGGCTGAGGCTTTTCTTCCTCCCCTGGTGACTCAAGTCCGGAGCTTTTCCCAAGGGCCTCATCGGCCTTGCCTTGGGAAGACGGTTCTGTGGTGGTGGAACCCATGGTTCAAGGAAAGAGCACCCAACGTGCGCGTACGGGTCCAAAGGATTAAGCACGAGGAGAACAAAAGCGAAGCTATGAACAAAATACGAAGTGCATTCGATAACACATGAAGATTTAGCAAGAAAACATCCAGGTTTCAAACGACATATGGAAAAGGACTTAGAGCGTTGCAAGTTTGAGTAAAATATGTCCGATCCGTAGGATGAATACCAGCCGTCACCATCTCGTAAGTGAATCCAATGACTTCGTGTCAGCGCTTGGCAACAACATCGGGTGCCGAAATTCGTCGAGAAAGAAGCAATTTACACCCAATTGTGTCATAGGAACGTTGAGACATTATCTGGTGTAGCTCGACCAAGTCCGGATCGAGGCATACTCCGAACCTGGTGAGTAATTCTCTGCTCCATATCTCACAAGGCTGCACGCCGACTTCACGATCCTGCAAATCCTTTGTACAAGCGAGGTTTGGAATCCTTTTGAAGAGGGTGAGGTGTAAACTCATTATCAGTAATCCGTTGGGCACCACACTGTCTGACTTGGCATTGCAGACGAGTCACACTGCCAAGGCTGTGCGCCAATTGGCGTGCGGCTATGCGGCTCTTATCAGATCTGTTGAGTGGTCAGCACAATGTGACACCCACACGCCACTGCGCTCAGCAGCCTAATTAGACGGTCGTAGTTCATTAGATCTATACATACTCTTAAATCTAAACTCATGTACTCGGGAATTATAAAACGTCTTTGTTCTTGAAGATTATTAAATAAACATATCACCAGCTGGTAAGATCGGACCTAGCATGCAACTGTATCATGCTCGCATTCAACGTTATTACCTATCACAAAAAACAGCAGTCAGCAGGCAGCCTCTGGAGGGTGGCCTCGGACCCGCCTCCCTGGGATTGGGACCCCATGCCGGGACGAGACTTAACTAGGCCCTTAATAATTCATAACCCGCCCCCATTTACATAAAAACCCTCATCCAAGTGGAGCTTTTGCTCCTTGCTCGTTTTGTTCTATGCACACGCCTCCCTTGCTATGTTGGGGGCGTTCGCAGATAAGAAGCCTGTCTCGGAGCTGAGATCAGCGCTAGCACTCAATACGCCCCTGTTCGAGAATCTTTTCCTTGGATTTCTAGAAGTCTCAAAGGATCGCGGTCCGCACAGCCGCGTTGTTCAAAATTACAACGGGCAGACGCTCCTCCCACCACGATCCGACCACCTCTCTACCATCAATCTCTCTTCCCCTTCTGCATAGTTGAAGTTGCATTTTTTGCCCACCCCGTCAAGATGTCAGAGACTCAAACTGCTCTGGAGCTGGACGCACCTGCCCTCCTCAAGGTTCGGCTGCCACTCCCCCATCGTCTGAACTGCTTCCTCAGGCTCTGGATCCTGAAATTCTTGGCATATGTTTACTATGCAGTCGAAAGACTCATCCACCCGCCACCATCATGGACAAACCCTACCCTGATCAAGCACTATTCATGTCGTCGATCTTTGCCCACCCGAATCTTCTTCCCGCCAGACTATCAGGCTGGCGACGCTCCACTGCCGCTATATCTGAATATCCACGGAGGTGGATTTGCAGTCGGGGACCCCCAACAAGACGACGAGTTTTGTGTAATGTGGGCAAAACGGACTGGAATGCTTATCGTCTCTCTTGATTACTCCAAGGCCCCGGTCTACCCATTTCCTACTGCAGTCTATGATATAGGGGCTGTTGCTGAGGCAGTCCTTGCTGATGCTAGTCTACCTATTGATAAGACTAAAGTTATCATCGGAGGGTTCAGTGCAGGTGCAAACCTTGCACTCTGTGCAAGTCAGCTGCCTGGCTTAAAGGGCAGGATTAAGGCGGCTCTGACTTTTTACCCGATTGTGGACTGGAGTCATCCCCCCAACGTCAAGTTGGAAAGACGTCCCTATAAAGGCGGCCCCAAAGACTCGCTCGAGATCCCAAGCTGGTGGTTTGATTGGGCGTATGTCTCGCCGGGTCAAAACCGGCGTGACCCCTTACTCAGCCCATGCTATGCCCGGAAGGAGGATCTCCCCCCTTGGATCTATATGATTGGAGCGCAGTGGGACGTTCTCAGGCTGGAAAGCCAGGAGATGATCCATGCACTCGCGGGGCTCCAGGACCGGGATCAGGAACAAGACTTTGAAGAGGGCACTTACAAGTGGACACTGGCGATGGGATGTTCGCACGGATTCACCCATCACTTCGGGGCCAAGCCAGAAAAGAAGTTGAAGAGGGAGAAGAAATGCGTCCCCATCTACGAGGAGGCAATCACGTGGCTGGAGAAAGTGCTGGCCACAGAGAAATGTAAGCTCCGGCCTGTGGAACCTGAAAGAGGACGCGTACTGATGTTATCGAAACTTTAGAAAGTAGTGGCATTGTGGTTCGATGGTGCCGAAGATCGACGGTGAGCCCTTCTTTCTGACGGCCCACATGAAGAATCTTCCTTGTCACTATCTGTAAAACTATCGAGAGTTCGGGACGGGGTCAAGACCTAGACAAGACAATAGAAGGCTTTACCTACAACTTGATAGATGAGTGAATGTGCTGTGATGGAGGCCTTATTTTATGGAACTGGGATCATTCTTGAGCCCAAGGATGCGTTACTTGTCACAAAGTAATGGGGAGGCGGAAGACAAAAACGGTAGAGAAAAGCAAGCCCTGGAGTTTAATCATTCATGACTACGTTCTTCGCGTCTCAAGACTGAAGAAGAATTCGCAGCTTGGTGGATGCAGAGGCTCATGTAAGCGGAAGAAAGACAAATTCTCGGGGGAAACCAGTTTATTGAAATCGTTGACACCATATCGGCAGAAAACGCACAATAAGATTTCTAGAAGTGTGTTCTAACAACATCCTGGCCCGCTCTGATCGCATACTCGATCAGCTCGAACATATTGAATCCACTCGCATAATAAGTCTTACCCTGGCCTTGCAACCTCTCGAATTTATCATAATACCCCATGGCCAGCTCATGCTCATCAAAGTGTGGGAAGTAATCATTCTCCTGAAAGGCCAAAATATCTTCATCGGTGACTGGCACAGCCACTGATGTGTTGTCTCGGGGATCCCTGTTCAGCTTAGAAAGGGTGGACTTCAGCCGGTTGTAGGCTTCAACTTTGGTCAGGTTCCCACGATAGGGACCCCACGAGGACGTGATGGCGACCTCGAGGTCGTGGTGCAGCTTGACGGCCACGACCGGCTCGCCTGTGGGGTCGACAGGGAGCATCGGGTGAGGGCTGGCTGCCCCAAAGGTCATAGCGTGAGGCGTTTTCATGCGGACCGCGCCCGAGAAGAAGGAGTTGATCCCTACAGCAGAAAAGACTGCCCGCTCGCTTTCGGTGAGGTCTAGCCCAGCGCTCTCCAGGGCGCGAAGAGTGGGTGGGAAAGCCATCACGACAGCAGAGCATGGCTGCGTCTTGGTCTGACGATGGGGATCCTGAGACGTGTGGTATTTGATCGTGGGGTGGTCACCCGTCCGATCTATCTCAGTTATTGAAGTACCGAGATAGATTGGTCCCTGTATCGACTTTTCTGCATATCGAACAAGCACGTCGTGGAAGTCTGATCGCTTTGAATTAGCACACTGGAATTGGAATGATTTGCCTGGAGAGCTTACCAGCAATGTTGACTTCTACTCCTTGCTGCACTTTCAGCAGAGCCATCATGACATCCGGGGTCAAATATTGAAGCATATAGATCTAGAGGCTATTAGCTGATGACATGAGAAGATGTGCATGCGGTATTTATCTTACAATTGGGACCTGTCTGTAATCCCCATACCCATACGCTACCATGGACTGGATGAACACTGTCTGGAGAGCTTTGTACTGATTCTTGGCTAACCAATCGGCCGTGGTCACTGTGAGCTCATCCGGGATCCCATGCTAAGATTTGTGAGTTCATGCTGCTGAAGATACGAGACGAGGAGCCGCTTACTCTGTAACTCGCAGCGGTGTTATACAAGTAGAAATTGTTGTTCCACCAGTGCACGTATCTACCGACTTCTTGCATGAGGAGCTGGACGAAGCCAGGAGGAGGCTTGGCCCTTTCCCATAGTTCTCCAGTAGTGGTATTGTACTGATACTTGTTACCTGAAATGAATGGAACCGAGACCACACCGCTTTTTACTATCATTTTGATGGATTCTCTGTAGGTTGGTGGTGTGAAGATGAGAGCACCTAGTGGACTAAAGCCGCCACTGCGATCGTGGAACGTCAGTAAAAATCATAAGTCTTGTCTGGGCGGGATGCATACTCTTGATAAACGGCTTGGCATTTCCCTCCCACGGCATCTTGTTTCTCAAACACCACGGTTTGCTTGCCTTTCAACTCGAGCTCAGCCGCGGCTGTGAGACCTGCTGGGCCAGCCCCGACAATGCACACAGGGTGACCACTGGCGTCTTGAAATTTCAAGACGCCCAGGGCGAGCGCGATTTTCTTGAGAAGGCCCTGCATTCCTTGGGGTTGATGAATGTGTGGTTGACAGGACTCCGTTCAACGTGAGGATGTGGTGTAGAAGATAACGACATAAAACCCAGGACGAGAGTCCTGAGAGGCGATAAGATAATCTAAATAGAGATCTCCAGCCATCTCTGCAAAATGCAAGATCTTGAAGCGAGGTGCCACACACCAAAGAGGATGTTATGTGTCACAATGACTGCGTCCGGCCCCCAAAAGGATGACCACCCTGTGAATCAGGAAGGCTGCGCTCCACATGGCGCCCCACAATTTGTATACCCCGGGGGGTGTACAAGTAATTAGAGACATACATCGAGTCGAAGCCTGGAGACGGAGATTGACGGTGGAGCCCATATTGTCTTATCAGTTTCACAAGTTGGAAGGAAGGTGTGTGGGAGTACTATTGATGCAAGTTGCCGATAGATCCGGACACAAGGCGCTGACAGGCGCAGGCACATCGGAGGTGCTTATCGAGAGAAGGCAAAAGGAACGTGGGTGTGGAATCTCAGCTCACATGGTAAGAGCCCAGCCTTCCTTCAGCCTTGACAGCCAATGTGTATGCCGATGCAAAGCTTCCCTCCGGCTTCGCCAACGTGGCGGTTTGGAAACTTCCACCCACGCGAGTGACTGTATACCTTGTTAAGTCTTGGCACCATTCCTGTTGCCCGGGCATGGTGAGAAAACCAGACACAAGTTTGGGGGCACTCATGTGAATGAAGGATCGACTCCCCGAAGACATACCTCGGCGTCACCGCGGCTGCCTTGCCAGATGATTCCAGGCCATGACTGAAGTCTTGTGTGGTTGTTCCTTCGTTTCTCGGCGAATACCGTACGAGAGAAACAGTGCGGACAACAGGCGATGTCTGAGTCTTATTAGTGCGAGGCTGATTGCGAATCGCGAGGAAATCTCGGGGGAAGGGGTGGCGGGATTTTGAGAGCTCGATGTAGATATGGCCCATATAAGAGTGGTCCATGTGGCCAAGAGGAGTCTCAATGAGCCTTCGGAGACAAAACCATGCATCCTGAGTCTTTTTTCTGATTGAACAAGGTCTTGGTCCTCGTTAAGCAAAATACATGGCTTCTCAATCCACTACTACGTGTGCGGACGCGCACGAGAAGGCCCAGGTCGAGCACGGTGCTCTCCAGCGCCCGGCACACATTGACCTCCACGGGAATGTCTTCGAACTACCCAAGTTCACGATGAAAGAAATTTACGATGCAATCCCGGCCCATTGCTTCAAGCCTTCCATCCCACGAGGTCTAGCATACGTTGTGCGAGACTACTTGTATCTCGGGGTCGTGGTATACACAACATACAGGTACACACCATTGTTACCATCCGCATACCTCCGAGGAGTTGTCTATGGACTCTCCACCATCCTAGAAGGAATTATCATGACTGGAATATGGATCCTAGCTCACGAATGTGGCCATGGTGCCTTCAGCAAGAACAAGAGACTCAATGATTCTGTGGGATTTGTCCTCCACTCATCCCTACTGGTGCCATACTACAGCTGGAAGATTACACACGCTCACCACCATAAAGCGACGGGGGACATGAAGCGTGACACAGTCTTCGTGCCTCATGACCGGGAAGGCTGGATCAAACACAATCTAGGTCACGACACCGATCCTATGACTGTGGAAAGCCTCTCGGAGGATGCCCCAGTGGTCACATTGATCCACTGTGTGCTCGTCCAACTTCTCGGATGGCCTCTTTACATGCTAGACAACTTGAGCGGTCAACAGGAACAACATGGGTTCCCCTACTACAGTCATTACTGGTTTGGAAAAGGCAGTGGGATTTTCAAAGATTCCGAGCTTCGACTTGTTTTCTACAGTGATATAGGAATACTCTTGACGACAGCATTACTCTACCTGGGCGTCAAGACCTTTGGGTGGTGGGAGATGTTGATATTCTACGGTGTGCCGTATCTTTGGCTGAACCATTGGATAGGTATGTGTAGACCCTTCTCCACCAAAAGTGATAGTTTAAAATTGCAAACTCTAACCTTCTCTTGCACAAATAGTCCTTATCACCTTCCTTCAACACACCGACGGGCGGCTTCCACACTATAGCCACAGCCGATGGACATTTGCTCGAGGTGCTGCAGCCACCATAGACCGGGACTTTGGATTTATTGACACGCATCTCTTCCACAACATCGTGGGGACTCATGTTGTTCATCACCTTGTATCGTCCATTCCATTCTACCACGCTCAGGAAGCGACAGAGGCTATCAAGAAAGTGATGGGCGACCAATACCATGCCGATCTCGAGACGCCCCTATTCAGCGCGTTCTGGAAGAGCCGGCGAGACTGTCAATTCGTCGAGGAGAGCCCGGGCATGGAAGGATCCGGGATATTCATGTTTCGCAACCTACACGGGAGGGGGGTGAAGCCTCGCAATCTGGTCGGGGTCCGGCACTGAAGACTCTGCAGGGCAGGCGGCATGGCCCCTTCGAATTCCGCAAGGAGACTTTTGGGACCTGTAAGTGCAGTTGCGGATTAGACTTCTCACTTCATACTTCTACAACACGTTGAATCTGGTGAAAGACACTCAGCTGGGGTACTTCGGCTTAGGAATGGCTTGATAGCTTGGTTCTCAAGGGAAGAGGAGGCAAGATGTGGTATTTCCCTACGGCGATATACATTCAACCTTTAACATTAGACTATTAGATAGACTATGTCATCATTGGCTGCATTAGCCCGGCGGTACACTTTATGATGCTTTCTCATACTTCAAATTGCTGGCCACACTTGTCAACGGCTGATTAGCTGAGAACCCCAGGTCTCTGTTCAGACGTCATGTGTGAAACCCCAAGAGCGAGAAAGAGGATAATAATGGTGCTTTATCCTCGGGCTCACCAAAGTATCAAATCCTTCCTTGACTCATCATTGTGGAACCGGAACGGTGACATGAGGACCTCGAAAATGTTGGATTAGCTGAACCATCGATTGTATCCCTTCATGTACTTTCCGTTGATGATTAAATGGCCCATGGTTCGAACACTCTGCCTTATTATCCTTATAAGGTTCTTTAGCCTTGACCCTGAACTTGCGCAGGACTGGATAACCTCTTGTAGGCGATGGCCCTGAGAAAGCAACAGAATTGGGAATGACTGGCAATTCCTGCTAACAAAATAGAAATTGTGGACAAGTGTTACAAATTGAACTACAGCAGCATCATTGAGCTCTAAAGCATTCTCTAGATATAATTAGAAGGGGAAATTGTTTCTTCTAGGCGCGGATGTTCTTGGACTTTTTACCCCTGACAATATTAGAAAAACCTGCGCCCTCACCCCTCTTGCGCACCGTTCCTCATCTTTTTCTGAGCTGATTAATAAATACGTGGGCCGATGCTCGCTAGTTCTAGACCGCCTGAACGACTCGCAGGCACAGGGCCCGCAAGGTAGACTAAGTAGAGCCCGGCTGGAGACAATGAATTGGCCTGCCGCTTGATGTGGAAGACGAGCGGCGGTATGCGGAAGGGTCGCGGTCAGGATGGGCCCTGAACACATCATATCGGACGGAGGTCGGGACCGACAAGGCGATCCATACTGGGACGAACAACGGTCGTGGTACCTCACAGACACTCGTGAGAAAGCGGCCGCTCCCCGAGATATGAGGCTACCCTT
Source organism: Diaporthe citrichinensis (assembly GCA_014872995.1). Classification (NCBI taxonomy): domain Eukaryota; kingdom Fungi; phylum Ascomycota; class Sordariomycetes; order Diaporthales; family Diaporthaceae; genus Diaporthe; species Diaporthe citrichinensis. Next base: position 153,820 of record JADAZR010000057.1, on the reverse strand, counting down.
CAATTATCTCATGTTGCTCCGATGCACGTTGAAATATTCGCCTCATACTGAAGAGTCGGAGTTTCCTGTTGTGGACATATTTAAGAGACTGCAGAGTAAAGCAGGTTTGTTTGAGTGAGAACAGGAAGCGTGATGCTCTGCAGATGAAGCCGACGTTCTGCCGCTCCCCCGCCTTCTAGGTCCCATTGAACAGCCGACAAGACGGGGGATGTGGAGAGAGTCGGTGGAGCCCCTATCCCCATAAAGACAAAGTTCGATGGTCGGGCCGAATGCTTGCACTTTGCAAATGGATCATCTCCCCACGGAGGATGGGGGTGGGTCTCATTTTGTGAACGAGTGGTATGACGTCGTGCACTTCCAACGATCGTCAGGAACAGCATTGCTCAGCAGCAGATGGGACGAACCTGTGGCCCAGAGATGCCAAGCTGCGGGAGGCGGTCGAATCTCGTGGTAAGCAACGGCAGGAAGCTTGTGTCTGGGTGCGGCTCAAGTGGCCCCATGTCCCGGGGAGACGCCATGCATACCCTCGGCTCGGCAGCCACAAATGCAAGGACAATGGATGGAGAGGGCGAACATGTCGGCCACGGCGACATTCGAGAACGGTTGTGCCTTCCACCTGACCACAAGGCCGACATTGAAGTGGACCAGACCCAGTCGACAGTCGCCCGTTCCCCACGGGTCTCCAGAGTCTCCATAGCCACAGCAGAGCTAGCATCCGGCTCGGAAGAGCATTGCAGGAAGGCCGAGATGCACCCCGCGAAAACGGGGGACGACCGAGTCGTTCACGAGCAAAAAAGCGAATCAAGTCAGCCCAGGACGGGCCAATTACATGCATCCCAGCGCGAAGCCGGCGAGGGATCAGGGATCGTCACGGATGACATGCTGCAAACAACCTCCGGTGTTCCGATCAACGGCTGAGCAAGTGAGCACTTGACGGCTCACCGTGGTACAGTAGCTTACGTGGTTCCGTCATAGCACATGGTGTGTACCGGAGTAGTCCATACCCAACACCGAGGGAAGGGCCGTTCAACCATGATGCCAGAACAAACAGAGCAGCCTGCAGGTACCCGGAATTGCCCCCCCCCCCCAGCCGAGCATAGGGCATGCATATAAGATGGCGGTCATCCCTCACGCTCACCAGAAGAGATGAGCCTCCTTCTCCCCCCACGCATTGCTGCCTTGTCGACAACCATCCAGCACCATGCAGACTGTTTCAACCCTGCTGCTCGCAGCAGCCGGCGTGGCTTCCGCCTACGACTACTCGCAGGACGGCAACTATGGGTCGCCGTTCCCTGACACGGTGCACCCCGGCTTCGAGTCGGAGAACCCTGTGACCATCAAGGGATCTCAGGAGTTCCAGGCCTCGCCTCCCAAGTACCCATCGCCATGTAAGTGATAATGGTCTTTCACGGCTCCTTCATAACTTGACACAAATCAGAAGGCTGACACTTTCTTCTCAGGGGGTGAAGGACTCGGCGACTGGGCCGACGCCTACACCAAGGCGCGCGCCTTCGTCAGCCAGCTCACACTGGAGGAGAAGGTCAATCTGACCACCGGCACGGGGTGGGAGACGGACAAGTGCGTCGGCCAGACGGGTGGCATCCCCCGCCTCGGCCTGCGCGCCTTGTGCCTCCAGGACAGCCCCACGGGCGTCCGCGACACCGACTTCGTCAGCGTCTTCCCGGCCGGCGTCAACGTCGCCGCCACCTGGGACCGCAGCCTCGCGTACCTCCGCGGCCAGGGCATGGGCGAGGAGCACGCCGGCAAGGGCGTCGACGTGCAGCTGGGCCCCGTCGCCGGTCCCCTCGGCCGGTCCCCCGAGGGCGGCCGCAACTGGGAGGGCTTCTCCCCGGACCCCGTGCTCACCGGCCAGATGTTCGCGGAGAGCATCAAGGGCATCCAGTCTGCTGGCGTCATGACAAGTGCGAAGCATTACATCGCCAACGAGCAGGAGCACTTCCGCCAGCAGCCTGAGTCCCACGATTTTGGATGGAATATCACGGAGCCTAACTCGGCGAACCTGGATGATGTGACGATGCACGAGCTTTACCTGTGGCCTTTTGCTGGTACGTCTTGCTTACCTATACACCCCTTTCAGTCTTTGGGACATTCCTCTGGTGAATAGTCCCGCCATTGTAACCTGGAAGCTGACTTCATGGACAGATGGCGTCAAAGCCGGGACAGTTTCGGTCATGTGCTCTTATAATCAAGTCAACAACAGCCAGGCGTGCCAGAACTCGTACATCCTCAACTATCTCCTCAAGGGCGAGCTCGGCTTCCAGGGCTTTGTCGTCTCCGACTGGCAAGGCACCCATTCGGGTGTGTCTTCCGTCCTCGCAGGCCTCGACATGACCATGCCCGGAGATACCTTGTTCTCGACCGGAGACAGCTACTTCGGCTCCAACCTGACCATCGCCGTGCTCAACGGTACCGTCCCGCAGTGGCGCCTTGACGACATGGCTGTCCGCATCATGGCCGGCTTCTTCTTCGTCGACCTGCCCGTCGAGCGTGAGCCCATCAACTTCTCCTCTTGGACGCGCGACACGTACGGCCACGAGCACTACTACGGAGGTCAGGGCCCCATCGTCCAGATCAACGAGCACGTGGACGTCACGGCAAACCACTCTGCTATAATCCGCGAGATCGGCGCCGCCAGCACTGTCCTGCTCAAGAACAGCGGTGTGCTGCCCCTGAAGGGCACCGAGCAACTGACGACCGTCTTTGGCGAGGACGCTGGACCCAACGTCAACGGCCCTAATGGCTGTTCTGACCGAGGATGTGACAATGGAACCCGTAAGCAGTTTCTGGATCTATTTTGAACCGTCTCAAGGGGGGGAAATACTCCTATCTGTAGCCTGCACTTCAAAGGAATTATCAGGCTACGGGTTTTGAGACAGGCTATGGGCACAATGTGACCTGTCTCCCCTTCCCTCTCCCCCATATTTGAAAGAAATACATTACTTGGTGCTTTGATAGCTGACTCCTTTTCCTGCAGTTGCCATGGCCTGGGGCTCAGGCAGTACAGAATTCCCCTACCTGGTTACTCCCGACACTGCCATCCAGAACTACGTCCTGGCCAATGGCGGCAACTACGAGTCTATTCTGGACAACTGGAACCTCGACACTGTCTCTGCCCTGGCCCGCCGTGCCAACGATCTGAACGCACCAGCTATTGTCTTTGTCAACTCCGACTCTGGAGAGGGATACATCGCAGTCGACGGCAACGTGGGTGACAGGAAGAACCTGACCCTGTGGCAGAACGGAGATGCTGTCATCAACGCCGTGGCTGCCGAGAGCAACAACACCATTGTGGTAGTCCACTCGGTTGGCCCCGTTATCCTCGACGACTACGCCAACAACCCCAACGTAACTGCTATCCTCTGGGCCGGAGTTCCGGGCCAGGAGAGCGGAAACGCCATCGTCGATGTGCTCTACGGCAAGGTCAATCCCAGCGCCAAGCTGCCCTTCACCATCGGCGCCAACCGCACCGACTACGGCACGGACATCCTGTACACGCCCAACCACGACGTGCCGCAGATCAACTACGTCGAGGGCGGCTTCATCGACTACCGCGCCTTCGACAGGTACAACGTGACCCCGACGTACGAGTTCGGCTTCGGCCTGAGTTATACCACCTTCGAGTACAGCGACCTCAAGGTGACGGCCCACACCAACGTGTCCGAGTACACCCCGTCCGCGGCCTACACCACCGATGCCAAGACATACGGCAACTACAGCTCCGACCCGGCCGACCACCAGTTCCCCGAGGCCATCAACGCCACCCGCGTCAGCTTGTACTGCTACCCGTGGCTTAACAGCACCGACCTGAGCGCCGCCTCGGCCGACCCTGACTACGGCGTCGAGTTCGACTACCCGGCCAACTCCCGGAACGGCTCGGCACAGCCAATCCCCAGGGCTGGCGGCGCGCCCGGTGGCAACCCGCGGCTGTACGACGTGCTCTACACGGTGGAGGCGACGGTGACCAACACGGGCGCCGTGGCGGGCGACGAGGTGGCGCAGCTGTACGTCTCGCGCGGCGGCGAGTACGAGCCGGTCCGCGAGCTGCGGGGTTTCGAGAGGCTGGCGGCGATCCAGCCGGGCGAGACGCGCACCTTCAGCGTCGGCGTCACCCGCAGGGACGTCAGCTCGTGGGACACGGTGGCGCAGGACTGGGTCGTTCGCGATGCCGCCAAGACGGTCTGGGTCGGGCGGTCGTCGAGGGATTTGCCCCTGAGCGAGGCGCTTGCTTAATGATATGATTAATGTGTAGCATGAGTATTTGAGCATTGAGCAGTAGGCGGGGAGGTGTTCTTTCGATACTGTATATAGTTATGGTGTGAATTGTATTTTCTGGAAAAGATATTCTTGCCTGCGTATCGCTTATCTGTGCACTGTTTGTAGCAGGTCGGGTCAAGGGCGACCCAGTCTGCGTGAGGTTCAGTTCACCTCAGGATGCCAGGCTGAGGGGCGGGTGAAATGAGACTTCTGCGATGCTCATGGTGTCTGTTGCTCCCTTGAGTATCAGTGTTTAATGGGCGAATTCTCCATTGGGATCTGCTCATTAATGTACAATTTCCTTATAATAAGATGGGCGAACAGAACAACGCTCATGTGCACAGCTCAACCTCCACCCACACCACTCACTCGATCACACCGCGCTATCAGTGACAGGCACCGTTATCAGCGTGTCATAAACTTGGCAAGATCCAGTGGTGCAGGGCCAAGACCAGATAGATCGCCCTGACAGTCCCCCGGATGGAACAGATGATCTCGCTGATGATGTGCATTCCCGCCGTGCTTGATTCCTCTTGGCGATTGCTGGGCGTGCAGGTGGTGGGTTGCAAGGCGCAGAGCCTCATCTGTGGGCCGAGACATCATGTATATTTGAGTCTGGGACGACAGGCCGTCGTGTTGTGTCCATGGCGCCCTCAAATGAGAACGACAAGTTGCATCACGCCTCAGACAGATGATGGCAAGGCGGCAAATTTGGGAGTCGCAGTAATTCCCTTGAACAATGCCAGAAATATTTTGTTGATGGGGCTACTGTCGCTGGGTTACATCATGACACTGGCAGAATTGAACAGCACGAGAACATTGTTTGGCCATTCAAGTTGCATCTGTCGTGATCTGGCCCTGACTGTTGTCATACTGGAGAGTAATGGCATCGTGGCCCGTATCGCCGTCCGTACCCACCACTTCAAAGTGGGCCAAATGGGGGCCGCGGCAGGTGACACTACTTTTAGCAGAGGGTCAGGCCAGCGCGAACGAAGCTGTACTTAAACGGGCGAAAAGCCACGGAGAATGACAGGAATGACAGCTGAGCCAAGGACAGAAGAGGAAAGTAAATAGACGGTGGCACAGGGTGGATGTCGGACGAACCGCCGATCATCGAGTGGCTTCGGTGCTAGGCTGCCGGAATAGGCAGCTCTCGCACGAGTCACTGGTTTTGTGGCTGATGGTGCAAGAATAGACCGCTGTGGGAAGTTCCTTGATTGCGGACACTGCATTGGTCGGCGGAGCACTTCCGTTTCCAGCAGTCGGTCGGGAAAGGGAATTGGACTGTCTGACCGTTGACGAGAATACTTTCCAACGTTGCTTTGTCTTGGTTCAGATGATGTGCCATTTGGGATGAACGTCATTTCTCAGATGAAGCGACGGTGCCAATTGGAGTGCATCGGATTGATGAACAGTGAGTGGTCGGTGGTACCTTGGAAGATTTCAGGGCGGCAAGGACCAGCATCCGAGCAGGCTGAGGACATGGCTACTGTGGTACGAACCAGAACAACAGGAGAGGGGGATGGCCAGTCAACGACCAGTTCACGGCTGACACAATCAGATAATTTCCCCCTATCCTGGCCCATTTGCCCGCTCTCGTCCAAACATGATGGGCTGAAGCGTCGTGCTGCGGGTGCTAGAGCATGATTAGGCAGGTCGAGTGGCGGAAACATCCCGCAATTGGCCGGGAGTTTAAATTAGGTTTTATGCTTATCTGGGGGCGAACTTGGTAACAAGCTGCCCTCTGACTGTGCACTCTACCCTAACCTACAGTAAAAACATACCAGACCAACAAAGTGTTACAGCTCGCATCCATGATCATTCAATCTATCCTATCCGTGCACATTTCCCCATTCACAACTCACGCATTAACCCCCACCGCGGACAAGCTATCACGCGCCCCATATTCCTCTTCCGGAAGGTGACCTCTAGACGGGTCCCTTTCTGGCCGTCCTGTCTGTGCCCACAGCCTGCCAGCCAGCCTGTTCGCCTCCCCACAGACATGTCTAAAGTCGGCCCCAGCTGGTCACTGGTCACCGGCCACCCGGGCAGCCGGGCAGCCGTTGACTGGCCAGCCGTTGGAAATGAACGGACCTGACGACATGCCGCCATCGCACCTCGCGCCCCCAATGGGAGGCCCTCGAGGTTAACAAAGCACGAAACACCAGCTAGACTTTATCCAGAAGGTCTGAGAAGAAAAACAAATCAACTGGCCACCCGCCTGCTGCTTGGCACCTCGCACTCGGGCCCCCTCTCCTCGCGTCTTCCACCCCCAAAATCCAGAACAGCGTCGATCCCAGATCTGCAAACGCCGGCTCGAGCTCTGCTTGGCTGATCAGGGCCCATATGCCTGCACACATGACTACCTTGGTTCACCGGCACTTACCGGCAGGCCTGGCCTGCTGTTCATCTATTTGGATTCCGTCCCAACTACCGGAAAGGAAGCTCCAGGGCTTCTTTGTGGGGGCCACTCCTTGACGTCTGTCATCTGATTTTTGAATTGGTGATGATGCCTGCATCCTGCCCACTGTCTGCGATCTCTGCACTGCGAGAAGTACATCCACAGCACTGAACACCTTTGCAGATACCCAAGTATCACGGACCCGATGGCGAGCTTGCCCTGCTCATGGATCGTCGTCACAGATCGCGTCCATCATTGGCGGGGGTCATTACTCGGTCGACCTCGGCCGGCCGAACAAGTGGACCATTCTCTGCATGCTTCGCCCGGGATCCTGGGGGCCCTGGCTGCAGGGTATCTGGACGGGCGAGGCCCTATCGTGGTAGGTGGCCTGGCAGTCCTGTCCTTGGCCCCTTGTGTTTGGTTACACTGCCGAAGACTAGGCGAATTACGAGATATGGCAGCATCGCCCACGTATTGACACCCCTTCCCTTATCGTGCCTGGCCCGTGAGATGAGAGGTTGCAACGCAGCATGGGGAATTCCCGACTTGGCATAGCAGGCGCCATGCTCCAGTCCGACATGGCAACCGGCCCAGCGTGTGGTGCTGATCAGCATCGAGGGGTCCAGAGTGGTGTTGAAGGAGGGGAACCGCCGCCCTCCACCACCAGACAGACCACCCCTCCGAAAGATATAAAGATGCAGGCCAAGCCGGTTGATCTCTTGGTATTGCAGCCTTGGTCTCCAGCCCTCTGCATCTGCTCCTTGGCCCTCACCATCGTTGGTCCTAGTCTCTTGGCCTCAGTGCTTGTCTTGTCTTGTCCCGTCTTGGTTGTGACCCTTCCTGCCTCTTTGCCCACCCACACCTTCTTCTCGATACCACCATCGCAAAAATGGCACCCCTCGTGAAGACCGCCTTGGTGGCAGCAGCCCTCGCCAGCTCTGCCGTGAGCGCCCCGTCCGGCGTCCACATCGGAACCCCTGCCAACGCCCCGGACAACCTGGGCCCCGGCAGGGCCTCGTTCAAGCAGGTCCGCAACCCCAACTACAAGTTCAACGGCGCCCTGTCCGTCAAGAAGACCTACCTCAAGTTCGGCAAGCCCGTGCCGGACTGGCTCGAGGAGGCCGTCGCCAATATCACCGCCGAGTTCGGGCTCGAGGGCCGCGCCACCGGCTCCGCCAGCGCCACCCCCATCGACTCGTTCGATGATGCCTACATCACCCCCGTGCAGATCGGCACGCCCGCCCAGACTCTCAACCTGGACTTCGACACCGGCTCCTCGGACCTGTGGGTCTTCTCCAGCTCCACGCCCTCCAGCCAGGTCAACGGCCAGACCGTCTACAACCCCTCCAAGAGCAGCACCTCCAAGCTGCTGAGCGGTGCGTCCTGGAGCATCACCTACGGTGACGGTTCCTCCTCCAGCGGCAAGGTCTACACCGACAAGGTTGCCGTTGGTGGCCTGTCCGTGGCCAGCCAGGCCGTTGAGATTGCCACCACCGTGTCCAGCTCGTTCACTTCCGAGTCTGAGACTGATGGCCTCCTTGGCCTGGCGTTCAGCAGCCTGAACACCGTCTCGCCCACCCCGCAGAAGACCTTCTTCGACAACGCCAAGGCGAGCCTGGACTCCCCAGTCTTCACTGCCGATCTTAAGTACCACACTGGTAAGTGGCCTGCAATTTGATATGAACTCAGAAATACAAGCACCAAGTATGAGAACATCAGAGCTAACTCATACTTACAGCCGGTACTTACAACTTCGGCTTCATCGACGACAGCGCCCACACCGGGTCCATCACCTACACCTCGGTGTCGACCGCCCAGGGCTTCTGGGAGTGGAAGTCGACCGGCTACTCCGTCGGCTCCGGCTCCTTCGTGTCGACCACCATCGACGGCATCGCCGACACCGGCACCACCCTGCTGTACCTGCCCGCCTCCATCGTGAGCGCCTACTACAAGCAGATCAGCGGCTCGTCCAACAGCAACTCGGCCGGCGGCTACATCTTCCCCTGCAGCGCCACCCCGCCCTCCTTCACCTTCGGCGTCGGGTCCGCCCGCATCACCATCCCCGGCAAGGTCATCAACTACGGCCAGGTCTCCACCGGCTCCTCCTCTTGCTTCGGAGGTATCCAGAGCAGCGCTGGCATCGGCATCAACATCTTCGGTGATGTTGCGCTCAAGGCCGCCCTTGTTGTCTTTGACGGCTCGTCCACCCCCCGCCTGGGCTTTGCCCCCAAGACCGTTTAAATACGTGTCTTGGTATCAAGCATCGGGTGAATCCTCGCTTTTCCTTAAGCGAGAAGGCAGTAAAACATGGCGAGGACATGTGAGACCACAGTGGTGGGACTTGACGGATTTATGAATCAGAGCCAAGGATAATATATTCATGTAGATATCCACAATACATATTTCATTAGTACCCAATGAGAATGACACCGTGGCCTGGACGCTTGAGAACAGCTCGATTTAGCGCAGTCAAATTTGCTCGTCCTCAATTCTGGCCCAGCACGCGTAGAATACGTGGGTGAGAACCGGTGAGGTTTGCGCTCCAGCACGGCCGACTTACTGAGAATTTTCAACAAGGCTAATGTAAGCTGGATCCGACAGCTTCATTGAAATGCAAATTAATACTAGTTATCTTCAAGACTGAATACTTTTGGCCAATGACTGGAAGGTAACTGTGATAAGTACATGTATCAAACAGACTCAGATGTTCGGAACGTTTTCACGTGATGTAATCTATGACCTAGGAACTGGAAAATGTGCTAAGCATAAACAAGGTGAGACCTTGATGACAGGTAAGACATTGACTGTAGCACGAAACGGCTCTGTATGAGTTTTACCTGCAATACATGAGTAACGTAGGATGTATGCCTTTCCGTGCAACCATCTAAAATTATCGGTCTGAGCAGCTCGCTACATACATACATGGCGAACTGGAGGCAGCCGAATTGTCTCGAAGGGTAACTTCGGGGTTATTGAAACCGCAATATTGGATCGCGTATTCATAGTATTACAAGATTGTATTAAGGGCTCAGTCTTCCAGGCTACGATTAAGCTTGAAGGCACGCCTAAGCGGGATACTTTGCACAGTGGTGTACCAAGGCTCCTTCCTTTATAGTGAGGGTCGTCACCACAAGTATGCCATTGCCAAGTTATTAGCGCTCTACCGCATCCCCAGTAGCCTCTACGTCCTTAGCGGTGCTGACTTATCCAGTAACCGCGAGGGGCTTGTCACTTGGGGCATCCTGATTGATCTTGCGGGTAGTGACTGCGGGTAGTGACGCAGTTCTGGCGGGTGACGCGGCTATTGCGGATAAACTTCCTTCGCCAAGGCTGATACAAAAGGAGTCGCCTGGTGCTCCGCAGTTGAATTGTAAATACATGGCTCAGTCTCTGGAGAAGGACCTCGATTAGCATGAATCAAGACTATTTTGTAATTCTCGCACTTACAAATTGCTCCCTTTCTCTCCCCCTTCCACTTGCTCTCTGAACATGGCATGCCCGATACGACAATACCCCCTACGCAAACCCCTCAATCACCGGCTCCCAATCCCAAGATGGCACCTCACTTTACCGGACGGGGTTGAAGCTGTACACACTGCCTACGTCGGAATCCAGCAGCATGGGCACCGCAACACCGTTGATGTTGAGAGGGCTTGCACTCAAGCTGCCGAGAAGATTCAGTCATGGCTGACATGTGAAACCAGCCCCTCAGCATTTGAATTTTGTCGCGTCATTGACGGGAATGACACACAAGACGCTGTCATCTGGGTTTGTTACTGGACCGACACCGAACTCTTCCACAAGGCCCTAGAAGGATTGTCTCTTGCCGCATTGCACATGAGTCTTGGAATTCCAGGCCGCAATCACATTGGCTTATGGCTGGAGGCATTTACAACAGCTGCTCAGCGTGTAGAGACCAACTATTCCGGCCTGGATTATCTCCCAGGTCTAGCAAAACTGCCCCGAACAAGCACATCCGAACATTCATTGTCAGCATATTGGGGAGCAGCAAGGGACCGAATCCCGGACTCGGCGCACGATCTTTTCGAACCAGATCCCACCTCCTCCCCTACTGCTCCTGAAACCACGCCGACAGGGCTCGGCCAGCGACTGAGCGGCTCGAATCCAAGAAATATTGTTCACATCCGTTCGGGCCAGTTTTGGGAGAACTGCGACGCCGAGGAAAGCGACTCGTACGAGCAGAAGCTCGAGCCTACGCTACGGGCAGGCCTGGAGTATCTGTGGACACACCCCCGGGAGTCCGGGGCCTTAGGCCTGCGATATCTCAGAAACGATGACGACGACGTGCCTATTTACCGGCCCGGCCTCGCCGCACACCGCAAGGAAACGTGCGGGGCGGGGTTCTTCACCAGCTTGGAACACCTTGAAAAGTGGGCAAAGAGTCACCGATCGCACCTTGCGATTTACAAAGGCGCCATGTCACACTTCAAGACGTTTGGAGACAACAGGAAGTTTAGGACATGGCATGAGGTTTCTGTTCTACGGGAAGGGGACGCGCGATTTGAATATGTGAATTGTGTACCACAAACTGGAGTGGCGGCGAATTTGCGTCTGAGGGTCGAGGATTTAGACGTTTAAGCCACGTCTACTAGTTAAATCATCCGTAGTAATTCCAAGGCCATTTTAACATCTTAAGTTTAAACGGACTGGTTCGTGATGCTTAGGCCCGGAATCTGTACCAACATCCGTCCCGGCAGGCGAGTGCCCGACCGAGTCGTACAAAATGCAGCATGATATATGTAGTCTCGGTATCTGCCTGCTCGAGGTCGGCCTGTGGGAGTCTTTCGTGCAATACGTAAATGATGGGAGTAGTGAATTGAAGCAAACCTTATTGCTGACGCAGATGAATAGCCACCTTTTGCCCCGGGTGGGGGGAAAGAAAGATGTATCTGAGGGCCGGCAACCATCGACAACCAGATTACAATCTACCAGGACACGTGGTTCTCACCAAGTGCTATGGGTCAAGCCCTTGAAAAATACCAATCAGTCAATCAGCGGCATCAGACTTCAACACCACAGGCGAGAAGCTATCACAGACCACCTTCAAGGAGCAGCACCAGCAATATGCTGCCCCCAACTCGCCTTTGTAGGTCAAATCTTATGCGTTGCAATCGCATGGGGCGCCATAGCAATCCTTTCACTCTGCGGCTCTCGCTCGAGCAGTGTCTAAATAACCAAGCTCTCAAGATCAGCGCCGATTTCCGGCGGAGACGCACGCTGTGGGGAATGAGAAAGCCTACATATTTGCACCCTGTCTCTGGTGCTGTGTAGTGAGGTGGGGATCGTATTCCCAGCCAGAGACATAAAGTTCGTCCGAAATTTCACGTGTCTGTACAGACGGACATACGCCAATCAGCTGAAGCGGCTTACGAGTTCGAAATTCTCACCGGAAAGTAAAGCTACCTTGGGTGCACATGACTACAATCAACAACTTCATCAATTTTCATCTCTGCACGTTCGACACACAAATACCACATGTTTAGTTCATGGAAAATTTCTGATGCTATGAGATAGGCTAGCTAGATACTCTATTATTCATCGTTGAATTGAACCCGCTGTGTATATATATTAACCGGCATGCTTAGGTACAATAGGCAAGTCTAAGTGAGGCTAGAATCAGAAACAAGGGTCGAATGGTGAGCCAGCAATTATCGATTCCAAGTAAAGGTGCTCCTTCGAAGACGACGTAGCGTACTTCTCCTTCGGTCCTTCGTCACAACATCACCACGGACCGGTTCCTACGTAGTCTTGGCGGTAACGAGCTCCCTGAAAACATCATACAACTCGTCAGGCTCCGAGAAGACGCGCCAGACTGTCGTCGGCACATCCTTGAACGCAGCCTGGAACCTCTCATCCTTGTTCTTCTCCTCGATCCCGACGGCAGCGATGTCCGTCACCTTCCTGATGAAGATGGCCTTGACCCACTCCGGATGTGCGCGGTAAATCTCTCCGTAGGCCTCGGGATCGCTCTGTGTGCTGTCGCCGATGCAGATCATCTTCTTCTTGGGGAGCCAGCTATGGAGCTTCTTCATCCGATCCACCTTGTAACCCTCGGTGCCGAGGGTCAGGTTGGAAAGCAGGCCAGGTATGCTCATCCAAGAGGCATCTCGCAGCAGCAGTTGACCATGAGGGTAGTAGGAATCACGGAAGTCCCGCAGGAACGGGTAGAGGTTGTAGGGAGAGGCGGACAGGTAGAACCATGGTGAGGCGGAAGTGATCTCGGATTGGATGAACTTGTAGAGTTCGGGCATGCCAGCAACAGGCTCGGGCTTGTTGACAAACGTGCTTCGGAGGATGCCGATTGGGTCGCTCGTCTGTGTGATCTTGATTGTGTCATCGACGTCTGCACAAAATTAGTGGCTGAACAGAGGCAGAAAACTCTCCGAGTACACATACCTGATATCACAGCCCAGCCCTCCGGATCGGCAAAGAACGTCTTGCTCTGCAATAGTCCCGTCACGCCTTGTGGCACCTGGGCAGTCGTTGGGACGACCATGCCCGCTGGGGCCGCCGGTATGGTCTTGACGTCGGTGCTTATCCCGTTTCTGCTCCCAGAGCTGAGCTTGAGGTGGGTTTCTCCCCCATGCAGAGCCAAGACTTGTTTTCCTGGCTGTATGTCCATCAGGAACGGACGTAGCCTCTCCTCGATCGTCTTCTTGGCCTCATCGTCGTCCGCCAAGCCGATCTTATCCGCGATCTGTATGACGACGTCGCTGACTGTGCACGACGGATCCTGTTCGAAGACAGCAGCAACGAATTCTGCGTTCCATGTGTGCGTCTCTTTCCCGTCCTTCCCTTTTGTTGTAGTGACGAAGGCGGTGTTGTCGAATAACCATAACTCGTCGTTCTTCGAAACCGGCTGGGGCCACGGGTTGCGCGAGCCTAGGTACGACAGGATGTTTGCGACGGGGTCGGAGACCAGCCGCCTTGGTTGAAGAGGGCGGAATGTCTTGAAGTTGGAAGGGGTCGAGGCCTGAAGGCTCGCCTCGACGTCTGGGAACTTGCTCTGGCGGCGTGTTTTCTGCTGCATTTCGTCGGCGTTGCAGGTCGAGATGGAATATCGTAGGGTCTCCATGATGGGCAGAGTGGGGCCCCGCAAGGGCAGTCTACTGATATATGAAGGTCGAGGCAGGTGGCAAGTGTGTACGACGAGATGACTGCGTCGGGAGGCTGAAGCTGATGTTGTTCACGTGCGTATAGCAGGTCAGTAGAGCAGTGAATGAGTAGAGTCGTAGGTACCTAGGTAGAAGTAGTAGTCGATAGTCGATCGTGGCTATTAGATCAGGTGCGTTAACTGGGGCAAGGGGCAGAGAAAGGGTGAAAAGGAGTAGTTGCTGGTGGGCGGGAGGGTGTCATTTGCTCAGGTACGGAGGTGCGACCAGGCAGTAGACAACCGCAGTCACGCCCGAGTGTGGAGGAGGGGACCTGACACTGATATCTGGAGTCTGTCTTCCAGCCTTGTGACCATGATGAGCCATGTCGCAGGAGCACTGCGCTCAGCCAGCAGCCATGATGCCGCAGTCCGTTCTATTCTGGCCCCCTCGCCCCCAGAGTCCGAGCTTGGGCCAGAGCCAGAGCCAGAGCCGGGTCTAGTGGCAGCTTTTGGCGTTCAGCAATACGGAACATCTGAGCAGCTCGCTCGTAGGAGGATGCGAGATCAGCCGTAAGGACCGTGGACTTGCCAAACTCGGTCGAGAAAGGATGGATTGGATGGCAGAGGGTTGGCACTGCGTCAGGTGTGCCTCCACCTATGCCGTTTTGGTTTCATGGTGTGTCACACAGGACGGCCAAATTGACTCTCGTCTAGCAGTTAGGCTCCACATGGTCGGCAACAGTGCTTGAGTAGATTTCAGCTGAGGCGACGCAGGTGATCAAGAACGTCCTGGGCCGATCCGAGCGAGATGGCGAAGGATGATGATGTGAGCTAGTGTGAATCGAGTTGTTGGATGCAGGCCAACTGAAGTCGATGTGTGGCAACGGAAGGAGGAACCATGCTGACGGGCTGATGAAACGGGCGGGCAGTTCAACAAACGTCTGCCGTCATCGAGAGGGTGCGAGGTGCCTTGCAGGTTGCAGCTGCAGCTGCCGTAGCGCCAAGACCCCTGCTCACGTCACCGGATCTAATCAGCCCCCGCCCTCGTCCGGCACGGGCCACTTGCTCGATCGCCGCCTGCCTGGTGAGCAAAAGGGTACTTCGGTACTTCAAGCTCGATGACCGGCTTTCTACCCTAACCCAGCAGCAGGTGGGTTCAGGGACCAGGACATCTGAATGAGCATCGAACAGATGTGTATGCCATCTGATAACGGGCTCCAGATGGCGGATAAAACACCAAGATAGGATCGAGTCGTGCTCGTAACAGTCTTTGTGGATCGCCCAATGCAACCTGTATGCAGTAAGCAAGCAGTACATACTGTAGTCTATCGAATACCCTGACAATTGTCTGACGTAACGAGCCCCCCGCACCTTGATGATGCTTCTCGGTCTGGCATGTCGGCCCATCATCAGAACCTCATCCTACTCAACACTCTCAACGCTGCTTCTTGCAAGGCCAACTGTGACATCCATCGTAACTTTCCAGACTCAAACAGCACATTCTCTACCTCTAAAGAGCCTCACCATGTCCACCCCCGCCGCCAAGCGCCAAAAGTCCTCCAAGGACGTCCCGTACCATCTCGTCTACTGGCCCGGAATCCCCGGCAGGGGCGAGCATGTGCGTCTGGCCCTCGAGGAAGCCGGTGCCTCTTACACAGACACCGCACACATCAAGGACGGCGTCAACGAGGTGCTCGCGCAGATCGACGCCAAGAACACCGGCGATGACACCAGCCCTCCCCCATTGGCGCCACCCATCCTGAAGCACGGCGACCTTACCATCAACCAGACCCCCAACATCCTGATGTACCTCGGCCCAAAGCTGGGTCTCGCGCCGAAGCCCGGTGATGATGATGAGGACGGCTTGTTCATCGTCAACGAGCTGGCCCTCACGGCATTGGACGGGCTGAGCAACGAACCGCACGACTGCCACCACCCCATCGCCAGTGGGCTCTACTACGAGGACCAGAAGGAGGAGTCCCTTAGGAAGAGCAAGGACTACGTCGCCACTCGCCTTCCAAAGTTCCTCGGCTACTTCGAGCGAGTCCTCAAGAGCAAGGCGAGCGGTGACGGGCCCTGGCTGTACGGCGGGAAGCTGACCTACGCCGATCTGGTGCTGTTCCAGGTAAGTCCTGTTTACACTTTGGCTGATGAATCACGTGAAACAAACCCCATGTGGAATACGTGTGTGCCTAACGAACCTTTAGTGCTTCGATGGTATCAAGTTCATGTTCCCCAAGGCCGTCAAGAAGCTGGAGGACTCCGGTGACTACAAAGGTGTTTTTGGCCTGCATGAAGCGGTCAAGGAGAGGCCCAACATCAAGGAATACCTGGCCAGTGACCGGCGACAAAAGTATAGCCAGGGGATTTACAGATACTACGAGGAGCTGGATGTCACTGAGTGATTCAATGTTTGTGGAGGCTCGAATGAGCAGAGACAAGCCGGCGTTGAATATCACGCAGAAAGACCAATTTGTCCGCGGCCAATGTTGCCCTCGAAATCAGAACTTGCCAGAAAGGTATTCGATCCCGCGGTCATGGGATGCCGTACGTATTCGAAATTTCCCATGCTATCTGGCACGCGAGTACCTAGGTAGCGAATGGGTCCACCTACTCAAGCATCCATTCAGTGCTGTCACACCAATTTCGTATTAGTGACCAGTTGGTTGGTGTGGGGTTCCATAGAGGCATCGCTACTGCTGTGCCGCCTTCAGGGGCAGGGGCTAGACTACTGCACATCCCGCTTAAGTACTTCCTTCACTGTACACTGTGTCTTGCACATAGAACCACGCCAAGTCAGTGCAACGTGAACAAGCATTAACCAACAGAAAGTTAGTTCTGCAAGTTTTGACCTGGCTTCGCATTTTGCCGTGATGGATTCCACCACACAGTCCTGGAATCCACAGGGATGTATTCGGGACGGAAATCTTTCCAAGTGAGCATGAGTGAAGAAGCGTGAAGCTCGGCTATCACGGCGAGATTCCAAAAATGGTATGTCGCGTTGGGGCAACGAAGCCTCACCCACCATTGTAGTTGGAAACCAAAGAGTGTACCTCCGTCCCGCACGGAGTTGCATTGGGCCTTGAGTAACCTGGCTATTGTTCTCCAGGAGACGCGTGCAAGCGACTGTCAGCCAGATTTGTGCCTCTCTGCCTGTGGATTTTGTAGCGAGTGATAATCTCTCATATATCAGAGGCTTGACAACCAAACACAACATCGCATCTGATCTATCTGTTTACTCTCACGATCAGTCACACGACAAATCCATCACACTCACGATATCAATACCCTTCTAAAGTTCTTGACAATGGAGAACCACCGCGCCTTAACAGGTCCTATGACGCAGCTACTGGCCCGTGTCCAGGATAACACCAACAAATATCTTCACTTCTTTTCTTCTCAAGGCCTGGCAGAACCATCCTTCAGCCATGGTGATATGGTGATGGTCTTTCCCCTGGACAGCCACTTCCAGTTGATATCCAGGCTGCTAAAGAAGCAGCACTTGAGGCTACCGATGAGCTTCACCACCTCCTACTTGGCCTAATGGCATTGACTGCCAATTGCGCAGGCGACCAGTACCTGATGTTGAGTGCTCAATACATCTATCGATACAAGCTTGCTCAGCATGTGCCAGTTGACGCAGAGACAACATTTGAGGACATGTCAAAGGCCGCCAAAGTGCCTGTCACAGATCTGACACGCTTCCTCCGCGTGGCAATGGGCCGACACGTGTTTGCTGAGCCTCGGAAGGGCGTCATTGTTCACACTGCAGCCTCTCGCGTTCTTTTGCACAACTCTATGATTGAGGCGTGGCTCCTGAGTATCGCCGAGGAATTCTGGCCATCCTTGTCCCGTACCGTCGACGCTACCCAGAGATGGCCCGGCAGCGAAGAGCCAAACGAGAGTGGCTACTCGTTGGCACACAACACGGTGGATGAGAACCCCTTCGACGTCATCAAAAAGGATCCTGTTCGGCAGCAGCGATTTATCGACGCCATGAGCTGGGCACCAGATGCCCACGTTCATGCCTTTGTACATACCAACTTCACCCGATCCGCATCTCGCATTCTAAGAAGCATCTCCAGATTTACGTCATTGGCGCATCTAATCACTCGTTCTCTGGCAGCTACTTCCGCTTCATTGGGCTCCTTCTGCACTCCAAGACGATGACCTTTCAGGAGACATGCCAGCACCGCCACAGCCTCGACTCTGGAGAATTTCGCCCCTGGGCAGTTCTGGGGCCCCGTCAGACCAAGGAAAATAGGTATGAGCAGGCGGTGTCCATAGATCTTCGTTACAAAATTGAGACTCAGGATTGGGTCGTGAGTCACTTACGACCCAGCGTGAGGGCTTCCAAACAAAAGGATCCTCCCAGTATTTGGGCTGAGTGTGGATAGCGAGGAGATGAGGAGAAGTCCCCACACCAGGAGGGATGACCAAAACTTTGTCACCAATCTGAATTGTTTGTGCCCTTTCTTTTGTCCATTTGGGGAGCGACATGATTGGAGGGTAGAGGCGTAGTGTTTCGAGCAGGATGGCCTGGCATCGCTTCAAGTGAGGGAATACAGCATTATAGTCCCACTCGTCGACTGGAGTGGTCCTCACAGCCTCGATAGCTGAAAGCTCTTCCGCTACCCAGGCCTGTATTTCCGGATGGGCCGCGAGAAGGAGCATAGTGAATGCAAGAGTATTGGCGGTTGTATCGTGGCCAGCAAAATTGATAACAAAGAGATTTCCGAAGATCTCGTTGATGGAAAGGCCCTTTTTGCCATCCTTACTGCCCTTCAAGGTGGGTTGAGCAACAACCTCCTTCTCGTGCATGTCAAGCGCTCTAACGAGTGAGCCCATGATGCCGCCAGAACCAGGCTTGTTCTCCCGAAGGGCGGTTGTCTCATCCTCAAGCATCTGAATCATTTGTTTCTTGAAAGATCTTGCAGCATTGCCCACACGAACGAGATTCTTCGGTACCAGACTGCCCTGAAGGTACTTGTAAGGAATTATCATGATGAGGATAGCGTTGTCAAGCACGGTCTGAAGGGCATCACGGTAGCTGAACGCTTCGTCCTGGGAAACCGGCTCTGCTGAGCTGCGGAAATCGTAGGACTTCCGAAAGCCAGTGGCAGCGAGAACGTTCAGCGATAGAGTCCGGGTATCCTTCTGAACGCTCCGGATCCCATCGGTATTCTGACCGCTCCAACTTCGCAGCATGGCGGCAGCTTGGCGAAGGCTTTCACCCCAAACGAAAGACATAATGCTCTCATTGAAAGGGGCAGCCAGCACCTTGCGGTGGCGCGGCCAGTCATCCCAGCCAGCCGTCGAGATACACGGCCCGTAGACCTCCAGCAGCTCTATGTAACCAGTGTTAGTGACTGTGCAAGCTAAACAAAACGGATATACAAGAATGACTCACTATAATTTTTGACCGGGCGAATAAAGTCAGAACGCCTTGAAAAGAGTTCATTGATGGCGTCTGGGTCGGTGAAGTGCAAGTAGAATGTGACAGGAGTAACTAGGGCCCAGACTGGCCCGAAGCGTACGGCTGGTCTCGACTTTTCTCTGAAATGCCAACCACGATAAGAGAATCGAATAAAATCGGGATACGAGGACCATGCAATGGGGAGGCGGTCAAGGGCTCGCCAGACATGCCCTTGCAGGAAAATCCACAGGAAGTTGACTGGATCAACGGGCAATCTGACGACGGGAATGTTTAGAGCGCGAGCTTTTCGAACATTAAGCTCGAGGCAAATGATGCTCCAGCCGAAGTAGGCCAAGGCGGAACAAAGAACAAGCTGGAAAATCATGGTGGCGATGAGAAGGCACAGGGACTGGGGAAGTGAGAATGTCTAACTTTGTCGACGGGAAGAGGGGAGTATTTACAGAGCGCGAAGAGATGGAGCTGCGTCAATTCGACAACATACGAGCTGAGGGAGACAGCATTGAACGCGATTGTAAATGAATTTGGGACGTTGAAGCTTTTTGGCGGAGACCGAGGGCCCCAGGTGAAAAGCTCGTGCGAGCCACAGAGGGCGGACGCTACTGTACTGTGAGATCCCTGCCAGAGGCCAGAATGAACTTTGAGGCCCACTTTGCGGCTCAGCTGGCGATAACCTCACACCAACACCTCATTGTCGTCTCAAAGATTTTGAGCCCCGGACGATACACAGCTTGCCCATGTCTTCTTGATCATGCTTGTGGGGGCCCTTGCGTAGCAAGTCCGCTGAATGCGACTGTTGGCTGCATCAGACAAACTAATATAGCCTGCAGCCCCGCCCTTGTGCGTTCAGTTGTGGGCCACGATACCATGCCTGAGTACGCGTTCAGGTGCTGTCAACTCATCTCTCTACTGGAGTTGCAATGTTGGCACAGAAACAATGTTACGTGCGGACGTTGGCCCTAAACCTGGACACCAGGCACCAACACCCGTGTGGGGACCCCATTCAATGCAGTAGAACGTCCAGACCTGTTTGGATCGGACCTGGGGTTGCGGGTACTAAAAGCATCGAGGGTCTTTCAAAACTGCTGTCACCCAAACACGCCGTCAGTTTTGGTCATCATTTGAAACATTCATGGACCTCTGCTTGATTCAATTGACTTCCATATTTTCAACCAAGATGGCCACAACGGTCAGACCCTCTTCAATGAGCTGGTGGGATATGGCCCTTGTGCAAAAAGACTGAGATATGGTAGGACGAAGGATACCTAGGTAGAGATATTTCCTGGCGCTGCTACTTTGCTCATACAGTCATCCAAGATACCCCACCAGCCGTGCTCATGCTACGTTGGGATTCGATTGAACGAGGTTCCGGGACGGATGGCTGAGCTTTTGTGCCAATCGGTGGACCCTCCTAGCTCGGCGTTGATTGAATGGACAGACTGTTGTTGGGTAATCAGTAATGCGGACGCTGAACTGTGGCTGCGAGTACCTTGCTAGCGAAACGTCGTTCGGGCAACAATGTCGGCCCCTGACCGCCACGTTTAGAGCAGTGGACACTAAAAATGTATCCTATCGTGGATATTGCTTGCCCTGCTCCGCTTCTCTGCGGCGCAGTCCACTCGCATGCAAGTATTAACCGCCGCTATATTCATCAACCAAGAAGAATCTGTTAGATGTTACCATCTGGAGCACAAGCGCACAGCGACTCGAACCATCGGTCTACTACCGATAAAACCCTACAGTATACGGAACCTGCCATGCGATGTCCCTATACAGCCTTACCACCGTCGACCCACCCCGCTGAGTACCGAAGTACAGTTGAGACAAGAAATGAAGCCAAGCCACATGAAGAAGCATAATTGGCGACTTCTCATCCAGTCTAGACCTTGGATTATGCTAACCGTAATGCATTTTTCATGTATTGGTGTGCACAAGCCAACCGGTGTCTACTCATGTAGTCGAGTTCATCGGCACGCTGGCTACGCTGGACTTTCTGAATATGATACCTTTAACACAAATGAATATGCAAGCTTGTATCACTTTTGGACATATTGGCATTATGTAGCTGTGATACATAACAGAATATTTCGCATGAATTGTCTTGTGTGGGTAGTGCAGTCAACCACACAGTAGCGTTCCTGACATCTGCTATGTCCAAAGATATGCGAAGTTGACGTCTAATATACCGCAATCCCCTCGAAAACATCTTCCTTAAAACTCACCCATCAGTGAAGACGCATTCAAAATTTCCAGCTGCCTGGGGATGACCATCATTCGCGAAGAATTGCTTGGTCGCTAACATAGATTTGATTTGGAGTATAGACGACAGGCGGTGAGGGCCCACTGATCACGTCGAATGTTTTGTCCACACGAACGGAAGCCAGATCCGCAAGGTGGCTTCGTGAGTCTGAGCTGGCCTTGGTCTCGAGGGGGTCGTTACTCCATGGGGGGTCGAAAGCATCTTTGGAGGTGTTTCGCGAAGTGAGACGAGTGAAACGCGAGAACAGATTGGAAAAGAACCCTGAACGGACTGCCTGTGGCTTCTCTCCTGCAGGCTTGCCTTGATGGGTCTTTGAGACGAAGAGCTGGCGGAAGGAGGCGATGCAGGCAACAATAATCGCTGAGGGAAGTCTGCTTAGTCCACGGCTAAATGACATCAAATCTTGGTACAATACTTACCGACTCCCATTTGAACGTTTGACCAGAAATACAGCCAGTCGATACTGGCCTGTTGAAGGCGAGTCTGTGTTCCTTTCACCAAGGTGACACGGATGACCGAAACCACCATGATGAGAACCGTCACAGAAAGAATTCCAATCAACGCGGCCTTCTTCTTCAAAGGAATTTGTACCTTCCTTAGAACGGTCATAGGAATGGAAATGATGAGGATGTCCGTGAAGACATCAACAGCCATGTTGGCATAGAAGATGCGAGCTTGGAACTTGACAGGTCCGGCAAGCGGACATTCAGCTACCAAGGGTCCGTTAGGTTTCAATCCCAATAGACGTGGAAGCTATCCGGAAAACTTACATAGGATTTTAATAGTACTGCTCACGGAACATTTGTAGTCGAAGTCCGCGATACAAGCCACCCAACCCACCAGTGTCAGACCACAGACTATCCACCACCATATCGTATGAGACCGAGCGTTTGTTCCCGATCCAAGCTTACGGAAGAATATCAGGAATGAAAACTTGATGGACCACAAGCAGGTGTAGAAAAGGATGCTAAAGGTAGTGATCTGGGGCAACAGTGTTCCGTACGTTTCGATGAATTTCATGTCGAACTGTGCTTTTCCTGAAGTGACGTCGTATTGCAAGTACATAAGGTGAGCCTTCAGTTGCCAAATGATGGCCGTGACCAGGAGCATCAACCATGCCGCGAGGACAAAATAGTCATCCAATTGGAGTCTGCGAAACGCTCTGATACGAACGGTAACGCGGAATACAAGGAATGCTAGTGAAAGAACAGTGAAAGCCCAAGTGACACCCTGCATGCGAGTCAGCTCAGATTCATGAGATCCTTTTCTGCTTCTTCTGTGTGAACACTTACCAGGAAAGTTTTCTGACCGACCTTTTCTACTGGGTTTAGAACGGTCTCCTGCCTCGAAAGTAGGTTCCACGTCTCTGCGCGAGGTATATGAGGCATTGTGTTAGGTAAGAATGCGTAGTGACAAGGCAAATAATTACCAAGCACAAAGACGATGATTCTTGTGAAGCTGTTTGAAAGGTTTGCGTGACCGGACCACACTGAAATCGACTGTACAGAACAAGGCATTTGTATATCGAAGGCAGCAGATACTGGGGGGAAATAGAATCTTATCACCGATGCCACCTGTAAGAGGGTACGCTGCACCAAAGGTGCCTGGCACATCAACGAATCGAATTTCATACTGTGGACAGTGTGTGCGGGTCCACCTCCCTACTGTATGAACTGGTACGACCCGCTTTAGCGACCACTGGAGATAAGACACCCAAAAACCTAGCTGTGCCGCAATCCTACCACCGACATGTTCCCAGAAGTTGAACATCAGCGCCTTCAAAGCAACATTCCTGTGGGGCCAGATGAAGACCGCTGATTTCTGCGTGCGTAGCAAGATCGGATCATGCGAGAGTCGCTAGTCGTCACAGAGTCGTGGTGACGTGACATTGGTTGTTGGCTGCAGGCAGTGTTCCACCACAGCTGAGAGAACAATCCTTGCCATGCCGGCCGGAATGAAATGACCCAGTATAGAATCACGCTCTAGTAAGGTTGCTCTTGGCACCAGTATATTTCGATGGACGCAAAACTGTACTGGTCTCTCAAGGCGATGATTCTGCTCCACATCAGGTGTGAGAGGCCGGGAGGCGCAGTTCAAAATTAGATTCGCGCCACATTTGTGAGAAGTCAGTGGTCGATACTAGGTACCTCGGACGTTGGAACCGATACCTGCTTGTCAAGTACTACATCTCTGCTGCGAGCTCGGAAGTAGAAGCTCATTCCGTGGGGCTTGGCCTGAATCTAGGTACCATTGGCTGTGGGCTCGGTTGTGTCCATGTTTTCGTTATTTTGAAACGCGAGCCAACAGTACATCACTGATTCAGATACCTACTGCGGTCCGATGATATGGCCTCGGTGCATGTATCTCGAGCTCGCATCAACTCTGTCACGATCGCACAGACTTGAGCTCACCGCTTTTCAAAAAACATTCTTTGAGTACTCAGAGATTCGCATGGACAGCTCAGCACACAGTCCCCAAACATGAGTATCACGAGTTTGCACCTTGGCTCATGGCCGAAGAATTACGGCATCGGTGACTGTCTCCATTCAGAGTTCCCTGGGGCCTTTCCCAAGTGTGCAGTGGCAGCTTTAATCGTGCTGCTTGCTTATTTCTTCTTAGAACCTGTGAAGGATAATTGTGCAGAACAGCACACCGCTCCGTACAGATCACCTCTAATTCGGAGTACTGTGCCGTTTGTTTTCAATGGACTCGAACTTCTGAAAAGAGCCTCGTAAGTGATCTTGAACTAAAGGCGGGAGGTTACCTACCTGAGTTTAATCTAAGGCTGCGTGTAGGAAACACATCCCGAGCCCTTCGACCATACGAGTTCCCATTGTCAAGGACGAAGTCTATGTTGTTCAGGGACCAAACAATGTCGCTGAGGTGTTTCAGAACCCTCATCTTACCGTTACCCGAGCTTATAGCCTGGTCTTGCAGCAGTGCTTCGGGATGAGACGGAGCGCCGTGAATGCCTATTTGGTTGACACCTCTGGGTCAAGGCCCAAACCGATTCCCGGAAGCAGCCCTCGGCCCTTGGATCGAATTAGCTTCATGACTCACGAAACTCTGGTCTCAGGACTACTGCAAGAAGGGCTTGGGCCAGCCACTGAACGATTTGAAAGGCTTTTTACCGAAGCTCTTGAAGACGAGTCCCGCCGACAACACACTTCACGGAGAGCCTACCTGGCGAGATGCGCCAGACTTTGACAATTTTTTCCAGGAACATGTGGGATCATCGTTGATCAAAGCTCTCTTCGGGGAGCACTTGTTACAGCAGACCCTAATTTCATGGAACGTCTCTGGGACTACGACAAGAATGTGATCCGCTTGGCCCAGAGAATCCCGTCATTCTGGATCCCGGAAACTTATCATATCAGAGATCGGCTTCTTGACACTATAAGGGCTTGGCATTCTAAAGCCAGAGCTTGTGCAGAATTTGTCAGTAAACAATTTGAGTGGGAAGAGGATTCTTTATGGGGCACAAAAATGATGAAGAATCGGCATGCAATGCTGTTGAACCGCTTAGGGATTTTAAACCGCTTAAAGAAATAAACGGTCTACCTTCCCTTCCTGATTTTAAACCGCTTTTATACACCCAGTCTGGCCGGTACAGGTCACCAACAACAGGGCGCACTTCGTGGAATTTGTCGCGAACGGGTGAACCGCACATCCAGCCACGGATTGTCCAGAAAAGCACGATGCGGATGTTACCGAATCTTATGTATCTTTAGACTGTATCAAGTAACTTACTTACTCTACGAGATTCTCGTTGAGATGCCCTCACTACACACTGTCACACCTTGCAGAAGACAGTAATCGACTGTGATTACGTACATACACTTGCTGATGTTGTCAGACTGTGGAACTCTGCGCCCTTCAATGCAGCCCACCCGACACCTGTGCAGCAACACTGTTCGTCTAGAATGCCAGCCAATAAATTTGCCAACTGAGACTGCATTTGACACGCCCTATGCGTAAGCAACCTTCATTTGCACTTGATTGACATTGCACACCCCCCCTATAATTCCTCCCAGCACAACAAAATCGGATATGACAGCGCGCCATGTCTACCAGAGGTAATCTGTCTGCCACCAGGATTACTAAACAAATGCAGTGCATTTTTATGGATATTTGTCAGAGCTACCTTAACAAAGTGGCTCGGCTTAGAATTCTGTGGGTACTTAATATGCGTCCAAGAAGTCACACGAATTAATGTCTATAATAGGAGTATTTAAAGTACCATGCAAGCCGTCTAAAGAACAGCAACGAACAGAAACATCGGTATTTCTAGGCAAGCGCTGGAAATATCAGGTTTTATATTCCAGTTCATATTTTCATCTCAAGATAATTTACCGCATTGCCCGACGATTGCAAGCTGCACACCAATCATCCAATATGACAGCGAAGATCATCACCATTGTTGGGGCTACCGGCACCCAAGGTGGTGGCATTATCGACTTTCTATCAGGAAACCCGGATTACAAGCTTCGCGGCCTCAGCCGCGACCCCCACAGCGCCACAGCGCTCGACCTGGCGGCTAAAGGAGTTGAGGTTATCCAGGCCGATCTCGACGACCTGGCCTCACTGCGTGTTGCTTTTGTCGGGTCATATGCTGTGTATGGCGTGACTGATATGCCAGGCATGCGAGCGGTCTTGGGGGACAACGCCGCCGCTACCGCGGCAGAGGAGAGGCAGGGCATCAACATCGCAAAAGCCTGCCTCGAGACGCCCGGCCTGCAGCACTTCATCTGGAGCACACTTCCAGACGCCGCCAAGCTCAGCAACGGCGCATTCGACCTGCCCAACTTTAAAGGCAAGGCCGCCGTCGACACCTTCATCCGCACCCGCGATGAGCTCCTGGCTAAGACCACATTCCTGTTCATCTCGCAGTATGCCAGCAACTACAACTACGGGCCGCTGGCGCCGCACCTGATCCCGGGCGCGGGAGGCGCCGAGGGCGACACGTATGTCCAGTTCACGACGCACCCGCCCGACACCCCGATCACGACCATCGGCGACGTGCGCCGCAACATAGGCCCTTTTGTGGCTGCGATCCTGGCCCAGCCCGACAAGACGCGCGGCGGCACCACCGTGCTGGCACATGTTGAGGTGGTGAGCGCTGAGGAGTCGCTGGAGATGTGGGCCCGCGCGCGTGGCGTGCGAGCCATCACTGTTCCTGTGTCTACCGAGATTTTTACTGGAATATTTGGGTCGTTTGACTTCTTGGGGGCCATGTGGCGATTCTGGGCTGCACTCGGGGATAAAGCTTGGGGTCTGCCTAACGGTGAGAAAGTGTTGACGAAGGATGACCTGGGGGTGATAGGGCTAATCGGGCTGGCAGAGAGCTTCCGCAGTACTTAAGGAAAACACTATTGGTGAAAAAAACCGGCTAAGACACAAATCTCGTATTAATGTCTCAATAATTAAGTTTTGGATATAAGAAAGCAAAGGTGCCAGGCCCACATGTGTGAGATATATATAGTCCAACTGGGATAAGCGATATTCCCAGTATATACGAGGCACTTAGTCGGCCACCGCTAATATTTCTCGACCTTCGACCTCTCGGACCCCCTATGGTCATTATCAGGAACTATGAAGTTGCGGACTAAATCGTCAAGCCATTCAAGTCGTACCCATACAGTCCTCCAAAGATGCCTTTGGTCTATGGTCACATGGTACATGTTACTGGCCCTACCTCAATGTTGCCTTCCCAGGTGAGTTTTACAAACGTGCACATGAAATTGTCGGCGCGAACCCTACTGACCTGGTCATAGGGCGAGCACTGGAAGCAGCTCCGCAAACGATTCAACCCAGGCTTTGCTCCGACCATTCGGCATTGCAGTGTAGCCTTCGAGTTGCAAAAGGGCCTTCGATGTTTGCAGATGTTACATTTGTACACGACAGCTACATTGCAACATATATTGTCTTAATCAGAAGTAAGATTGCTCTCTGCTGCCTATCTCGTGGGCACGGTGGCTGACCCAAAATGCTCACAAGGGGCTAAGGCATTGGGCTCCGGTTTCTGCATCGCAGAGCAGTCGGCGATATCTTTGCCATACAAGCACACATGGTTAAATTCGGACACGCGTGAAGAACAAATATCACAACGTGAAGTTTCTTCGGGACTTCACAATTGCTAATGAGCCGCTCAATTGGTACATAAAAGACACGTTTTTCCATGTCTGGCAGACGAGACAATTGGTTCGGCAGTGTGGATTTCCCCCGAAACACCCAACATTTCAGTGTCTCCCAGTTGCCCTGGATCGAAATGGCTACGGTCTAGTTCTCTGCCTGGCTAAAAACCATTCACTTGCTGTCCAGAATCAAAGGGGCAGTGTATTCCATTTCACACGAGATGCAGTTTCTCCATGAATCCCCTTTTCTTGCCCGAGCCCGGCGCAGCTGTACTATCATCGCCCGAAGCCGCTTCACACGGTCCCCTTCTCGAGCTCCTGTCAGGTAAGGCCAAGGGATTGGCAGTGCGGAGTTGTAACCCCTTGCCTTTACCCCCGGAATCAAGCTGGCCACTGTCGCTTACGGGGATACTTCTATCACTCGTAGGTGAATTTGAGGGCCTAAGAGACGTGCGGCCCGTACTTTGTGTGTGTTCGCCGCTTTCACTCGCCGATGTGAACATGCTGCTTCTGGACATGGTATCCGGAGTGGCTCCTTCTTGACCGTCTGTCTCGAGCATCTCAAGTGTATCACCCTCGTCGCCTCTTCCTGTACTGATGTCTGGCATGAAAGAGTGCCCAAATATCATGGCACCATGGGGCTGAACAGATTTGAGGAAGCGCCCACGTTTCCACAGGGCCGGGAACTTCGATCGGTAGAGGACTTGGACCCTATCCTCCAGCTTCAAGGCTTGCCTTTGCACGCCTTCAGTGAGCATGCAGCCGCAAGCCTGAAAGGTTGAATTGGGCGTCTGCCAATAGAGCCCTTCCACAATCTGCCATGGATGAGTGGTATCATCTCCGCTCTCGTCGAGAATGGACTCCACAAGACTTGACCGCGTCACCAGGTAGTCTTTGCCGCTTGGGATGGCAGCGCCGAATCCACAAGCATTGCACGCGCGCATGCCTTTTAGCATGACCGGCCTGATCAGATCGCCGAAATTCCTGCCGAATAATGTTATCGCGCCAAGAGAGCTGGTGAGTGTTGTCCAGCCCTCTTCTACGCCAAAGAGCTGCATCGGCATCTCGCGGGCTGAGAAGCTGTCCTTGTTGCTCGCAATGTCCATGAAGTCGAAGCCACCCAGCAAGTTTCCCCGCGGCCCTCTAAGCACAAAGTTGATGCCATCTTCGGTATTCCGATTGTTCATGTGATCGACGATCTTCTCCAGGGATGTACAGATCTCCACGACTCTGTCTTTGAAGAAATTGTAAGTCTCCTTATATTTCTTTTCCTTCTTTGGTGCTGAGGATGATGCGCTTGTGAAGTTTTCTGTCCACTCCCCATGATATGAGAGCTCTTGGACCGACAGCTCAAGCAGATAATTTCGTCGGTCCCGAAGGACAGCATACGCTGCCTCCGGCCCGTCCAAATGGTCTGCAGCATTGTGCAGCTGGTCACTTCGATACAGAAAGTCTTCCGAGTCCTCGCCGAAGTCTTTGAGGTCCTTTTCCAAGGAGGCGCGCACGAGGTGGAGAACTGCACTCAGTCCATCGACTAGCCAGGCACACCGCGTCGCAACATCGTATAAAACGACATGTTGTTTTCTCAAGAACGTGATGAGGTTGAAATAGCCCTTTGGAAAACCACGAACTAGCAACTTGTCTTTCTTGCTAATCTCAAAATTCAGCCCTCCGCCCACGGGTACCCGACTTGCAGTCATGGAGAGACTCTTCAATGTATGATGCCCTCTAGGACGGCGAAGCCCTGACCGCCCAATGTTATAGTTCGCACCTGGACACCCTAAATGGATGCTTGTCAGTATTTCCATCAATTACATTTCACTCGTAGAGGAGTTTATCTTACCTGTCATGCTTATAGCCTCTGAGCACCACCCAACAATGTGACGAGTTTGTTGGCTGTCCACCTCGGTAGGATCAACTGAATCCAGGTCTGACAATCTCGAATCCAGGAAAGACAGCCGGTCGCCTGCGTCATTAAAGAAAAAATGCCATACAATCACATTGCAAATTTCCAGTACCGGGACCAGCATTGTCGAGTAACCTTTCATAAGTGTGCTTTGTCCAAACGAGGTCAAGACAGGCGTTTCGGCAAGAGCAATCAGGATATCAAAAGGAATCTCTAAGCCCTTCGATGGCTCAAGACAAGATCTCGGCAGTATTGGATAATCTGCCACGATCACAGGGTTGTTGAAAAGTTTGTGCCAACATTGGCCATCTTGCTGTTGCTCTGTCGATTGCAACGGTTCGATGACAAGATCCAGAATACAAACGTAACGTCCTGCAATTGCGCTTCTCTCTAGGCCAGTCACAGGGACCTGATCTAGACTTCGGAGTATGGGGCGGGAGGAACTCATTGACGCAGTGGAATTGGATGGCTGGAGAGCAGATATGAGCCAACCCAGTTGTTCTCCTACCTCGGCGATGGAGTATACGGAGCCAGTAACATCCAGTTCAAGACCTTGATCATCGAAATGCGCTGTGATCCGCGTCTGGTCCGGGTACACATCTTCCAATCATCAGTTAAACATCCAGATATGTAACAAGAAATAGAAAGACAAAGACGAGGAGAAATCGCTGTGTATAATACTGACAGGTGATAACCGTCCCTCGAGCGCTATCATCTGAATTTTCTTGTGCCCGCAGTGCAGTTTCAATGGCTCCAAGAAGTGGCCACCAGTTGCTGGCCAGGTCTGATGCAGGTATTGCTCTGTCGTCGTTGTCTGGGCATCCACAACATGCCCTGTCAGGGTTATGATTTTGGAGATGATGTGGCTGGGGTTGCCTTCATGTCCTTGCTGTCTCAAATATTCAATCGGATTCCACGGCGCTGTGAAGTTCATAGAGAGTGGAAATATTGGGCGTGTGCGACTGATCCTTGAGGGTGATGGTAGCGCATTGATAATCTGGTCTGCTAGTGTTGAGACTGTGGCTGTGCCCTGTTGACCGAGTGATATATTACGACGAATGCATTCAATCAGCCAGGAGTAGGCAGGGCTACTGCATACCAGTTTGTGATACTCAGTAAGATCTTCCATACTCATATCATTCTCCTCGTCGTCTGAGACTCCGACCCATGCTGAGTCTGGCTCATCCAAGGGCTCAAAGTTTGACGAGAAGCCCGCCTGTTCCAGCCAGGTCTCGCACTTCTCTGAAGGTGGAATTCCATCATTAGCTGTAGGTGTTGTGGGTGGACTTTCTGAGTCCCACTTCTTGGACCAGTGTTCTTCGACCATCTTACTGATAGCACTAGGCCGTAAGATTAGCTTTAAATAACCACGTAGATAACGCTATAATTTCAGATGGATTGCTTACTCTCGAAATCGATACACAAAGTATACCAACTCGAATTGTCGTTGAGGGGTGGTACTTTGGCTCTGGGCGAGCCTCAAGGCGAATGCCTTGAAAAGGCCTGGTAACGACTGTAACACGTCACGGATATTCTCCACCTGGAGACTTTCCTTCAAGTCTTCCAGGAGGCAACATGCGAACTCGGAGGAATACTGATTCAATCGAGGACGAGGCAGCTGAATATCAGAGTAATCAGTTTGCACTGTCTTGGCGATATCGGCGACAGGTTGATACGAAGCGTCCTTCTGGGGGGCCTGATATCCGCAGTTAATTTCAATACTTTTAATATTCAAGAGAGTAAAAATAATGCAAGGCTTTGCCGCTGGAAGCAAACATACCTGGTTCCAAAGTCCGGGATTTATTGACCAAGTCGCTACAGAAGTCCCATATCCGGAATCTGTTGGGGCGGTACCCGTGGCATCGATTTGTCCTGGTGCCAACTGTGGTGAATCTTCATGTAAACTGTCGCTTTCTTCGTATCTATGAGAAGGCGACCCTTCAAACTGCTCCAGAGGCTGCTCCAGGGGCTGCTCCGGAGGCTGCTCCGGAGGCTGCTCCAGAGGCTGTTCCAGTGGTGGTAATTGATATTCGACCGGAGGCGCAGGGTTCAGTGGAGGTAGGTAGGGGCTCCCTGGAGGGGTGGGTAACCCTGGACGGGTGGCGGGGCCCGGCCTTGGTCTTGGACCTGGAGAGGGTGGTGGCTGTAGACGCGGCATCGGTAAATTGGAGTGTGGTGATGACAAACTGTCTGATCGATCGATGTTGTTCTGTCTTCGCTGGATGAATCACTGCTTTTTGTTTGTTGGGAGTTCAGAGAGAGTATAGGAGAACGCCCTAGTTAGGTGTGCTCAACCACTCCCACCTCCGGCCTGCATATCAATTCAAGATCGCAATGTTATCCTGTGGAACTTGTGTCAGTGCTGGTGCTGGTAAACCATCACCGGGAAGCAAGGAATTATACGCTTCGCGTTGCAGGGGAATCTCATAAGGTAGAAGGATGACAGCTGGCGGAGGTCACGAATGACATCAATGCACCCTGTCAACACATTTGGCGGAGAAGGACGACGACTGGAACTGTGGGTGCGTGGTTTGAAGGAAGTTGTGGAGGTGTGAATGAGCCCTCAGCAGTGTGTCGAGGGAAGCAGTGGAGCGATAAGAAGCTGTGCCTATGACGACTGCAGATGAAGGCCTCGTTCTCGAATCCTGTAGTTGTTGTAATAATCATGTTTGCATGTGTGCAAGGCCCTTGGTTGCGTGGTCAAAGAAAAACAGCTTTGGCGCATTCTCAGTACGAGAGCAGACCAACACTCAGATATATGGTGGTTAAATCACAAGTGCGAAATGAAAATTGGTATATGCCGCTTACCAACTGATTCTCGTAAATAAATCACAAGAAGAGAAGGAGAGACATGGTAGAACAAGATGCAGCCATGAGCCACTTGGATGTATATGGCGCCATTGGTTGCACCTTGAGCAAGATTGCACAGCCCAGGCATATCTGCAGGCCCTCAGCATATATTTCCACTCCCAGGTTCGCTTTCGAATTCAGACAATATTTATGCCCAATCACCTCGAGCTCGGTCAGATCCAAACTTCCTGACAGGAACGAGCTGAGCCCCTCACTTGGGTAACACAGCAGGGCATGCCTTTCCACTGCAAGTGCCCCCAGACACAGCCCGGACACATCGTCTTTCCTGACGTGCATGAGTGGCAGTGCTGTGACGAGCAACACCGAACTCATTGGAAGGAATTCCGGTTACACCTTTCCGATACGGGTCAAAGACATCACTTGCGTGGAAGAAATGAGTGTAGAATTGATGATGTTCCTGATCACATCCCGATGGGTTCATAATTGGAGGATGGGCCGTAATCCTGGTTCGTCATGTCTCCGACACAGAATGGCCGAGATGCTTTGATTTTCGCAAGGTTGGGACTCTGATGATAGGACTCATATTAAACTCGACCAACTTTTGGATCCCAGCATCATCTTACACGAACCACCGTCTGCGTTGCCACCGCCTCAACCGGGTTTGGGTGTAATTGCCGACACATCAACAGCTATGGTTGAAACTTTCGCCTCTGAGAAGTGTCCTAGTTGGAGTGAGCACACCGTTGACTGGTGTTCGGAAAGGTCGTTGAGACTAGTTATGAATCTGGTACTAGTTAATGATGCGGAATGCTGACCAGTATCTATATATAATTGTGACGGGACAGTGTGTAGTGGTGAGGATCGGGGAGATGGATGTAACTACCAGTAGAAATTGTTGTGCCCGCACAATAACAATCAGAATATTTCATGTGTTGACCTCATGAAAGCACTCAATAACCTTCAAAACGTGCAGAAAATCTGGCCGTATTTCCAGGACGAAGAATGTTGGGACGGTGCATGATACCTAGATAGGGATGTCACTGCCGTCACGAGACTTTTTACCAGCTGAAGGCCTGAATGGGGTTGCACATGAACGGTTCATGGACCGGGGCTCGCCAAAACCCGTTTAGCCAAGGCTTAAGAATGCCTATCAGCCAGGCCATGGAACTTTGGTGTGGCTGCGCCCTGTCTACAGCACACAACTCACAGCGCATTGTGTGAGTGGGCCAGCGGCCCAGGCCATCACGCAGCTCGCTTAACTGGCGGAAATACATATGAGAGGTGGGATAAGCCTTTACTATGCCCTTTCCAGAGCTGCATAGCCGCTTGAATTGAGCTGCACATGCCAGTCAGACAACCGTACATTTATTAAGGTGGCGTGAGGCTCAGTAGTGTACCTGGCACACATTTTCTGGCTGACTAGGCCCCCGCTCCAAAACGGCGACCGGCGACATCGTTGGCGTACACGACCGGTTGCTCGCCCTGGAACCGGGCCCGAGACGCCCTGGCCAATCTTCCTACACTACGACAGCCACGCTGGAAACGTCTCGTTCAAGGAGATTTCGAACCCGTCCCATCGAGATTCCCGACGTCATCTAACTCCTCAGTGCGAGCTTCCTGGGCGTTCAATGGACCCACTCTCGGTCTTCGCGGTGGCGGAATCCGCCATCGGGGCTCTCAGTGCCATCTACAAAATCTATAAGAGCGCAAAAGGCGCGGATGAGAAGATCGACCATGCTTGGGAGGAGATCGAGCTCAACTTGAGTTTCCTGAAGGAACACTTCGAATCTCCGCGGGAAGAACTGTCCCCGGAGGCACTCAAGCGCGTTCATACACGGTTGGAAAACATCCGAGTGGCAGCAGAAGAGGCAAGTGACATCCTCAAGCTGTGGGAGGATTATTCGAAGAGATGGCATAGGATGACGTTCAGCATTGGGACGTACCCTGGGGAGCTGCAGGACTTGTCCGACAAAATTGAGAAGAACATGGTGAAGTTACAAACAGAATACTGGGGACTGTCTAGGGGTATTACGGGGCCAAAGAACCACACACCTGCAGCGATTGTACCTGGGGAGGATGCTCCTCCCTCTGGACCGATCGCAACATCACCAAGCGGGGAATTTCAGCCCACCTTGCCTATGCCAATCCCTAAGCATCCTTCTCAAACTCTTTCCCGCAATCAGGAGCAACGCTCTGGCTCTGCATGCGTCGATCCTGAACCCACCGTGCCCAGCCGACCTAGTGAGCTGCGAACCGCCTCCGGAAACTTCAACAATCCAGGATCGTTACTCTCCAGCTCCGCACCTGAGGAAACAACTGCACCGGGTGCGGTCACGATCAACAACAACCAGCAACCAGATGCATCGCATTCTCGGCCGCCGTTGCATATTTTCAGCACCAGCACCGTTCACCTACCATTATCGCCTCATCAGCAACAGAACGCACCCTTAGAGAACACACTGTCCCCAGGGCACCAACACCAAGGGGTAGGAGATGCCTCATCTTACTCACAGCCATCGGCAAAACTTGGCGTTCCGCCTCCTCAGCCGCTTCAGCCAAACAATACAAATCCTTCATGTTCGTCGGGAAACGTCAATGGAGTTGCAGCTGCTCAAACTCCTTCGTCCTACGGGGTGCCTGTGCTTTCTTCACCTCTCGCCGAGCTTGCGGCTGCTCGACCACCAGCCAGCCAACCAACACGAGGCACCTCCCATCGCCCACCCAACATACCTGCCCAGCCTCACAACTACCAAAATCAACCTCCTCGACATCGACCACATCCGAATCAAACTCAAACGCAGCCGTCTCTCCAGCCTCAAGCATCCGGTTGGACGGGACAAGGCATGCCAGTTCCGCCAGCCATCAAGCGACCACGAGGTCCCCAGGCAGCCCAAATGCAGATTCCACATAACGCTCAGCCGGGAGGCGGCTTTGGCCAACCTTCAAACCAGCCTCCAGCACCTTGGACCGGACATGTGCAAAATGCAGCAGCTACTCAACGACTACAACCTCTTCAGCAAACCCAAATGCAGATTCCACATAACGCTCAGCCGGGAGGCGGCTTTGGCCAACCTTCAAACCAGCCTCAAGCACCTCGGACCGGACATGTGCCAACTCCAGCAGCTACTCAGCGACTACAATTTCTCCAGAAAACCCACATGAAGATTCCAAATAATGCTCAGTCAGGAGGTGGTTTTCTTCGACCTTCTAACCAGCCCCAAGTACCTTGGACCAGACAAAGGCCAGCTTCACAAACTAGCAGCCGACCACAAGGCCCCCAGACAATTCAGTCCCCAAACAACAATCAGTTGGGAGGAGGTTCTGTCCAGCCTGCTATTCAACCTCAAGCCCCTCGTGGGATGGGACAAATTCCAGCTGTATCAGCTACCAGACGACGACAAAGTCTCCAGAATCCCCAGTCTTCAGATCAAAATACGTTGAGAGGAGGGCTCACCCAACCTGCTCGTCAACCTCAAGCGCCAGGTTGGACCGGGCAAATGCCAGCTGCATCAGCTCCCAAGCCAATACAAATTCCCCAGCAAAACCAGTTTCCAAACAACGCTCCTAAGCCAATACGCATTCCCCAGCAAACCCAGTTTCCAAATAACGCTTCCTTGAGAGCGGGGCTTACCCATCAGCAGACTTCACATTCCCTCCCCAACCCTGGGTTTGCTGGTATCCCGCAACATCACCCAGGGGCTCCCACCTACTTTCCTGGTGGCATGTCTAGTAACCAAAACACGTCGGCGCAGTCATCTCGTACCCTCCAGGCGCAGCAAAGACCCACTTCTTGGAATAACCAGGCTCCCGGGACTCTACCCTCGGCAAACGGCGGCGGCAGCGGAGTCCAGCATTGGAACAGCTTTTCTGGGGTGCCCGGGAACAGCCTTCAATGAGGCTTCTGATGAGGGAGTATCCGTTCTGTGAGCTTGAAACACAAATCTTGAAATCGGGTGGCGCGCTGCTTTTTCTTGATCCAGCTGAACTCGGGGTTTAAATTGTTGACTTCTATCTCTGACAGACAGCGGCAGGCCTAAGACATATAGAATAAATTGAGATGGTGTGACTGCATTCTCCCATTATTTACCACGTTTTTGTTGTTAATCGTGACTGCGACTGTGTTTATACTCCATACAGTGGTTGAGGAGAAAATGTCTAAGTATATAAGACTTTTGTAACGACTGTACCATGTTTATGTCAGGTCATAGATGTTTTAGCCAACCGTGCAGCTTAACTCTGTTTGAAACGGTGGGCAGTGAGTCGTTTTTATTCAATTATTGCTATAGCCATGAGAAATACTCTATTGAAAGATGGTTTCACATACCTGGATAGATAAGCTTGTGGAACATATCGAGCGGAGGTCGCACAGCCGAATTATCCATGGTCCGTTACAAGTCGAACAACAGATCCTTTTTATTGAAGACAGCTTTCTGACACTAAGGCTTGTCACTAGGAGCCCAAAAGTACTTGTCCATTCCCACTTCGACTCCCGGACGACTCGTGGGCCGGATTTCACTTTCAGCTGAATTCCTATTTCCAAAGTAGCCAGTCTCCGCAGTAGAAAGGCTGCATGATTGGGGTTCTTGCGGGAGCTGTGGATGCTGTGCGAGCTGCTAGAACGCGGTCGTGGCCTCAGGCTTGCGACCAACCTCGGGAGCCAAACTCTGCGAAGCAGAAGACCTGGTGGGCACGGCTATATCAACGAATTCGTCGTTCCTCCGGTGGGCCAGAATCTTGTTTCTGGGCAAACGACTCTAGCACAAATCTGGCAAGCGGGCGATACAGCTTTTGTTGATCATCCCCGCAGAACCTCTGTGACAGCCGCTGCTGCTGGACCTTAACCTTGCTCCATCTACCTGGTACCCAGCCGGCAATATCTGAAAAGAGAAAGCTGCGCCAGAACTCCGAAGCTGGGTTAACAGGCCGTGAGTCGACATTATCTGAATCCGAAGAGGCGCGATGCATGCTAGCATTGTTGTAATCGACGAGCACGACACGCGGCAGGATGAGACCGCACATCTTCTCCGGCTGCACATCAGGCTCTTCGTGATTTACAACAAGAACAATGTTGCGTCCCGAGAAGTCGTTTTGCCTGATTCCAGCCCGCTGCAGCTTAACGTACCCATCCATAGCCCGAGCCAGGACCTCGAGTCGATATTCTTCTGGATAGTGAAAAGAGTCTGTAAGTGCTCCCCGAGTAGGATTGTTTTGAGCACGGGATCCTTGTATACTAGCTCCGTCGAGACGCTCCATCAAGATCATACGAACAGGCCTTTTCACAGAAAACCCCCTGGCCTTAAGAGTGATAGGGAGGGAAAATGTCCATGATCCAAAAAAACTTGGGTGCAAAAGAACCCGCTTGACCGGTTTCTTGCTCAAGAAAGTTGTAAGCTCAAGTTTCAACTATATAGTCCTCGTCGGCATCATGAACATAATCCTCTGGAGAGTAGCAGAAATCAGATGTGAATCTGTAGTATAGGGGGCCGTAGAGCTTACACATGCCGCAAATCGGTTTCCGCCCCGTAGGGCAACTGTACAGCCCACGGCCTGGGCACCTCGACGGCTCCGACGGCGATAGGCAAAGTGATGGTCAATTTTGCCGTCCCTGCCTGCGCGGGAGGGACTCCCTCGACCGGAGGATTGAGAGCGACAGCTTCACTTTGAGTGACGGTGGAAAGATATTTCTCCCCGAGTGAATGTCGGTCCTGATTTCCCAATTCGTCGAGCTCATGAGGGGGTGGCGTATGCCGGCGGTGGCGCATGTCGGCTGATCTGAATGGAGAAACCAGGGAGATACGGCAGCAATGGCTTATCAGAGTCTTTGGGAGGAGATGGAAAGAGAGGAAGTTCCCAGGTTGAAGGTGTGTCGCGCGGGCTCCATGGTTGTGCCTTCGATGAGACCTCAATACATATAGCGTAGATTTCCAGACGTCGACGCAGTTTTGAGCCATGAAAACGTTGAGTTGAGAGTAAAATGGACAATTCGAGCATCTCATATGCCAAGACTGCTCATGTGACTGATTGTACGACTTGACAAGCTGACAAGCAGCAGCGTGTTTGGACACCTAACTAGGAATGCGGAGACATTGCGCTTCGTGTTTCCTTGCCAATCAAGCATGTCCACCTTGAGCAAGTCTTGCCATGTCAATAACGGCATTAAAGAAATGGCTGAGCCAAGCCAGCGGCTCTTCGCCCCTTCATTATCATCCACTTGATCCAGGCAACCGCGAGATCCGCCTTATGACATCGCTCAAGGTCGACGCCAAGGACCGCGTGAAATGCAGACTCAAGACATTTCCCCTCCGTAGCTGCCCTCCGTTCGCGGCCTTGTCCTACGTGTGGGGTGAAGACGCCGACCGCGTGCCCATCCGCGTGAACGGCCAAACGTTCCAGGCGACCAAAAGCCTCGCATCGGCCTTGCAGTACATCCCTCGCCACTGGAAGTCCAAGTTCCCTGGCCGCCATGAGACAGAGCTTTGGGTGTGGGCTGATGCCGTCTGTATCAACCAGAGCGACGTCAATGAGAGGGGGCACCAGGTGCAACTGATGAAGGAGATCTTTTCCGGCGCCGAGGTGGTCATGTGTTGGCTGCCGAGTGCGTCAACGCCTTTCTTCGATGAAGTATCCGATGATGACCAGAGGGATTCTTACCTACGTACGGCATTCGAAACGTTTGAGCTCATCAGTGAAGAACTTCGCCTCGTCGAGGAGGAAGCTGGCAAACCGATTAAGGAGATGGACTATAGCGACGAGAGGCTTATCGGCTGGCTGGAAGGTTGGACCGAGCTACGTGACGGCTCAGAGACTGGGGAATGGCCGCACTGGTTGAACAAGAAGTGGTACGCAGTCGACTACTTTTCTCGGTTGCAGTATTGGACGCGTGTCTGGATCCTTCAGGAAGTCGCGCTGGCCCGGGACCCGCTGCTGCTCTGCAAGTCCAGCTCCTTGTCGTTCCGTGACAAGTTCATTCGCGTGATGGTCTGGTTCCAATGTTTGGCATATGGGGAGGTCCCCGGCCCCAGCTTTGTCTCGTCCGCCCGGTGGCATTCTCTCATCAATCAAGGCAAGCCAAGGTATAGTCTGGTTTCCAGACATTGGCAAGTATGGATATCTCAACACATGAGAAGGGGACAAAAGTTATCGTGGTTTACGATGTTCAACATCTTCGATCTTACCGCAAGCGAGCCGAAGGACTACGTGTACGGCATGCTCGGTGTGGTGGGGATCGAAATCGAGGTCGACTACTCGGAACGGACATCAGTGGCAACAGGAATGCATGATATGATTGCAGTTTGGCTTGAGCGTTTACAGAAATCTGAACACGAAGACACCGCTGTCCAGGCCGCCTTGGAATTCCTTAGCTGGGCTGGAATGGAGCGAGAGTGCACCACCGCCGAGTGCCAGGGCTTTGCATCCTGGGCTCCAAACCCGCCACATTGCAAGCACGGCTACAGTCACGCAATGTTCTTCGGCAGGGTCAATGCCGACTTTGGTGTATTCTCGGATAAGGGTTCAAGGATCACCTCCATTCAGGGCTCTTCGCTCTTTGTGGACGGTGTTGTCATTGACTCTGTCCAGGAATTATACACCAGCACTCTCGAATTCAAAGACCTCGGTCCATTCTTCTTGGGCCTTCTCTCCGGTCCCCAGAATGAGTTTGGGGAGCCAGCCGATAGACGGCGTTTGTTACGGGCTCTTTTCGAGTTACTTTGCTGGGATGATATCCCCCTCTTGGTACACGAAGCCAGGCTGCACGTATCAGGTGCGAGTCTACATGAGTATCTCGTCTACGCTTATTCTTTCATGGTTGGAGTGCTTAAAGGAGGTCGCGATTATGGAGCCATGCTTGAGAGGCTGGGGCTCCGGACGGACTCAGAGGACGGTTTCGTGCAGTCCCTCCGGGAGACATTTCTGAACTTGGAAGACGATGGAAATGGTAGGTATGGGCATGAAGCCACCTCATGTTGGCTCCAAGACTTGTTGGCATTCGAAAACACAAGTAAAATGCCACGGAACAGCAAAGTGGCTCAATATTGCCAACAGATGGGGATAACTCGATTTTCGCCTAAAGCGGGCCGACTGGGCAGTGGTGTAATCTTCCGAACATCAGGCGGCTACTTTGGTTTCGGATCATGGGAGACAGCCGTCGGAGATCTCGCGTGTGTTCTGAAAGGGTATAGAAGTATCGCACTCCTCCGGAAG
This sequence comes from Diaporthe citrichinensis, assembly GCA_014872995.1. Lineage (NCBI taxonomy): Eukaryota > Fungi > Ascomycota > Sordariomycetes > Diaporthales > Diaporthaceae > Diaporthe > Diaporthe citrichinensis. The sequence continues at coordinate 113,283 of JADAZR010000057.1, read as the reverse complement.
CAGGGCGATCATTTTCTCTATGTCGGAGAGGGCAAGGTCCACGGCATGGTCCACGGGGAGGCTGCTGAGCTTGTCAAGAATGGAAAATTACGGATTAGGGAGTTTGAATTGAGGTAGGATGAGTGGTGAGCTGCTCCTGGTAGTGAAAGCTTGATGTATGATACAAATGGAAGAATGAGGCGCCTATTGGTGCTTGGAAGAATCTCGGCGACCTCCTAATCGCAGCAATATGTTCTGTTAAGGTTATTTATTATGGAGTTTGTTGATGGGCACAAGCGAACGTACACTACGCAAATACTGGCGATAGTCAGCCTAGGTGTTAGGAAGAGACGAAACAAGATCCGAATATCTGAACATCTCATGTATCACACAATGATGATGTCTCTCTCCTGAATTTTCGTCCACCTTCGGGTCCCCCTGACCTCAAATCCTTCCACTCGGCCTTTTGGTCCTAATACTTCTCTCCTCCCGGATGACGTCTGCAAAGCGCTATGACCTCGATTCCCCGATGACTTCTCCAAGAACAGGTACGCCGCAAAGGTAGCACTTGCTCGAAAATGAGCTACTCGCTCGTATATTCCCGCAGCGGCATCCTTGGGAGTCAAGACCAGGCCTTGGACGTGGTCGGCACCGCCCAAACTCCCTTCAAAAATGGCAATGGGTAAGAGGCTGATGTCGAGAAGGGCCAGGCCCAGGCCAGGGCACGCGTCGACTTGGGTCCATAATTCCGGAAGTCCCCATTTTGGTGGAACCATCCCACTGGTCAGACTCTGGCGAGATTCGTAGAACCCGTCGCAGGTGACTTGATATCTTCGAGAGTCATCGGCGCGATACTCGGCTACCAGATCCCACTCGGCGGGCTTGAGACGGCCTCTGAGCTGGATCATCGCGCCAGGATGAATGTTGCCCGTGGCATATGATGGGTCCAGCAAATCTACAGCCGTGCTTACGACTGTGGCCAACTGTTTTCGGATATGTTGCTGGTGATGTACTGGCAGTGTCCGCATGGTCCTCAAGCTCACAGTGCTGTTCGTGGATAGCCATGACCACGTCGGCGCAATGCAAGGGTTGGGACGAGGTTTGTTGGCTTCTGGGGCCGACCACAAGAGCTCTGCGAGCAGGTTGCCCTCCCATAGGCCTGCCACGTACCGATCGCACAGCCTTTCCTGCATTGCCTCCGCAGCACCAGCTATAGCTATAAGCTTGTCGGAGTCTTTGGTGAGTTCCGCGCTGGAATACGCTTTGACTATACTGCTCCAAGCCTCCTGGGGCTCGGTGTGTATGCCATGAAGTTGAAGCGTCTTGTTTGGTATCATTAAACCAGGGACGCCAAGCGGAAAGGACTCGCAAAAATCATCCTCAAGGCACTGGTAGAACATCTGAGTCTTTCCGAAGGATAGTAACCTCGGTGATAGTACACGCTCTTGTACTGCCCACCCGCGCGTGGCCAGATGTGAACCTTCGATATTTTCGGTGTGAAGATGCGTGTCTATTACGCAACAGGGCTGATTAGGTCCTCCTCGCGCATCTTGCCAACTACAAGGTACAATAGGTGGTGTGATGCTGTTGGGATCTCTTTCCGTGAACAGACCCTTGGTAGAGTCTGAGGCTTTGGCGGCTGCGATCGTGAGGGCTCCTTGGCCGTAGACAAGCCTCATTGTTTTCGATTCTGTTTTCCAGTCTTGATCAGAGTCTTGAATGATGCAAAGTGAGTCAACCCAGATGTATCTGTAATCGAGCCATCTGCAAACTTGGATCGCCTCTCGAAACGTCTTCGGGAGCTGGCTTATTGGATACCCGGCACGGAGCTCAGCTTCTGTAGAGGCTAGTAGACGAACATTAAGATGTACTTCGCCCCAGCAGTGACTCAACGCCACGTACTCGGCTTCGTCCGGCAAAGAAGCTCCATCAACCAGTCGGACGATATCTGTTCCCCGTCCAGGAGATGCGCTGAAGGAGATGAGCCGGGTTGGTCGCCATTTCCGTGAGTCCGACGCCTGGTGGAGGCCGCATTGAGCATGATTGGCCTTGCAGTCGGAATGCCACTGGCGGGCAAGGCGTCCACTCACGTCGGAGTCATTAGTTTCGTCGAGGGACCCTCGCATCCGGTTCCAGGCATCAAGAGGCGGTATGCAGTCTGCAACAGTCAGCAGCGTTCGTTATATCTTCGGTACAACCAGAGAGATCGTGAGAGGGGGTATTCTTACTCGTGGGGCCATTCACAGGTTTAACCCAAATATCCAGATAGGGCGAAGAGAGGTGCCAGCTAATACACCAGTTTTCAATGATCAAGGTCACTGGTTTATCCGCCGCAACAGGCCGATCATTGAAGTTCCGACTGATCAAGGCGCACACAGAGCATCCGCTCATGGCATTCTGGCGTAGCACTGACAAGTTCTCGCTGTGTGTTACGCGAGATGGTAGATCTGAGCCACGTAGACGGAAGAATTTGCGGCAATTCTCGCAGAGCGGGGAATCACAATTGAGCTGTTCAGATGATGGCGATGTTGGTTCTTGTCGGCTGACATGTTTGATCTGCGGCCGTCGCTTTTGCCTTTGCCTTGGTCTCAGCTCAGGCTGTAGTTGCTCGTGTCGCAGGGAACGCTGTCGCCGCCACTCTGCGTGCCGCTGCTGACTTTGGGGTATCCACCAAACCAAGAACGACACAATAATCACGGGTACCAGATAGTCCAAATTCGCCAAGAATAATAGAATGGCTGGAGAAACAAGATCTTTGGACCAGTTCATTGTGATGTGGGTCGCGATGAGACTTGGTGTCGTTAGAATGAGGAGTTGAGTGCATTCAGCAGGTTGCGCAAGCTGTGCGTGTTGGTCGGACGACGTGTGCTTACAGGGTTTAGTTGCATTAAATTTGTCATAGGCAGCAGCAGCAGTTGGTTGGTCGCCCCGAAATTCAATTCAATTCGCTTGCCAAGTCTCATCAAGACCAACAGCGGTTTGCTAACAGTGGGTATGGTAAACGTCAGGCAAACTGGAACTGTTTTGGTCAGCTAACTTTCAACCGGGAAAACACCAATTGACCCTTATTACTAATATGATAACAGATCTGTCTGGTATTGGCGTCCTTTATCATCATGTTAAGTGTATACTAGTTGAAAATAAATCAAGTAATATAAGGGTATTTTAAATTGAATATGGATATTTATATTGGTTGGAATGGCTAATTTACCAAGTATAAACTACTTAATAACCTTAATATGCTAATAATGCCTTATTATTAAATTAATATTAAAAAATGCAATATTATATTTCTTTTAATAATAAAATAAAATACTTTAATTATTAAGTAATTAAGGTTAAGAACCTTTATAAGGCATTAATTACATTAATCTTTTACTTAATATAAAAATTATTATAATTAAGAGTTTTAAAGCCTTTAATATAATAATAAGTTTTAAGGGTTATTTTTATTTTAATTTAAAAAGTATTACTTAATTTTAATATATTAAAATTAAGGATTTAACTTTAAAATATAATATACTTTTAACTTTTTTTAAAAAGAAGAGGTTATTAAAATTAAAAAGCTAATTATATATATAAGCCCTTTAAGCCCCGTTTAATTAGCTTATTTTAATAACCTAACTAGCCTTTAAGGCAGCTATAATTTACTATTTAAGCAAATCTTGCTTTCCTTTCTTTTTCTTAAGCAACCTTAGTTATAAATTAACCATTCTTTACTGTTACCTTATGCCTTCATTGCCATTTCAACGTAAGGACCGTCTCAAAGTCGGCGTATTTGGGTGCAGGTTGCCCTTGGGAACCTTGGCGCTGCGCATACTTCGGACGAGGAGACCTGTTCTGTCGGGTGAGTGAGGCCAGTGGATACGTTCTGGTGCTCCTCGACAGAACTTCCAAGACCTCTTTTACACCGATCAGACTTTCGATCCTATGATAATCTCATATTCACTACTACATTAAGGCAGTGATCTGGTGATTGTTTCTTTGTTCGATTTCAATTGGAAAGTCATTAAAATGAATAGGAGCGCAATTTTCACACATCTTTTGGAATAATGGCATCGTTGGCATTCGGCAGGCTGGCAACCCCCGTAGCTAGCCCATAGCCTGCTAGCTGGAACCTTCCCCTCTACAACCAACGCGAGAAGCAACCACAACACAACAATCCCTTGAATACGTGACCCAGACAACAACATCCCTGAATCTGTTCTCTATTAATATCGGATCATTAGAAAGCCACGAGCAGCGTGGCAAGGATCGACATTGCGCTAGTGCAATGCTTGTGCAGCGTCTTTAATCATGAACTCCGTAGGAATATTATGTCAGAGCGGCTTATGGCATGGCTTAGCGTGCTGACTACCAAGGTGAGTGGCCGCAATACGCCTTGGAGATCCCGTGGACGGCTGTTGATCGAGACCGAGGATCTCAGCTCTGATCCCTAATGACACAGTACAACCAATGAGGACCATACTTCTGGGCAAGCTCTGTCACACAGAACAGAGCACGATGCGGTCTTCTTTTCACCGCCGCACTTCACCTGTGGCGAGTGCGTTGACCTTTGACGTGAGTGTTGATCAATTCTAGAAGAGGACAATGCCACATTTGACCAAAGTCATCATTGCGGCTATCAGTTTGATATTTAAGCAGCCGGAACTCCAGGTCAGTCTCTTTGAACAATTGAGAGTCAACTTCGATTTTCACGTTACTATTTCCATCAAACTGCATGAAATTTTCACACCGTACTCTTGACTAGTCAGAACCTCGCGGTTATTTCAAAATGATGCTACTTCACCTCACCGTTCTCCTGGCCTTTACGCTTAGAATACATGCTCAGGCCAACATCACAATCCAACCATTAACGGATGTCGACGTAAACCGCCATCTAGGCTACTTCTCAGATCCTTATCATGTTCCATATCAGAACGAGACCCGCGTCTATATCTCAGGCACTACCCACAAATATCTCGAATGCGATGGAGGATTGACCCCCAAATGTGCTACACTTGAGCACAACGAGGACATCCAGTGGAATGTCACGGAAGAGCTGCAGCTACAGCTAAACAAGACCAAGGTTCAGGTGTGCGGCGTTGCTGGCATTCATCCTTTCCAGACTGTCTCAGGTAACAACAAATCGTGGGACGCAGCAGTAACGCTTCACGTCCAGGAAAATAACACTGTGTGTGATGGTCTCAAGGGCTGGAGTGTCATCGTCCACGCGAGCCCAGTGGTCTTGACGACTGTTGATACACCACCGCTTGCATGGATAGGGGATAAGGTTCTTGTTGGAAGCTTTACCGACAAAGCTGATGCCAACTACGACGGAAAATACTTTCGAACACCAGAAGGGAAGTTATTCCTAATTTACGAGAAGAACCTGCACAAGAAACCAATGAAGCGTGACGGCGTGGTCGCTTGGCCCATGAAGGATTTCATGACGCCAGCCGATCCCGACCAGGATCCTACAGTCTTGATCGCTCCCGACGAAGGATTGAACTCGGAAAACTACCACAACCACAGCGACGAAAACTTCAAACTCGTTGAGAATGGAAATATCAGGGCCATCAATGGAAAGTTCCTGATGGCTTACTCAGTTGCAGCTTATAATCGCCCGACATATAAGATTGCCATAGCCTACTCTGACACGTTCCTGCCAGCCAAAGGGCAACAGTACCGCAAAGTCATGAAAGAAAACCCAGATCAACTCTGGGGGTCCACCAGGGAGAAGGAAGTCTACTACCTCCTGCAGGCAGACGCGCAGCATGACGACTGGCACTACGTTGGCAATCAGATCCGTGCTCCCGGCGTGGCGACCGTCGCCAAAATCGGCGCCGGCGGTAGCTGGGTGCTGACTTTTCATGGGTATCAAGTTGGTGACACCGGGGGCAATGGCACGTTGGATTATGTGGGCAAGCACCGGCGACCATTCTTTGTCGACCTGGATGTGAATGTGCCAGCCGATACTTCCGTCAAAGATGCCAGCGACCAAGACTTGCAGGATTGGATCACCCCTAAGCACGGATAGGTATCTCAGAGGTACATATCGATTAGAACAACAGAGGAACGCAATTGGACTTGGACGGAGGAATGCTTACCGCAGAGTGAGCTTGCTGTTTTGAGGGAGCTGTCGTTGTTAGACTATTATAATTTTTAAATTTCCGTTCCCAACGTCCTTCCATCTGGCACACTCAGCTACGCCCGTTTGCCATTCTCCTTCGTCTTCTCCGTGCCTTCCATCAAGAGCTCGATAGACGTCTCACTAACATCAATCCACTCTTCGTCCGAGACATCTGCCATGGTCGCAATGTCAAGACGGTGGCTGGCCCATATGCCATTTTCCAGACCCCTGGTGCCCGAGCCATCCCCTGTCCATACTGCGAGGACAGCTACGACCTCTCCGAGACTGCAGGCTTAGTCTGACTCGGTGATGATGCCGTTTTGAGCGTACTGTCTGGCAGTGAGGTGTTGAAGAACCGGGGCGTTTCTGGACTGATCGGCGTTTGGCTGTGTCCTCTTCACGATGGCGGCGAGTCGGTTGAATAGCTGCAAGTCCTCATTCTTAACCTTCTTTTTAATGTACCGCTTCCAAGCCCCTACTTAGCGGAAATCATCACCAGATACTCTTTATAATAATTACTTCCCGCTGGCAGGAAGGTTGAAGAAGTCTAGTTCCTTTATAAAATACAACACAGTCAATCCCGAGCCGAGGAATAGTGGAGAGCTTCAGATGTACTACATACGTTGGCCTGGACTGCTCCCACGCTGGCGACCGCTGCATCGCTCCTAGAAATTCATCGCGTCCCACGGAATAAACATCGCAGACAGCCATGGGTCGTCCCCGAAATTGTGCACATATTCCCCCGTCAGGGCATCCTGATTCATCTGCAGATTCGCACCCAACACCCCGTCACTGCCCGCAGTTATAGCCAGCCTGTTATCGAGGGCATGCGCCCCAGCCGCCGCCGGATCAGGCTCGCCGCCGCCCGCGCTGCTCGCCCAGTCCGCCTGCACGCCGGCCTTCATGAGCCCCATGACCTTGGCCGACTTGGCCCAGATGCTCTCCTCGCGCTCGTCGTCCTCCTGGATCCCGGCCGCCGTCCTGATCGTCTCCATGCGGGCCGCGATGCGGTCGAAGAGCGCGAAGATGTCGAGCCGCCGCCGCACCTCGGCCGCGTCCCACGGCGGGAAGTCCTCGAGCTTGCTCAGCTTGATGCACGTCACCAGGCCGGTGACCATCTGCACGAAGAGGTGGAACGTCCCGCCCAGGGCCATGGACGCCGGCGTGCGCTCGTACGTGTCGAACCAGTTCTCGATGGCCTTCAGGCACTTCTGCAGCCGGTCCAGGCGGTACATGACGTCGGTGTGTGCCGTCGAGGGCGGTAGGTGCAGGGCGAGCTCATTGATGATGACCTCTGTGGCGTACATGTGGAGCAGTATCGTATCTAGGAGGAAGCGTTAGTTAGATCCAAGTCATTTAGTAGCAGTGGCGATAACAAGGGATGAACGACGTCGCATTTAAGGACCATCGCCGTTGTCTTTGTTCGCCCGAGACTCACCATTACGAGAAGTGGTTCTTATTTCTGGCAAGGTCCTCCAAATCTCTTGCAATTGCCCATCAAGAGCCCTTATGAAGTATTGCGATGTCTGACTCTCTCCGCTCAGAGACTGTTGTATCATGAAATCATTCATTTGCTCCGAGATGAGAGCACAGCGCACTTGTGTGGCAAGGATCTTATCCCCTTCACACTCAGGCTGCTCCATGAATAGCCGGAGGCTTTCCTCCATGTGCGGTGTCCAGCGAAGGTTGTGGTCTCTCCGCAGCATTTGCGATGCCCTGTGATTCATGTCAACTCATTATCAGAACCATTCAGAGCAGACTCATCATAGGGATGTGGTGTCATTTGCATGGAGATATTCGAGGGGGTATACTTACGTATTACACCAGACATACAGAGCCAGTAATGTCCTCCTGGATTCCATCGTGCGTTCTTTAGTCTGCGGTTGTTTCATTCCGTGAAATGCAAACTTTTTCATAAAAGTGAAAGCCGTTTCAGTCTTGTTAGCCGTAAGACCAAGGTCTTGAGCTATGGCAACTCCGATACCAGTCCAGATCGATATAAAAGGGTTTTCCTTTTTGTGGGAATGTGGCCTGTACGTGTCCATAATCAGCGTCAGCTCTAGTTAACCATTTAACCATGGCCAGGTCGATTTTGAAGCTGAGAAGTCTGACTGAACACGATAGTTTTGAAACGTCATCGACTCAGGACGACGATGACATCCTCAAGCGGGAAATTAAGTAGCACAGAAAATCACATAGAAATCACACGGGAGGATGGGGATTGCTGACGTGCAGACCAACCACAACAACACAATGCAGGCTTGAATAAAAGAGACGGAGCGACTTACCAGCATAGAAACACCAACAAGCCTTGCAACAAGTCCAGGCTCCTCTCGTACTGCCGCACCACCCTTTCCGAGACAATATGCCGGACCTTGTCCCCAACCACGTGTGACTCTTTCGTAGACCGGGTCGTACAGGCCATGATGGAGATCCACAGCAGCGGGCGAGTCTGGTGCAGTTCCTTTGCAGTCACGCTCGGTGGGATGTATACCACCGGGCCGAACTGTGGGTAGTCACGCCGGAAGAGGTCGAGGCGCTCCTGGGCCTCCTTCTCGGGGACGTAGTAGTCGAGTTCCAAGTCTGCAGTGCTGCTGGAGGGGTTCGTCTTGCCGCCCCACGCGCGGCAGCTCGGGACTGAGGTGTTGACGGTGTTGGGGCTTGAGCCTGTTGAGAGGGAAGGGAGAGCTGTGCCATCGGATGCTGACTGCCCCAGCGACCCCGGGGTCGGGACTGGCGGTGATTCATTTGGGCCCTTGACGGCTGTTTGGGACCGTATGAGGGAGACCAGGTCGTCCAGCTTCTCCTCCAGGTGAGCTGTTCTCGATCCTGGTACTTTTTTCTGTGTGCGCTTGCGATTCGGCACTGACGGCTGACAGTCCTTCTGCAAGCGGAAACACCTAGGATCGGGTAAGTGGACGAAATAAACAGACGGGGCCTGGAAGAAAATGCGTCGGGATTAGAGGCATGGAAGTAACAAGGAACGCTCGGAATTGGTTGTACTGAGGATCTGTCTGAATTCTACATGTTGCATTCCAAGACAAGGGCCAAGTGATCATCTCTATCAACAGCAGCTAGTATCTTACCTCTCGCATGCGCCGGCATGATCGCCGTACATGCATTTGCACTTGGCTCTGACACAGTTCGTGCAGGCATGCCCGTACGGCGCCGGTGTGCCCCCGCCGGCCTTTGCCACACGGGCCGGTGACGGTTGCATTTGTCGGTGGCGGGCGGGCGATTGAGTTGTACGCGGGTGGATTCCAAGGTTCACTGTCGGGGCGCTTCAGTCGGGATTGGGATTGTGCTGCGATAGGAAGCACGAGTAAGGTTGCGAAATCCACTCGACGGCGTAACGGCAGTGGGCTCGAACGAGAAAGTTTGGACGTGGTCGGCAGGGAGGAAAGCGGGTTTGGCCAGAGATATAGCATCCGAAGGCCGCCGGAGTTGGCCGGCTGTGCAAGTGGTGCTGCTCGGTGTGTGGGTGATGTAATCCGATCCTTTGTCTGCCTAGGATCTCGTTCATTGTTCCAGCGCATCCGAGCGTAAGCTGACACGGCGCTGGGACATGCTCCTCTCCCGAATACGAAAATGACCACCGCGCAACAGCTGACTGCATTCGATTGTTAGGAAAGTTCTGTCCGCTGAGGCATCCCGGACAACGCGGCTCTTCCGGCGCAAGACCGCGTCTTGTTCTTTCGCTCATATATGGCGTTGCGAGATGCAGCGACCATGATCGCTAAAGTATACAGTGTTGAACTGCATGAAGACTCTCCGTGAGCACATTCACTTTCACATCGAATCAACAGAATCAATGACTTGTGCACAATATGGACTCACAATCAAAACCCGCTATTCAATTGCGTTGCATTTGTAGCCTGACTAACTAAATCTACAGATATTCATTCCGAGCCGGAGAGGTCTAGCAAGGTAGATGTCGAGAGACACAAATCAAACAACACCCAGGGTTCACATTGCAGACCAAATGCTTTGTTGTGCATAATCATGCTCATGGATTTGACAATCTGATTATATTCCTAGACTATCTCGACGCCCTCAACAGAATCCTTCTCCTTTACACGTCTAGCTGAAGCCGCAATTCAGATCTGACTACAACCACGGCAAATGCCTCTGAGGGAGGCATAAGACCAGTGTTGGATGGGCCCTCATTGGAATGCTTGCTGTTCACAGGCATATCCCTCAGGGACTGCAACCCCTGCTCTCTCAACCACTTCTCCTCCAAATGCGAAAACATCTGCAGCACCATGTCCTCAATAACTTTCTCGTCCAAATAAGAAACTATAAAAGTTTCAGGCCCGTGGTTGTGATCAAAATCAACGCTTCCCACACGGCTGAAGGCCGAGATCCATAGCAGTTTCCGGAGGTTTCTGAAGTCGATGTCCGCGCTGCCGCGCTCCCGCACGGAGTCCAAGAGGTAGGCAGGCCGGATCGGATCGCTGTCCATGTGATCGGCATCACCTTCGAGCTGGGTCAAATGCCGGAGCTTGGACTTGAGCTTACCTCGCTGTTCCTCGGTCAAAGCGTGATACGGCCCGGTCGACTCGCCTTTGTGCACTATTGCGACTCGAGCGGTGAACATGAAGCGAAAAACGTTATCGGCCTCTCGACACACTTCCTGAATGTCTACGTCAATCTTGAGCCGGAGGCTAGTTGCAACGGGGTCGTTCTTGCCGTCTTGGATGTCCCCGTCAGACCAAGGCTCGTCATCCATCTCGGTGATACGGAAACCCATAATGCCGATGGCACGGTTGGTCGAAGTGATGATAGATGAGGTCATGATGGGCGAGGATGGTATGTTGTGTTGCGTTTGAGCAGATTAGCTAAACCCTGATGATGGTAAAGCCTGTGCTAATTTAAATATTGCTATCTGATCGGACATACACAATGCACACAATACCTTTGTTCTTACTTCTTGGAGAGTCTTTCTGAAAGCGGGATGGTTTGCAAAGAAAACAAGAACGACGCATTTCGAATGCCGCTTCAATGTTGTAGCACACAATTCTTTTGACAAGCGAAGAAGATATGATGTCCTTAGAGTGTGAGCCAGAGCTTTGTAAGAGCCCACGGATATTACACCGCCGTTTTTTGATAGCACGGAGATGGCTTGGAGGATCTGCTTATTCTGATCAGCCACGGAATTGTGCAGCGGACTTGGAAACCCCAAAGCGGAAACGGTCAGTTGTGATAATCGCCGGCTGGGACCAAGTCCTGCCGTCTGACGTGGTCGAATCCGCAATCGACAGAGTGAAGGATCACACGTCAAAAAGGCACATTGAGGCACATTTTTCTAGCCTAAGGCCCAACAACGACCGTCAGCGCCAACTGAATGCAGTGAACCGGCGTGGGTCTGACAGTTGGGGGTGAGGCGGGATTCATGTTTGCGGGCCCGTAATCCGCTACCTTGACTTGCAGCCTAATGAGTAAACATTGAAAAGCAACACAAGTGAGGTTAACCGTTTAACTGTTGGCACATTCTTTATATACTCCATGGAAAGTTTCTTGATTTCGTGGCCAGGGCCATGTGGCTCAGGTCGCGCCTGTCCATGCTCAGAATATAGCTTCAAATATTCTCCACTCAGACATCCCAACTATGGGTGAAACGAAAGAAGGCCCAGCCGAACCAAAGATGGCCGATCCAGAGAAGAAGAGTCCGCCATCATCGCAAGATGGCGCATCCCTGGCAGAGGACCAGGCAGAGAAACAGCCCAGCAGAACAAGCTCCCGCAGACCAAGCCTCGCACACCCACACCAGCCTGTCCTGCTCTCGCTCGTGCCCTCCATCGCAGCCTCTGTACCCCCAGTCACCGCCAACGACGCGGATGACACCACCCGTGAAGATGCCAAAGACGGGACGGGGCACCTCACCGGCGCGCCACTGGTGCTCGCCATGACAGCGCTCAACCTGTCCACCATCCTCATCTTCCTCGACAACAGCATCCTCAGCACGGCCACGCCGACCATCACGAACGAGTTCCACTCGGTCCAGGATATAGGCTGGTACGTCTCGTCCTACCAGCTCGCCCTGTCGGCCCTCCAGCCCATGACGGGCAAGCTCTTCACCTACCTCCCCAATAAGCAGACCTACATCGCCTCGGTGCTCCTCTTCGAGCTGGGCTCCCTCATCTGCGCCATCTCCACCAGCTCGAACATGCTCATCGGCGGGCGCGCCGTCGCGGGCCTGGGCGCCTCGGGCCTCTTCAACGGCGCCCTGACCATCATCGCCGCCCTGGTCCCGCTGCGGCGCCGCCCCGCCGTCACGGGCCTGCTCATGGGCGTCAGCCAGCTCGGCCTCATCGGCGGTCCCCTCATCGGCGGCGCCCTGACGCAGTATTCGACATGGCGATGGTGCTTCTACATCAACCTCCCCATCGGCGGCGTGGCCGCCGCCGCCCTCGCCGCCGTGCGCATCCCCGAGCAGGTGGCCAAGCCGCCCTTCCGCAGCTTCGTCGCGAGGCCCGGCCTGTGGAGGCGCTTCGACCTCGTCGGCACCGCGCTGCTCGTCCCCGCCGTCGTGATGCTGCTGCTGGCGCTGCACTACGGCGGCGGCGGCGCGTACCCATGGGGCTCGGCGACGGTGATCGGGCTGTTCTGCGGGGCCGTCGCGGTGGGCGCGCTGTTCGTCGCGTGGGAGTGGCACGTCGGCGGCGAGGACGCCATGGTGCCGCTCAGTATGTTCCGCGAGAGGGTCGTGCTTGCGGGAAGCCTGACAAACCTGTGCCTGTTCAGCTGCACCTTCGTCACGTCGTACTTCCTGCCCCTGTACTTCCAGTCCGTCCAGGGGTCGTCGCCCTTCACGGCTGGCGTGCACATGCTGCCGAGCATCATCTCACAGCTCATCACGGCTGTGCTGAGCGGCTTCGCGGTCAGCAAGCTGGGGTATTACCTCCCGTGGGCCATCTTCTCGGCCGTGTTGTCGAGTATCGGGGCGGGGCTGATCTCGACCTGGACGGTTGGTACGAGTACTGGGACGTGGATTGGATATCAGATTATTCTTGGTGTTGGTCGTGGTGCGGGCATACAGATGGTACGTCCTCTCGTTTCTTCCCTTGGTACGAATGCCTGGGCGACCACCATACTTGCTGACTTTACCTCGCCACTCAGGCCCTCATCGCTGTACAAACCGTCCTCCAGCCCTCCCAGATCGCCGTCGCCATGGCGATGCTGACCTTCATCCAGGGCCTAGGCAGCGCCGTGCTGATATCTGTGGCCAACACCATCTTCGACGACAGCCTCGCATCCCAGATCCGCTCCAGGGCCCCGCATGTCGACCCAAAGGCTGTCATCGCTGCGGGAGCTACTGCGTTCCGCAAGGTCGTCTCCGCGGAGGACCTGCCGGCCGTGGTGAAGTCGTACGCGGTTTCGTTCGACAGAACCTTTTACCTTGCGGTAGCTTTGTCGGCTTTGTGCTTCTTCACTTCCTTGGGACTGGGAAATAACGATGTCAGGGCGAAGCAGAAGCGGGGCGAGGCCGAGACCAAGGCCGAGGCTGCGACGGAGAGCCGCCAGAGAAAAGGAGATGATACGAATGTTTGATCATTTTGTGAGCAGCCTAGTTTTTGTGATAGTTTCATGGCGTTGTGCACAGGTTCAGTAGGCCTTGAGTCTGCGCCGCGTTGAATAATGTGCAAGCAAAGTCTTCGAGAGTTGGGATCTCATGTTCACAAGTATAGACGAGGCCGGGAGTTCTCACGGACGGCTTGCGACCGATACAGTCGGCTGAAGTGTCCTTGAATTAGATGATATGTACAAATCGACTGTCTGTCACACCATTGAAGTCACTTGTCGGGCTCGGTCGACAGGGGAAGCCCGAGTCCGTACAAAAATATCCCCGCGCCGCCCTGCTGTGGCCCCGATATTAACCTCCGGGCGGCTCGGATGCGCGTCATTGCAAGCTGACCGCACCTTTTGACTTGCCCAGGCAGCTTGGCATCTCCACGATGGCTTGGCAATCAGATGCCTCGGACGTATCCTTGGCTTGATACTCGCACCGTGCATCGCGCTCCAGGCTAAAGCCGAGCAAACAAGGCCGGACGTTGTTCGAGCGTGGGTGGCAGTACGCCTTCGATAGCCCGCAAGGCTAACTCCGCCAGACAAGCGTCTTCCGTACTTGGCTCCAAGTCCCTGACCTGCTGCCAGGGTCTGAATCTTAATCCGTTGGCAACGTCCGCGGTGATGATTATGGTGTGCATTGGAAGCGGTTGCCCAACCCTGTATTTTCCCAGAACGCCTCGCCATGCTGTAGAACATCGAAAATTACGCGAGCCTACGTATTATTCAAAATCTGGGTAACCGGTGTCAGTAACTGTCTGGATCGCGGAGGAAATCGTAACGGCTCACCTGATCTCGTAGCTCCCAGCCCTTGTCATGTACCTGACCCACTTCACACTGCTGTAGTTGCTCTTCTCAAACACCTTGAGATACCTCACCAGCAACCCGCTGCTGGTGAACATCAGGAGACTGAAGCTCATGCTCAGCGGAGGCCTGCTCCATGTCTTTTGGTTGGTCATGGAGGTGAGCTCGGCCTCGGCGCTCAGCACGAACTCGCTCTGTCCTGTGAATCTTCCAATCTTCCACACGATGTGGTTCTCTGCCGGCTCGTACTTCGCCTTTCCTTGTGTGCACCTCTCGGTGATCCTTGCGGTGTTCAGGGGCGTGGGGATGCGGACGACGACATTGGTAGCGAACAGCTTGGTGCCAAAGTTTGCCTTGACGCCAATGCTGTACTCGACCTTGGTCTTGCCCACCTCGTTGACGATAGCGTGGACTTTGAAGGGCAGGTTGATGTTCTCGGTGGCGCGGTAGCGCATAAGCTCGAACTCGCCGTCGGGAGGGACGAAGGAGATGATGCGATCTGAGTCGAACTTGCCCAGCTTGACGCACTGGTGGAACTGGCAATCCTCGAGGGTGACACTACCAGCCGCTGCCTTGGTCGCCTTGGTGCCCATCCTGTTGCCGCTGGGGAGGCTGAGCAGACCGTCGTTGTCGAGGAGAAGCCTGTCGTTGAGGCCGAACTTGCACTCGGGGGTGCCGGACAGGTAGGCGCGCATGATGATCTGGCCGGTGACGTCGGCTCGCAGGACGGCGCCGGTGGCGGACATGAGCAGGTTGACGTCCTCGATGACATCGACAAAGGCCTCGTTCTTGCGGTACTTGACGTCGGCCTTGCGCCAGGACAGGGCGCCGGTGGCCTGCATTGTGATCTTTGCCGAGTCCTCGAACTTGTTCTCTGACTTGACGCCCTCGGTGGTGATGTACATCTTGAGGGTGTCGGTCTCGGTGTTCTGGGGGTAGCCAAAATCGATGATCTCGTCGAGCAGCTCGTAGACCAGGACGAAGTTGTTCTTGACGGCCTCCTCGTCGAACTTGCCGAAGTATCCGCGGCCGAGCTGGATCAGGCGGTAGAGGAACTCGAAGACGAGGGCGGCATTGGCGTTGCTCTTGGTGATGGCGACCAGGTAGATATTCTCGTGCTTGACATGGCTGAAGGTGGTGCTGCCCAGGGTCAGGATGGGCGAGCGCACCTGGGAGTTGCTGATGACCTGGATGCGGAAGACATCGGCGAGCCGGGGGCGGCAGTCGTTGCGAAAGGCGCGGAAGATGAGGTTCTCGCCCTTCTGGTTGAAGATCAGGATGCCGGACAGCATGTTGGTGGAGGGAGGATTGTGCTGGCTGCGACTGCGCCGGCGAGGAACATTGGCTGGCTTGTCTTGTCTCGACTCGACTCGACTCGGCTTGAACTGGACTCGGCTCGATTCAGGCGGTTTGGGCAGGTAGGGCGATGCCACATTGAGAAGGAGCTGTCGTCTACTGGCAGTTGCTTTTGCCCAGGCACTGATGAATAAGCCAACTCAGGGGTAGGGGATGCGAGTGCCAAGGTACGGAGGTACAAGTAGAAAAGCCCCCCTACCTGGCTGGTCTTGCGCTCGACTGATTACCTAACTCAGCACGAATGCGTGGCCCCATTTTTTGGTGAGCTTCTTCGCTGTCTGTGGTCCGTCTCACTCCATCCTCCCTGTGCTCCCTTCTCTCGTGCATCTCGTCACTTTTAGTCAACCCAATTGCTCCTGCAGTCTGGCTCGTGCTACATGGCTTGAGAACCCATACCCAGATCGCCGTCAACCTAGCTCAACTCGGCCAGAACAGCTCGTGCGACTGTGGATTCACCTGCGCCTCACCCGCTCACACTGTCTGCTGTCCTGACCTGACGAGGCCAAAGCCCTGGATATCCATATGATGGATACAGCGCACACGTCCCGCACCAACAGACATGTATCTATATGCAATGCTTCGCTGGCCGCCCTGTTGGTTGCATGACCCTCGCCTTGTCAGTGCCAGCTGCACCTCAGCTGCACCTCGTCTGCACCACGACCAAAAGGCATGATCGCTCTCCCGTAACTCGACTCTGAAGCCGAGAAGCTGTTTCAAGTCCGACATGTCCCTGGTCTAGACGCCATCCCCCCCAGACAGTGACTCTGTCAAACAAGGGGTGCGTCTCTAGGTGTGCGGCAAGCATATCCCGTACCGTTTACGCACCTCAAACCTGAGGACGCGTCCGCCATGCACAACACACGAGTGTCTGGGCGTCTGCGTGACAGTGGGTGTCTGCTGCGTGTGCCTCTGCAACGTTGTTTAAATATGGCTCTCTTTTACTCCACTATCCAGCAGCCCCAGCAGAGCCCAGTCCGCAGAAAAGTCTGTGCCTTGCTGGAGAATCTGGAGAGCCGAGCTTCGCAGAGACGATCGCAGGCATTGCATCAAAACTTTCCGATGCACTGACTGCAGTCTGCTCATCGCAGACAACACCACACACAACTCAACTCACGCCGAGATAAGCTCCACCCAGTCGGCACATCCTCTGGTGTCGAATGCGGCCAAGTAAGCTCCTCGAGTTCTTTCGAACGGCCCGCGACTAGGCCTCGCCGAGCGAAGCATGTCTACATTTGGCCCTCTGAAACATTCCATGCGCGCCTCGGCCTGGCCCTGCAGGAACCTTAGCACCCTGCCAGCCTGCAACGCCTCCAAACTCAACTCGCGGCTGCACGTCCTCGCCTTTGCCGGGTTCCGACCTCCACCAACAACCAACAACGCGAGGGAATGCAGCCAGAGCATGAATGACGGCTGGCCAACATCAAATAACTTTCAGGCTCGCCGCAATTGACGCCAGATATCTCACCGTGGTGCAGCTGGAGATCCCCACTGGAGTCGAGGATGACTGCCTGCGCGTACTTTTCGTGTCGGGGCCCGCAAGCTGTGCCGCAGCTGAACATTCCTTCAAGGCCATCCTTGGACACCCTCACACCGCCCATACCATATCATTATACTCTCCATCTAAAGGCTTTTTTCAGAAACGGGGCCTCGTCTATGACCTCACCTAGGTTATAGTCACAAAGCACGGCACGGCAAACCGCGCTTCTCTGACAGCTGCCATTGCAGAACTCCCGTCGAGTCTAGTTTTCGGCTCTGACATTCTAGAATCCAAAATACCAAACACACGGGACGATCTTGGATCCCGCCCACAAAGCGGGCAGGCCCACCGGCATTGATGAGATCCACCTCCGCCATGGTCAGACTGGCCAGAGGCTAGAACACTGGGGCCGATTCCCCGTCGTCCCAAGGGGCCCCACTAATGTAGGTCCCGCTCCCTGCAGCCGTTGGCACCCGCAACAATGGCAGAATCTGGCGCCGCCCCTCCCATGTGGTATGGCTTGCAGGCGGCCAACCAGTCTTTCGTCCTCAACCATTCTATTAGTCCCTCTTCTCATTACAGTGAGTTCCCTTGGGATCCAGCTAGGCCGGCCTGGAGCTTCAGCTGGACCCCTGAGCCGTGCTGACAGTCCACTTGGTCAAATCCTCCTTGCTTGACCTTTTTTTTTCTTCCCGACTTTGACATTCCCCCCTTCATATGCCAAGTATGTTGGCTAGCTTGATAGGTCGTTGGTACAGAAGTACATGCAACGCAATACGATGCCAGCAACCAATAGCCCAACAAACCCACCATCCAACCATTCACTTGACGAATTTACTTCCAATGTCCGCCTCCCCGGGAGGCGTGCCGCCCTGGGCGAATTGCCGCTTCTGGTATCTGAGTTGCCGATCCTCCTGAGCCACGCAGGCAGGACACGGCAAGCAGCGGACAAAGCAACCTGCCATTTACTGGCTACCACCCAAATCCCGGGGGGCGGCCCCCTATTCTTGGCCAAGCCAGCGGAATTGAACTGCTGTTTCAAATGCTTCCACCACCGTCCCCTACTGCCGGTTACGAAGTGGACCCTTACATTCACTCCAATCTGACTGGGTCTCCCGATCTGCCCAGTCTCGCCAGTGTCCCTAGCACGGCCCTGGCTGGTCCTTGACACGGCCCTGTGCTTCCATTTCTGGCAGCCTCGATCATGATTCAATGGCTGAGCTGCGTCTGTGTGGGGACTGGTCAAGGACCAGCCAGGCTGCATTACACGAACGGCAGCCCATCCCAAATTATTATTTTGTCCCCATCCAAGCTCCCGCTGGTTTTCTTTCTCCATCTCTGCATGACATTGCTCACTACTACTGTTGATCTCTCGAGTTCCGGGCATCTCGATTTCCTTTAACTGTGGAACTGTCTCTCCTTACACTCTTTCCTTGATTCTTGCGCTATTTAAGCTCTGTTCCTTCTCGTCATCATATAGATTCACCTCTGGTGGTGCTGGCCCTACCTGATTCCTGCCGTTGGGGTTCTCTTAATTTCTAAACATCCAGGGGTCCAGCTCTTCTAGAGCTTGAAAGCACACAGCACATCACCGTCCCGGTTGGTCTCTGAAGTCGTCCCCAATCCACTTCGCTCAACATGGCGGAAGGCGGGGAATACCACGCTCCCAACACCGCTGCCAATGGCAACGGCGACACAGTCGGTCATAAGACCCAACGGCCTTCCGACGAACAGCCTCCTCTGGAGCAGGTCGAGTCCATATTGCGGTCAAGAGCAAACACACCAAATCCTTTCAGCCGGCAGCATACAAGTTTAGATCTAGACGATTATTTTGTAAGCTTAATTCACACCAGACATACTGCTGCTGCCATGGTAGTAGCGGCATGATGCTTGGTGGCCGCATAGCTTCTGGATGCGCGCCGCGGGTTGCGACGAGCCATTGCTAATCACACAATATCTAGACCGGTCCTCGAGATATCCTGAAGCATTCGAAATGGCCCATGTTCATGCAGATGCATGGCAGCATCTTGCCAAAAATGATCATACCGCTGTTTATTCTGGGTGGTTGGGCGTCGTGCATAACACTCGTTACGAAACTCACAGATGTCAATCGTATGCTTACACCTATGAATCTCACCGGGTCCTATCTCGATGTGCTAACATAATTACTGTCATAAAGTCAGCGTGCAGTCGGTCCTTCTTACCGTCACCGGTTTCGTCGTCAGTCTTGGCTTGAGCTTCCGGAATTCAAGTGCATACGAACGATATATGGAAGGCCGAAAGTACTGGGCTCAGCTTATCCTGACATCGCAAAACCTGGGACGGGTATTCTGGCTGCACACTAAGGAACGTCCCGACAGCAAGGAAAAGGACATCCTAGCCAAGCTGTGAGTATTTGCGCTCCTCCTTGTCGCGGCTTACAATTACTAATGCCCCGGGTCAATCAGCACGGCAATGAACCTGCTTGTCGCATTCGCTGTCTCTCTCAAGCACAAGTTGCGTTTTGAGCCCTACACCGATCACGAAGACCTTAAGAACCTTGTCAGCCACCTCGACACTTTCGCTCAACAGGCGACTTTCGAGACACCCGAGACCGCTATGCCACACAAGCACAACAAGCTGAGGGCGACTGGCGAGTATCTCGGAGTCTCATTTGCCGCCAGCAACCCCCGGAAGGCCATCAAGAAAGCTGTCCGACCCCTGGGAAACTTGCCCCTCGAGATTCTGAGCTATCTGGCCACCTTCATTGATGATATCATCGAGGGTGGGCAGCTGACGGTTCCCATGCAACAGACTCTGGCCTGTAAGCTGAAACTCATTTTCCAACCGGCCGATGTGGGCTTACAAATCTCGTTCATGTCGCTAACTGCGTTCCTAGTCAACAACCTCGCTGCCCTCAACGACGTCCTCACGGGTACCGAGCGTGTCCTCACCACCCCTCTGCCCATCGCCTATGCTATTGCCATCTCGCAAATCACATGGGTCTACGTGTTCCTCCTCCCATTCCAGCTTGTTGGCGTCCTCTCCTGGGTGACGATCCCCGCCACCGTTGCGGCCGGATACATCATCCTGGGCCTGCTGTTCATCGGCCGCGAAATTGAGAACCCGTTCGGGACGGACGTGAACGACCTGCCCATGGAGCTGTACTGCGCGCAAATCGCGTCGGAGCTGGACGTGATCGCGTCCAAGCCCAAGCCCAAGGCGCGAGAGTGGATCGAGAGCCTCGACAACAAGGTGCTGTGGCCACTGAGCCAGAGCGGCTGGAACGTGTGGATGCACCGGGGCGAGAGCAAGCTGCGCGAGGCGCTCACGACCAAGACGGAGCTGGGCTACGAGGACCGCCAGCCCGCGAGCAAGGCTGGCACCGAGGCCAAGAGTGACGCGACAACTGCTGTGAACAGTGTCTGAGGAGGAGGATGACATCCGGATGCGAATAGAGTGGTACATGCGGTCTGGGCTTGTGGCGAAGTTTCAGGTCGCATGCTGATTGCGAGTCAACTCGGAGGGAACAAGAGACTGTTCCACCCACCTGAGTCGTTCTCGGCAACGACGACCTGCGCTTGCGCCGCGGCCGCCGCCCATCGCCAA
The DNA here is from genome assembly GCA_014872995.1 of Diaporthe citrichinensis. Lineage (NCBI taxonomy): Eukaryota > Fungi > Ascomycota > Sordariomycetes > Diaporthales > Diaporthaceae > Diaporthe > Diaporthe citrichinensis. The sequence goes on along the minus strand of JADAZR010000057.1, from coordinate 92,401 downwards.
ATACCCGTCCTTGAGAATTGGAGCGAATTTTCATGGACACCTCTCATGGCGACAACTTGAGCGTTAAAAAATTGGAGAATTGATTTTACATTTGTTTCAGTTTCCGGCAGCATAGTCTGTCTGGATTGCATTGCAGGTCCTCAGGACCCGGTATCACATGCGCAATAACAGAAAGACGTGGCCAACCAGCCCATCGCATTGGGAAGGGAGCACAAAATCGACATCATTGATCATTTAACCATGGCACGTGGGAAACGGCGTCATCGAATTTCTTTTTTACACATTCACGGCTAACACCGGTGGCCACACGGGCGATCCGACCGTGCAGCCGAAGCTACATATCTCCCCCGGCCATGTTGTGAGACATGGGGGTTTGGGGAGCGTGCACAGAGAGACATGTGTCTTGACGTGTCTCGCGATGGTGCGACAAAGAGGATCTTGCTGGCCGGGGGGTTGGGGATTCGGGGTACATTTTTTCTGTTCTCTTGTAATACATTTCTGGTGTTTGTCTATTACGGTTCTTCTGGAAAACCAGGGCCGGGTTAATTTGGAATGAAAGTCAATGTCTTGTGACTCCTCGATATCCTCGGTATCTTCGAGATACTCGAGGTACTGCTTGAAGAGGCCCACGGTATCTGGCGTGGCATGGTCGCTCTCTTGGAGCTCGATGATTCCAGTGCCCGCATTTGACCACGGGCCGGTCATGGCGCGCTGTATGTACCGCGAGATGTTGATGGCCCTTTGTCTATCGATGGTGTAGGTTTCATCATGATCTTTGATCATGATCTTGATCTTGCTGGGGTCTTCCTGACTATAATAGCGTTAGGGTATAGTTCATGGATTACTCGCGTTTTCATGTCATCATGTCTTGCTTACTCGTCCACACGCTGACGCTTCGCGTCGGGGCCACCACCACATATCTGCATCCCTTTTGAGTATGGTCCAAAGTGATGGTGAAATGCCACGTTGGACCGGAACTTGTCCCCGAGAGCGAGAGTGAAACCTGCCCGCGCGCAAAGGAATGAGGTCGTACACAACTCTCCCGTGAGCTCGGTCGTGTGCTGGCTGGGCCTGGTCTCCCTTTCCCCCTTGGTGATATTTTGACGCAGCTCTTGCGCAGATTGGTCGCTTGGACGCAGTTGGGATGCGATGGAATCCATCGCCGCGCAATCGGGCGCATGAGCCTGTCTCGCGCGTCGTGCGCCCGGCTTCGGGGCTTCATCACCTCGCCCAGTTGGCCCGCCTCTTGTTCGGATCCTCATCCCCGTCGTCCCCAGCCTCCCCGCTTCTTCGCCTCAGCCCCCAAGAAACGCGCCGGAGGCCTTCTCGCTCTTCAGCCTCGCGCCCAGTCCAGCCCTGGCCCACTGGGGGTCCCGGCCGCCTCCGTGTGTCCTTCGTCATGCACCGGGGGCGTGACCGGCGAGACACGTCGGACACTCTGCAGTCAGCCCAACGCGTGCTCCATGTAACCGCTGTGTGGTTGGCGGCCCTACGTGATTTGCATTCGGTCGGGTGTGACAGGCCCTCTTCTGTGTTGCTCGAGGTTGAGTACTGGAACCGGGACCGGCCGGTGTACAGGAGGAACTACACATGAGAAGAATCAAGTCAGCATCAGTCGCTGAACCCGTGTGGTCGGTGATATCTGTGTGTCCGTCGCCAGCTGGGAGTTGCCGCAGCTCGGACGGAATTGTTCTCTCGTAACAACCCTGCCCGGGCAAGAAGGAAGCCGGATGGACGAAAGTGTACCCTACCAGCATGTTGAAGGATGTGCGCAGAGTGTGCGGACCCCAACTGGATCCGCTGAGTGATCTCGTTTTTAATCTGTACACATATGCTTCTTAAGCAATATGCATCCAGTCCCTTCAGGATCCGCTGAATAGGTCAACAGACGCCTGTCCGCCGTTGGGCATGGCGCCTACGAGGCTGGCTTGGATGCTCCTGTGTTACTTGAGGTCAGTAAATGCTATGCGGATGGGGAAACTGAGAGTTGGTGAGCAGACAAGTTCACACGGCCTCATTCGTCAGTTGGTTTTGTCATCCTAGTATATCAGATGGAATCTCACTCTGTTGTGTGTAATCATGGGCAAGGGGAAAGTGCTGGTTGTGCAATGTATCGCCACAAACATTGGGCATGGACTCACGGGATATTGAGAACTGGCATACCACGCTGGGTCTCTCCCGCTCTAGAGGTCCGCGGTCTCGTTAGCCAGTTGGCTTCATTACAATGGACATGAACTCAGGAAGAGATGCTGATGGCCTCAGTGTTGCCTTTGGCTTGGTTTGTGCTTCATGACCAGAAGCTGGCTCAGACACACCGCCTGTTTTTCATCGTGGGCCAGGTTTGGGGGGGGGGGGGGAAGATGGATGTTGTATTGCCAGAGGGAATTGGGAACCACTCACCATAGTATCAGAAAGATGATGGTAGCCATAGAGTCTTTAGACCTTGTGAACGCGAAATGCCTTCTCTTTGTCACACTAGCTTAGTTTGGGAACAGGCAAATGTGAACTCAATGGCGGATGAGGACTTGGAATGTGTAGCAGTGTAGTTGAACTTGGGGCGGGTTGGAGTTGATGGTTCATACCTGGGTAAACAAAAGAAATGCCCCAAGGGGGACTTGTCTTTTCTTTTCGGATGATGGAGGGGCAGAGAAGGATGTTTGTGCTGCCTGTCAGGCTGTTGTGGATCTTCACCATGAGCTTGCTGCCTTTCATCTGTCAGTAAAACTGTTATGGGAAAGATATCATTCTGCAAAGGTGGAAGTAGAAGGCTGCCTCAGAACGTCAACATTTTCAACATGGAGCGTGCAAGCACTGCTCTGTCAGATCGAGAAGTGTGTCATCGTTGGCAAGGAAGTGGGGTTGTGTTTGATTAAGGCCAGTAGGAAGTTGGGAGTACTTAACGCACTTTTCCTGAGGTGCAGAGGCTGATGGAGCGTTGTGGTCCTGTCTTTCTGGTCAGTCTCCTGTCCCAGGGGCAAAAGATGTTCGCGTGGGGAGGCAATTGGAAAAGCCATCAGAGTGGTTAGTCTATCAACACATGGAGCTTCGACGCCCTTTCAGTGCATGAATGGAATGAAATCATCATCATCAGGCAGGGAAATAGAATGGAAATGAAGGTGTTGCCAGTGCGGGAGGGAGGGGACTTGCGGTGAAGCAATGCTGTCAGTGGTTGATTGTCGCTCCTACTCTGCCCAAATCAGTTGAAATCTCAAGAGAGGGAAGGGATCAAGGCAAGGGGAGGAAAGGTGATGGCCTCAGAATCAATCTTTTCAACATGGGGCCCGAAGGCTGCTTCAAAACAAGAAGAAGATACTCATCATTGGCGGAAGGAGTAGGTCTGGACACGGTTATGTGCTCAGCTCTGAGAAGGATGTAAAACTCACCAAGAGTAATTGTGGTGGCACCAAGTACGATCAAGCCGGAGTTTGTTTTCCTTGATGCGTGTTGCCTTCGTCAGTTGGGTGGTCAAGGATCAGGAGAAGAAGAGCAAGACGAAGACAAAATAGGGGAAGGCCTCAGATAGACCAAAACATTCAGTCGTCAGCACGAAGCGTGGCTACGCTCAGACATGCAAGTCTTTTGTCATCACCGGCTGTGTAGAGAAGGAAAGGAAAGGATGAGTAGAGAATTGCACTAACCTTTGTGTACTGCGCGATGGGAGAAGTTCATGTATGGTGTTGTGTTGTTGGGACACGTGTGGGTTGAAAGAAGTTGTTGGCACTCCGCAGAGCCAGGAAGAGCTGTGGCGAACACAACAGTGGATGCCTGCTAAAGTATCAATCGTCAGTCAACTAGGCTCCGCAGGCAAAAAGCAAGCTTTGTGAGGTGTACTTCAAGGACCAGGTGGGGGCATGGTGCTGAACTGGGAAGGCCTTCAGTTCCGAGTGGTTTTCAGGCAGCGATGGAGTGCAGGAAGATGACAGAGGACGGAAAAGCTGGTGTGGATTGAAGAGCTTAAGGGAGTGAAACGCAATGAGGGCCTTGAACTTGTGCACACTGGGCGTAGTGACAGCGACCAGCACGAGAAAGGCCTTGAGGAGGATGTCTCTGGGCTTTGTCAGGGGGGACGATGAAAGGACAAGAGATACACCCTGGCGAAAGTCTGTGCATACTGATTGAAGAGCGGATGAAGACGACTTCAGGAGGGTGAGCAAAGATCCGAGATGATTGAGCACTTGGCAGTGCCAGATGGTGCCAGGTAGTTGGAGATATTGTCAAGGAAAACACGTACTGAAAGTCCCCATGTGATTTGAAGTGGAATACGTTGAAAATAAGATGTCGTCTGGGGGAAGTATGTACAGTTTGTTTTGTGGAGAGTGATACTGGGCACACTTTTAGACATCCGACGTGTGGTTGTCAGGGGCGATGTCAAGGGGACACCACAGAAGCTACCAGTGATATGCCACGACTGGACCACAACGGAAGGGTTTTGATATTTTTCTTTGATTCTACAGAGTCATGAGACCTTCAAGAGTCATCTGTTATGTCTTGATCACCATCTATGGGCCTTGTGGGAGAATCAAAATGGAGTGATCATTGTCACGTCCGGGCCAGGAAGGAAAGGGCAGACCACGACCATACAGACAAGACAGCTAGCAGGGCCGCTGTTTCAAACAATCGAACTGGATGAGGGCAGTCTCTACGGCCTGAATGATCTAGCTCTTCCACTTTTTCTGCTGGCAAGCCCGTAGCCGTAATGTGGTGAATGCCCACATTCACCCTCGCTGTCACAAGCCATCTGGTCACAGGCCATTCCGACGAGTTTTTATAGCCCCAGATTTCTGGCCATCTGGCCCCTTCCACCTTTCTCTCTTACCTGATTGCCCAGCTCACTACAAGGGATTTTGGTCTCGGCACTCACTTGGTCCTTCCAACACCTCCCAAGTCTCAACTCTTCTCCCGTCACAACACAACCTTGGCCCTTGTCTCCCCAACACCACCATCCTCGCCCTTTGACTCACCCCCGGATACCTTCTAACAAGCTGTCAGCTATCCATACTGCCCATCATGAACTTCCTCATGACCTTGTTCGTTGGCCTGGCCACTCTCACCTGGGGCGTCTTGGCCAATGTCCCCCTGACTCGGGACATTCAGTGGACAAACACGTCCACTACCACTACCACCACCACGACCACCACAACCGCCACCGTTAAGCCCTCTACCTGGTGTGGCACTGGTATTACCTCTGGAAACCTAACTACTGCCTCCAAGACCACATCTGCTGAGCCCACCGTCTACACTGTTCCGTCCAACTACACCGTTCCAGGCAACGGGTCCGTCGACCCGATCCACTGGCACCTGTACAGCCTTCAGGCGTTTGCTGACAGGGACAAACAAATCGCTCAGTGAGTACTCATTTGATACTTGAAGATGGTTTGGGTTGAGGGCCAATGTCGCTGACGAAGAGAAGTTATGCATTCGAGGCCGTCATCCAGCCCAACCCCAATACGGTGGTGTGCGACGAGGTTGCGCACTCCTCCCATGGCAAGCTCGATGGGTTTGATCACGCCGAATGCAAGGCGCCAAATGGATTGTAAGTCTATCTCCATTGCTTCTAGTCACTTGAATGACACGAGGGCTCTGTTCTCCAACCGTTTCCAATGTCTGAATGTTGTAACTAACCCGGTCGTTCTCAAAGACCTCCCAAGGACGGCCCGATCCCTGTCACCTTCCACTTCGCCTGGAGGCCCAAGGTCCACAACAACTTCGGAAAGTGGGGAGACCTCCTGATTATCAAGTCCAACTCACCCGGAAGTGCCCACGCCTGTCCGAATCCCCCTTACGATGCCTGCTGGGCCCAGGGTCTGTACTGGATTCCTGAGCACGACATCGAGCCGACCGATTCTGGACACAGGTACATGGGTCCGGAGACGGTCCACCTCAATGGCACCTACTGCCGGACCGGCATGCCCGAGTGTGTCTGGTCTGAGTACCTGTACTGAGAGGTGAACAGGCGGAAGACGGACTGAATGGATGGTTTTGGTGTGTCTTGTTTGGGGAAGATCTGACGACACTGTCGTCGGCTTTGGGAAGACTTGATCCGTAACAGGTTCGATCTTGATACAGAACCACGGTATCTATCACTAGGAATCGAGAAACAGGATTCAAGTCGGGCTCCAGGTTCTTAGACATCGAGTCATAGCTTTCCAAAAGGCCTCATCTTGAAGATATGTGCTGTGTGCCCCAGGACTCTGAGCATTGAGGTGTCCACTTTTGCTTGTAGTGCTTGACGTCTGGCCTAAAGCTGATGTACGCTCTTGAGACCGCCTGTCTCAATCTCTCAATCTCCTCCCAGAGATCTCAGTGAACTGAGAGTAGATTTGTATCAGGTACTGGTAGAATCATCCAGTACTTCAATGGCCATCCTTTCAAGAGGCCTTGACGTATTGGTTGCTCGTAGAAGTCGTGGACTATCTTGTGGACGCCACCTGTTTGGTACACAATGCCATGAGCAATGTTTGACCGGCACCCTCCGTCGTTTTGGACTAACATAAGTGCGTGACCGCTTCAGACCAGTCACAAATAAGTATGCAGGCTCCGGACCGGACCATTTTGGACCATGATGTTGAATGCGGGCAGATCATTTACCGGGAGATCGCGGTTTCCTCAAGGACCGCTCAATTACCAAATGCGTCTTAACCTCCCCCCAGTAGGATGGTACGTTCCTCTGAGTGGTTCGATTCTCACAATACTGCAGCCGGTGAGCCGTCCCCCGCCTGAATCTACAATCCAGAGACCAATTGTAGATACTGCAGGTGTTCCCACCAATAAACCGCACAGCTACTCTCCTGCAGGCTTCATGCACGTCCTAGGTACTTGCTTACCCCATAACACAATGATTACGCAGGCCGTGGAAGGCTCAGTACAAGTTTTGAATCTGATCAGGAAGTCATTCCAAAGAGAACTATCTTCTCCATTTGTCAAGTCCGCAGAATGACTTCGTTATGGACTCCTGAGCTACGGCGAGACTTCCACAGGGCAGTAGAGACCCTTCACGCAATCAATGAGGTCCCATCAGAAGAGAGAGACTACCGAGCCTCGCTGCCCCATATCCCGTCCACATATCATACCCTCAGTTTGGGGGACGAACTCCAGCTTGCAGATCAGGTCGCATATCTGGCTCACTCACAAGAAGGTGTACACGCAATCTCAGCGGCGTGCGTAGAGGAAAGCGACAATGGTCTGGTGATCCGCCTCGCGAGCAACAAAACCCCGTCCACGCGAACTGTCTTAGGGCTGAGAAAGATCTTGGACACATTCAGTAACGGTGCTCGCCAAGGTAAAAAGTGGTCCGTCATGGTCTTGGCTCGCAATGGTTCTGACAGCTACTCGATCTTGACAGGGACCCCAAGCGCTGTCTTGGAAGAACTTTTGTTCGAAGATGTCTTAGATCTTAGCACAGACCGCATTTTGCAGCGAATCCGGCCACCTTGGATAAAAGTCCCCGCATATTACAGAGGTATCGAGAAGCCGTTGTGGATGCGGATAAAGACTACGCTGGCCCAGATCACATCCTCAGTGGACTCAACGCCGTATGACGACATATTATCACGCCTTGAGGCATTCAATTCGATTGCAAGTGCGTTGAAATTCCCACTAAAGGGTGCTAGACTTCGAGAAACGATCAAGACCGTCGTCCGTAGCTGTGCCGAGATATCCTACAGCGGCGAGCACAGGTCTTTGGAGCAACAAGTCGTCCATCTGCACGGAGGTCCCGATTTCGTGACCAAGGAGGTTGTGCAAATTGACAAGCTGGCGCGGTACTTTGGCCTTTGCAGGGACTTGGGCAAGCTCTCACAAAGGTGCAAGTTCCACAACACTACCAAGGGAGTCACGCTGCAAGCCCTGGTATCTCTGCAAGCCGAGAAGCCGAACGGAGCATCGCAAACTTGTTACGTTCACGCCGAAGTCCAATTGATTCTTTACTATGAACAGTATCCAACGGAGAAGCCACCTCGAGCTATTGGCTGCAGCAAGTCTGCGTGCTTTCTGTGCGATATATTGATCCAAAAGCTGAGCAAGTACTACATTTCATACTCACACAAGCGGCTCTACAATCAATGGACTATCAAGAACGTGTGCTGGATGACACCGGAGCAGGTTCTCTATTTTCGAGATATACTACAGGCAATCATTACAGAGATATCATCATTAGCTCGAGACAAAAACCAGCTACAAGTCAGGAAGTTTGGTCTGGAAAGCAGGGCTTTGCTTCCACTGTCAAGCGACTCCAGTCTAGGAGGCCGATCAAGGAAGTCGATGCCACCACGGTCAGAAAGCGTCACTCCCCGGAAGCCAGCTTCAATAATCACCAAGTCGGAATCGACCACTGTTCAGGGAAAGACTGATCTACGACAACCAAAACAGGCTGCCTCAGCTAGCGAATTCACTTTGATGCACCCAGCTGCCACTTTATCATCCCTGAGCCTGCCGTCGATGATAGACTTAAGTAAACACGACTTGCCACACCACCAGGAATTCAGCTCAAAAACAGAAACTTGCTTGGACCTCGGGAAGCTGCTGCTCATATTCGACTGTTCCACCGTTTCGGCTGGGTCTCTTTCCATCCGGATGGTCGAAGCAGATAGCATCAGGGATGATGAGGACAAAGTAAGGCGGATTCGAGTCGCCGAAGTTCCGAACACTGAAATGCGTGTGCATTCTGGTGGGTCATCAAAGACGACGTTCCGGTTGCAGACTGGTCACAGTGAGGTTGAGGTCGAGATAGTTTGGCGTTAGTATTGCCTAGACTTTTGGTCAATCGTAAAGAGACAAGATCGGGACGGATTGAACCATGTTATATGGCTGTGGACCATGGTATTTTGCACGATCACAGTCAGGGCGAAATCAGGATATAAATTTCCTCTTCACATCTAACGCTAGGCAACTGAGAGACTCTATTCTATCATATCCTACACTCGACAACGGGTAAAGAAGGCCATTTCGATGCACAGACCAGGGCCGAACGAGGTAGCCACCACGGCATCTTTTCCGGAACCCATTTTTCGAAGTGAATCTAGGACCATCAATACAGCGGCGCTCGAACAGTTGCCTCGCGTCTCATAGATCTTTTGCGTCGCACGAAGTTGGTTGTCTGTTAGGCCCAGTAGCTTCTGCGCTCCGCTGATAATGGCCTGGCCGCCAGGATGCAGGGCCCAGTCAAAATCAGGAACATCGACCCCATCCAGACCCGAATTCTCTTGAAACCTCGGCAGCAACCTCTCAAATAAAGGCCGGATCGCCTTGGTTGTCAACGACGGCACTTCATGCGTCAGGACGGCCCGGTAGCCCCTCGCGTCCGCATGAAAGCTCATATTCTCCAACGTATCCGGGATCGTCTCGTTGCCCCGTTCCCACAACCGGAACACACCTCCCTCTCCGAAGCAACCGCCCTCCGGCATCCCATACTCATTGCAGAGCACGAACGCCCCCGCCCCATCCCCAAACAACGCAGCCCCGATGCTCAGCTGGCTGAGGTCCTCGCACGCCTCCGCCTCGGCCAGCTCGCGGCTGAGGATCGGCGTGCACAGCTCACATGCATATGCCAACACCCGCGCGGGCTGGGCCCTCGCCGTCGCGGCACACGCGATGTCTGCGGCAGTGCGAAGGATGGCTAGCCCGCCCGCGCAGCCCACGCCGTGCAGCAGTGTCCGCTGCGCGGTGTGAGCTATGCCGAGGCGGCGGGCCACGAGGAGGTCGTAGCCCGGGTTGCCCTGGTTGGTGCACGTCACGGCGACGGTGTGTGTTATGCTTTCACGCGCTCCGCCCCATTCCTTGAGGGCCAGGCGACAGGCCTCGGCTGCGATTTCAACGCCGGCGGACCTGAAGCAGGCGTCGAGGTCGGAGATTGAGGGGGGACCCGTGTACTCAGCGTCGGTGAGTTCGGCACCGTAGTCGATAACAGAGCCGCGGGTGTCGATGCCGGTTGTTTTGTTGATCTGAAGGAGCTTCTTCAACCTGCCACGTCGCGATCGATTAGGTTACAATGGGAATCTTGTAAAGAGCACCAACATACTGCCTGCTGGCTGTGGAAAACGTGTGACCAGAAGGGAGGCCAGACACTTGTAGACTTACCCGGGCTTTTCAACGTCGTACAATTGCTTCGCAAATACCTCTACCGTCTCTGAACGTAGGCAATGCGGAGGACATGCTGATCCAATACCAGTGATCCACAGGCCCGGAACTGGTGCTGTCGAGGTTTTAGCTCCGGGCGTATTTAAGCTCTGCTCTCTTAGAGAACCCATGGCGAGCGTGAAACAAATAAGACACAATACTATCGTGTCTTGGATACGTTGACCCTCAAAAACGAGGATCTAGAGTTAATATTGTGCCTGTACTCTCCAAACTTTCGGGGATGCTGCTTGTTTTACCGTCCCCTCCCCCCTTCCCCCGGTCAAGATTTACTTAGGTACCCAGGGACTCAGCGGGTCATGATAACAATGCACCATACACACGCCTGGCCGTCACCCAAACCTTCAGCCAAGATTTAGACCGGATTACATGCAGCTGGAGTGGACGTCATCGGGAACTCGTTAGCGAAAAAGGAGGAACTATAGGCAGCCACATCAGGGGCAATTTTAATACGCGGATCATGCCGTAGCTTGGATTTAGGAGACTACATCCCGCCTTCTAGGTCGGAAGCCATCGTTGTCCCCAAGCAGGCTTTGTACTTTCCAGGCAGGATAGATCAGTGGATGACTTTGGTCAAAAAGTCTGGGAGTCTATCGTGCCCCGAGTTTCAGGCACGCGACTTCGGGGGATCATTTGCAGCACAGTGATACGGGCTTGGCTGGAGGACGCAACATGGAGTGAGGGCCTCTCTGTCCAACACACCTTGCAAACAATTGGTCTTGTTCCGAGTGTACAGTTTGCTCTTCAGGTCCTACCTGAACTTGATGTAAGCGCTAATGCTGGCCCTCGAACGGCTGAAGAAGTGGTCGTCTCCCCGATGCGACTCAGCGTTGGGTATGCAGCATGGCTTGCCACTACTGTATGAACCTGTTGATTTGAAGTCAAGCGCCTGTGTCACGTGGTTTGACGAGAACCAGTCGCCTGGAAGCAGCGAGTGGAGACTTGTGGCCGGTGCTGACAGCCAAGCATTAAGTGCTCCGGGTTCTGAAATCCCAGGCTCCATCTTTTCCTCGAGACGAGCTCCATTGGCATATCGTACCCACCACATCGGATGCATAGCCGAGCGGCAAACTGGTCTTTTCATACCGTGCTTTAGTGCGGGAGGGGAAGATCTGGGTCGCTGGCTCGCACACACCGATGTCAGGGTCGCTAGGGACTAGTCTACTGCTTACAGTAGGATTGACTCGCAGGAACCATGCGGCTTCTCAACGCCAACACGCATAAGCTGGAAAGCTACGACGACGAGCAGTCTGTCCCCGGCGGATATGCCATCCTGTCACATACCTGGGGCAGCGAGGACCAGGAGATATCCTTCGAGGACTTCAAAGAATTTCGCCGCGGGTTAGGGCCAGCCTCGTCATCCTCACCGCCCTCACCCAATGAGATCCAGACGGCGAGGGCCGCACTTCCCGAGTCCAAGAGTCCTGGATGGGCAAAAATAGACGGCACCTGCGACAAAGCTCTCGAGTATGGCTACTCGTACGTGTGGATCGACACCTTCTGCATCGACAAGTCCAGCAGCGCCGAGCTGCAGGAGTCCATCAACTCCATGTTCCGGTGGTATGAAAAGGCTGCCGTGTGCTTTGCCTATCTTTGGGACGTGTCGTCGCCGGATGGTGCTGGGGAACTTGACTCGGAGTTCCGGAATTCCAAGTGGTTTACTCGCGGTTGGACGCTGCAGGAGCTTCTCGCCCCGTCAAGTCTGGATTTCTTCGACAAGTCATGGCGCATGATCGGCGTCAAGTCGGATCTCTCTACGGTTATCCAGGAGGTTACTGGAATTAACTCCCAGTATATCATTGGAGTACCTATGTCGGCAGGCCTGTCTGTTTATCAGTGCCTGTCCCGGGCCAGCGTGGCGGAAAGGATGTCGTGGGCTGCTCGCAGGCGTACCACGAGACCTGAAGACTTGGCATACTGTCTGCTAGGAATATTCGACATCCACATTCCTATGCTCTATGGAGAGGGCCTGCATGCGTTCAAAAGGCTACAGGAGGAGATAATGAAGGTGACGGACGACACGTCCTTGTTTGCCTGGGGACTGGGGAGGACATGGAACTCGTCAGAAGCGTCGAGCATTCTGGCCCCGGCCCCAGAGTACTTTGAGCACTGCTCAGAAATCGAGATCATGGACCTTGTCGACTTCAAGCGCCCGTCGTTTCATCTGTCACAGCAGGGCTTAGTGGTCGACCTGCCGATAGTGCAGGACGGGATGTTTGACAACATCTCTTATCTCATCCTCCACTGCGGTATCACGTCGGAATCCGAGCAGGTCGGCCTCGTTGCTGTCCCCATTGTCTCCACCCGCGCTGCAGAGTCTCACCGAGAGTGGGACGCGGACGGGAATTTCATCAGGCCCATCTGGTGCACGCCCAAGCTGGTGTCTACTGCCTTCCTTGACGCGTCGACGACGGCGAGGGCGCTCATCGTCAGATCGTCCCCGGCCAACGACCACCTCTGGCCCATCCCGGTCTCCCTAAAGGCCCCACAGGAGGCCGATGAGAGTGCGCAGTGGGAGCTTCTTGGTCTATACCCTCCGCAACCAACCAAGCAGGGCGGCTGTCTCGTATCACTCTACGAGTTCCCGTATGTCGCTCGCGCCAGCAGTCGGCAGGTCCGCCTTGTGCAGCTGTCGGCCCCCACGCCTCAGACTCCCACGCAGCCCTCCAGAGACTCGAAGTTCACCCTGCCGCCCAAAGATGGCATGGTCTCCCTCCACATCGACACGGAATTCGGTGCATTCCTCTTGCTCCTGAATTACGAGATCGCAGGGCCCCGGCAGATGAAGTCCGGCGGGGCTGTGCTCTCCTTTGGGTACTGGTCCTCGCTGAAGTCAATGCGGTGCCGCCTGTTCCCTTGTCCGAGAGACAGGGATGCCGAGGGCGTCCAGAAATTCGTGGCGAGGATGTCCCAGACGTCTGAGGGAGTAGGCGAGATCCCGTCGATAGATGTCGACGGCGACGAGTACCGGGCGCGTTTCGCCCTTGCCGGCTCCGGAGGATACCTTGATGTGTTCTGGGAGACCACGCCCGTCCGCCAGGAGGACCGGCGACAGGGGAGAACAGGGGATCAGGTCCATCGTATCAGTGTTGTTGAGATATTCGTCACAAAGGGAGAAACCAAGAAGCTGCCATTGATGTAAAACTACAACTGCCCCCTGACCTCGCCAACGGAGTCCTGAGGCGTGCCGTTTAAACGTCGGCATGGACAATTGTGTAATTATGATCAGGAAATACCCCAATGCAGTCTTGTATCTGGCCTCCTACTCGTTCGGATGGAGGATTATTTCTTTTGCAGTGCAGAGGAAGCCCGGTTGAATTTCGGCCGACTAAAACCTTGTTTCTATCACCCTTCAGTAAACGCACAGGTCTATGCGGTTGTGATATCGGGTGACTGGTCTAGTCTCTGCCGCGTAGTACCCGCTAAAATGGCCCAACGTCGGGATGTGGTGTGGTCTCACCCCACAATCGTCCCCGACATCACTTAGCCGATTTGGGGTCTGATTTCGCCCCCATCCCTGGTCCCTCGGAGCTGTTTGCGCGCATGTACAGCTTTCGATCGAAACTAACCCGAGGAACCGGGTCAAGATCGTCATCGGCAGTTCATTATGCAGCGAAGCTAAGCAGACATTGAAACCTCGAATCTTTTGTTGTTAATATGTCGTTGACCTCTTGAATTGGGCAAAACAATAGCCAAGAAACCTGCCCAGATCCTCGTGCAGTGATTCCCCGCCCGCCATGAACCCGCAAGATTCATTCGCTTGGACAACGTTCCACCTCAACTCCTTCTGGGCGCGGAAACGCAATGTCGTGCTCAAGAATACCATTCCTTTCCAGCTGGAAATGCTGAAATCCACCGGGAGGTATGACGCATTCGACCTCAAGTGGCACCCCATTTACGACGATGAGCCCGCTACGTGGCCGGTTCCCAAGCATCTGTTCTGGGACTCGGATGTCGGGAAATGGATCGAAGGTCTTGCTTACTTTGGAGACCTTGAGGAGGGGGATGATAACCCTCTCGACCAAGCTGCCAAGGACCTCGTGGGGAAGATAAACAAGGCCCAGCAAGAGGACGGCTACGTCAACATTCATTTCACCGTGGTGGCTCCCAAGGAGCGCTTCTCCAACCTGCGGGACCTACACGAGCTATACAATGCCGGCCATCTCATTGAAGGTGCTCTGGCTTACCAGCTACGCTTCAAGTCGGACGAGTTCATAAAGCCGATGAAGAGGTACATCGATCTGCTGCATAAGACCTTTGGACCAGGCGAGGGGCAGAAACATGGTTACCCTGGCCATCCAGAGATCGAGCTGGCTCTCATCCGATTCTACAAGAGAACCGGTGACAAGAAGGCTCTAGAGCTTGCTCAGTACTTCGTAGAGGAGCGAGGCAACACGACCGGTGCGGATGGGAGACATTACTATGACTTTGAAGCCGAAGCGCGGGGCGAGAGCATACACACTGCACCCTCGTACTATCCCGCTGCACGGAGTTATTGGTACGTAAATCTAAAGAGCTTGGTGGAGGCAGGGCCACTAACCAGCTCATTCTAGGTATAACCAGGCACACAAGCCAATCCTCGAACAAGAGACCATCGAGGGCCACTCAGTCAGAGCCATGTACCTCCTGACTGCTGTCGCCGACTTGGCCGTCCTTGATCCAAAGGACTTTGGTCCAAAGTACCTGCCTGCTCTCAAGCGACTGTGGGATAACATGGTGAACAAGAGAATGTACCTCACAGGCGGGATCGGTGCTATCAGCAAGTGGGAGGGCTTCGGGATCGACTACTTCCTGCCTCAGTCCACCGACGAGGGCGGCTGTTACGCTGAGACATGCGCGGCCATCGGCGTCATGATGCTGGCAGAGAGAATGCTCCAGGTTAGTAATCGAAACTGCGCTGTAGCTGTTCAAAATGTACTGAGGAATACCCAGATCGAACTCGACCGCCAATACACTGACGTCCTCGAGCGAGCACTGTACAACGCCATGCTGACCGGCATGTCCGTCGACGGCAAGGCCTTCACCTACGTCAACCAGTTGGCCACCTCGGAGCAGGATGCGTCCAACAGGCGCGAGGAGTGGTTCGAATGCGCGTGTTGTCCCCCAAACGTGGCGAGAGTGCTCGGGCATATCGGAGGCTATCTGTGGAGCGCAAAGACTAACTCCGAAGGTTCCGCCACGGTGAATGTCCACCTGTACGCTTCTACGTCACTCGACTACATGTTGGAAGGCACCGAAAAGAAGATCAAGTTGAGTCAGACGACCAACTATCCATGGGAAGGCAGCGTCGAGTTCTCGTTGGAGAACAATTCCGGCGTCGAAGTGGACGTCAACGTCAGGATACCGGCATGGGCAGGCGATGCGTGGGAGGTAAATATCACAAAACCCATTCAGCTGCACATTGACTACTCGCTAACCAGGTCCATAACAGGTCACCCCCAAGCCCCCGTCCGCATCCCTGAGCAAGGGCTACCTCCACCTCGACGCCGCCTACCTGAAGAGCAACCCGAGCTTCAGGCTCACCGTCCCACTCGCGCCCCGCCTGCTCCGCCCGCACCCCTTCACCCTCCAGCGGATCGCCGTCCTCGCCCGCGGGCCACTGGTCTACTGCCTCGAGGACGTCGACCACCCGTGGGTCGCGGACCACTTCAAGTCGCTCGTTCTGGCGCCGGCGGTCACCAAGGCGGGAGAGCAGCTGGGCGAGCACGTCGTCGAAGAGGAGAAGAGTGACCTGCCTCTCGGCGAGACCTATGTTGGCATCACGCTCAAGAAGGGCGGGCTGGTCATCTCGCACCAGGAGCTTCTTCCTTCGCTTGAGTCTAAGGGATTGGAGGAACTCGTCAATGGCAGGGAGGCTGTGGATCTGCACTTTGTGCCGTATTGGGCGAGGGCTAACAGGGGTGGGAAGCATCAGATGCGTGTTGGCATCAGGACTTTGGATTGATCGATCGATTTGATTTTGCTGCAGCTTAGATGTAAAAGGACATCTAATAGGTAGTTTGTAGACATGTGATGGTGTAGTCGTTGTTGAACTTATCATAGTGAAGCATGATAGATCCTCCCAATAGCAAAATTACGGCGACGAAGTAAATGCGCAAGAGAAATTTATACTTGATCTTTTCTCTACTGTAGCTCTTCAATGCTCTTCGGAAACCACGGCACCGGAGGCCAGTACATAACATCCTTGTGGTATCTGACCCTGAGGAGGACGCTGCCAGTCTAGGAATTCCAGCCCTTGCTCACGCTGGTCCCTGCGGCTTTTAGACCACTCAAGTGCGAAGACGTCCTCGTCACCATCGACATCAGAGTCTGGTACAAAGTCATCCAGGTCGTCCTGAGGGGGAGGCTTCAATCCCGGCCAGTCTATATACTCCGAAGCTTCCGTGTAGTGACTGGCATGGTGCGCTTGTTGTCTAGAATTGATCCAGGAGTTGATTACTGACCGAAACTCGGCTACGGGATTATCAAGTTGGACTTGTGGGTGTTGTTGCCACCTGATGGATGGTTGCCTCAGTAACTTTGCAATCCTTGTGGAGGGGGGGAGACCTGTTCACTCACTGTTCCATGTTGATAATTTTGGTGTAGTCTTGCTCATGGTGAGGTATATCCCTGAAAGACATATCTCGCGTGATAATTTCGTAAATTGTGAAAATAACCCCTTTGACGTCGTCTCGGTGTACACTGTACTGCTCGTGGTCCTCTTCCTGATTGGGATACCCAATGCGAGCAGCGAAATTGAAGTCAAAAAGGAGCAAATTGTCTTCCTCTTCGTCTACCAAAAGGTTCCTTGGGGCTATGTCCTGATGCTGGATGCCGTATTTGAGATTGAGGTCATCAACGGCACAGAGGAGCTGCTTCAACCACTCGAGTTTGAAGATTCGAGATGTGTTCTCCTCAACTGTGCCTCCCGGTATATAGACACTGGTAAATCCAACCACCACGTCTCGGCCCTCGAGCTGATCCACAACGAGCCTGTCGAATGGAACGATGAAAGGATGTGAGGGTAAACGCATCCAGATATTCAACTCGTCCCATCGTCTGAACAGAAACCGATCCAGGAAGTAGTATTTGAAAACGACTTTTTTAATCTCTCCTGAATTTGGCGAGGCATAGGATGTGAGATCGACATTGGGACCAAATCGCTCAAGCTCTCGGAGCTGTCCTCTAGGTACTGTCTGTGTCCGCTCCGCACACTCGATATTATCCACAGAAGGATAGTGAGGACACTGCGTCTCGTCATCCTCAGGATCTTTGGAAATGGTGAGTTCCTCCTGTTCTGAGATGCTGATGGCGAAGACATCTGGGTCAAGCTTATCCACATGTTTCCTAAGAAGATCTGCAGAAGTTGATCAGCGTGTGAAGCAAATTATGGGCGCCTTGCATCTACCCAGGGTACAGAAGACAGCTTTCAGAAGTCATACTTATTGCCACATCACTATCATACTCTTCCGTGGGCAGGTTGACTGCAATGGTTCGACGTTGGTCCCAATCTAGGATGTCCCAACGACTCGGTCCTCCAGGCGTAATCGCGCCGCCGTAGGTGAAATACCTCCAATCTTCGTCGATCATCTTGTATGTTCAGTGTGTGCAGTCCAGCAAATCGTTCTGTTATCCGAAGAAAAAGATCTGATTGAGTATGATGGGTGCATTTCAATGGGTGCACACATCGGCGGCTTAAAACAAGACTTGAAGAAAGGGAAGGTGGTCGGAGGTCAATAGTGTGACATCGAATTGGATCGACCAGGCGGCTATTTTGAGCCAGACCCACTTTCCAAGGTTTCCAAGGTCACATGGGCGCTATTGGGGGCCGGCAGGCCGATGATGTTTCGACAGCCGCATGCTTCGACAGCCGCATGCTAGCAGCCAACATGCGCATCACTCTAAGGAAACAGCCAATTGAATCTCTGTGCTCCAACACTTAGACATGCAGTTGGATGCTAGCAGCAGTTGATATTTTCGGAAACAGCCTTGGGTTCTGACCTTCCAAGGTTTCTTTTTGGCCTTGTTGGAGGTCCAACAGAAACGCGATGATACTTCAGGACGTCTAAGCCCTATTTCCTGGCCATCTTAGACGCTTGAATGTATTAATTCGGCGCCTTACGAACGCATGTCAACCTTAGGAAGGACCATGAAACCGAGACTATCGTCCAACAGTCAGTTTTTTGGATCCTCTTTGGCTGTTCATTCTTTGGATAAAGTTCGCTGTGACGCATGCCGTCCTTTTTGACCGTTTAATCAGCCTGATCACGAATTTGGGTAACTTTGTTCTAATTTTAAGATTGAAAACTGATTGGACAAGTCCTTGAACCCAGAAGATGTTCGAAAGGTAACTAACATTACAATATAAGATCTGTGGTTGTCCCTGGAGTTTCCCATGCGGACTTTGTAGCAGACCAGACAACTCATCCCTCCTGCCAGCTAGGAACTGATCCATTTTTTCAAACTGATAAATTCACTCCAAGTACTAAAAAATTCTCTTCGTCCTTTTTGAATAAACCTGCCCCCCTTCCCACTCGGCCTTGCACGTGTGCAACATGCAGCCTCAGCCTCAGCAGCCCCAAGCGATCACCGCGCGAGACATTGGAAGAAGGATTAGACGCTGCCTTGTACGAAGCGGACAGAATCCGAACAACTGCAAATGCGGTGTTTATCGTTTCTACTCACGCGTGCCAGGCTGCAACCACCTTTATCAAGCATATCCATGGCACTGCGGCTCCCGAACGACACCTTCTGGAAGGAGCGGGTTCTGCAAAGTTCCTGCGCCGAGGCATAATGTGCAGAGATATGTGATCTCTGAAATGTGCAAGGAGTGTGCGGCCCGTCAATAGAGATGGGGCCGTAGGATTGGGCGTAGTTGCTGAAGTTCATGATACGGCTTTGAGTGTGGAAAGATGGCTGATTCTTGTCTGCGCGCTGGCCCAGGCAAGGTTACATGTGTGATGCAGAGTTAATTTGCTTTATTTGGTGGTGCTTGCAATCTTTTTGCTTTTTGTGGGTTAGATGAGCATTTGGTGGGTGGGGGAGATTGTTTTATGTGAAGAGAAGAGTTGATCCACTCGTTTGAGCAGTGCTTACGATCTTTTGCTCTTGATAAGTTAGGCTATGAGCTTAATAGGAATGACCGTTTCGTGTATCATATACCATGCCGTCCTTTATTCGTCAGCAAATCACTGAACAACAATCTTAGTAGTCTTTAAGTCACTATATCTGGTTGGCATATCGTTAAAAGCTCCAGGTGATGAATCAGAGAGCCTTGTGAAAGAATTACAGTCTTTGGTATTTGAAGAATCTCATTTTACCACTAGTAAATCTGAAGTATGATTCGAAACTAGGCAGACAAAATTGTCGCCATGTTCATCACCTGCTAGCAAAAGAACTACGGAACTGATGACATGGTACCGGCTTCTGACTACACTGTCAGTAGCATCTCAAAGGTTTCCTCAGTTGACCTGCTCGATGTGCGCACCATTATGCTCATGTTTCTCTGAGATGGAGCCTGCGACTGACTTTGCTGATGTATGCACCGCGAACTGGTCCACGGTGGTGTACTTGAACTTGCGCGCGGGGACATGGTTGTCGAACATCAAGTCAATCTCGCCAAAGGTGCGGCCCTTTGTCTCGGGCAGGCGGAACCAGCACCATATATTGCACAGGAGGTTGGTGCCGGCATAGAATAGACCGGCCTTCGCGCCCCAATTCCAGGCTACAGTTAAGATGTCAGTGGAACATTCAACAAGTCATGTAGAGGAAGAAAGAGACTTACCCGTTGCCGAGATCATGCGGGGAGTGACCGAGTTGCTGAAAATGCCGGTGACGTTATATATGAAACGGCCGATGGTGACGGTCTTATACCTCAGCCTGCCGGAGGGCGTCTCGGCGACGATGGGGTAGCAAACGGGGCCGATGGTGGTCATGTTTGCCAGCGTGGAGATCACGAGCAGGATGCCGATTGCCAGCTGGGACTTCTGGCTGCTGTCGAAACCAAGACCACCGATAGCGACGAGACAGAAGAACATGAATGTCATCCCACCCATATATAATGTGGCCCTGCCAACACGAGGCATGAGCAGCCAGCAGATCACACCTCCGATGATGTAGCACGCCGACAGCGAGATGTTGAGGTCGAAAGCCTGGACCTCGTTGAAGCCCGCGGCCTCGAGGAAGACGACCGAGTAGCCGAGGATGGCGTTTCCGCAGAGGATCTGGGCAGCCCAGACAACGCAGTTGATCTCGGTGCGGCGCAGGTTGGTCCCCTTGAAGCAGTCGGCAAAGGTGGCGTTCTCGGTCTCGGCCTTCTCGAGCTCGGTCGTGTAGGCGATGTAGGCCAGCGTCGTCTCGACCTGCTGGTGGCGCTCGGGGGTGTCCTGGCGCAGCTTGGTGAGGGCCTCGCGGGCCTCGTCGTTCTTTCCGCGCCGGACGCAGTTCCAGGGCGACTCCGGGGCGAGGTAGGCGGCGATGAACAGCGGGATGGGCCAGACCCACTGGAGGGCGAAGGGGAGCCGCCACCCCAGGTCGCCCTGGACGTTGACGACGGCGCGGACGACGCCCGAGGAGAGCAGGATGCCGCCGCCCCAACACATGCAGACGTAGGCGGTGACGTACGGGCGGAGGACGGTGGGGACGACCTCGGAAGCGTATGATGTTGAGAGGGTCTGGAAGACGCCCCAGGGGATACCGCATATGAACTCTCCGAAGGCGAGCACGGACAGGGAAGGCGCGAAGAAGGGGATGAAGATGGCGCACAGCATCCACACCATGAATGTCATCATCGTCTGCCGGCATCCGAACTTGTCCTGCGCGTAGGTGTTGATTGCCAGGCCGACGAGCTGTCCGATCAAGGCCGAATTGGAAAGTACGGACTGCCATTGTGCCGTGATGGACTTCGTGTCGGTCGCCGCATCGTAGGTCCCGAATCGGTTTTGGAACTGGGTCTGTCCATAGAAAGAGGTGATCTGAAACAGACGAAGAAAAGAGTCAATGAGTCACTAGAGTCTCTCTTGATTGGTCTCGGTCTTGTTGAGGTCCACTTACAATGACCAGATCATAACCTTCCATGACCAGACTGGTCGACAAGATCATGGCCCAGAAGCAAGCCTTCTTGTACTTCTTGATGGCCTCCTTGATGGTAAGCTGCCGGTCGGCAGCATCAGCCTCCTGGGCCTGACGGATCAGGTCATGAGTATTTTCCGAGTCGAGCCCCAGGACTCTGATTTCGTCCCGAGTCGGAACAATGACCTTTTCTTCTGCCATGACGAGTCTTCCACGGGCTGCTGCCGTTGGACAGTATGTGGTGCAGCGGACCAGATGCAAGCGGATTGAAATTATTACGCACCGTTACCTTCGATGCTACAGGTAGCCCGGAGGAAGCCTGCCGTCGATCAGGGCTCGAGAGGACATGCTGCATGTGATATACGGAGGGTCGTCCGCGTGCCTGAAAATATGCCGTCGCCTAAGTAGTGGACTAAGTCACCCCACAGACGTCCCCGAGGCTTTAACGGCACAGATGTGACCGGACCCTCCATTATTGTGAAAGGAGATCTAGCAAGGGCGTCACATCAGATGACAGCTACATGGTTCGGGCTCGGGTGTGGGGGTGGTAGGTGTCGGCGGCGGAGGTGGTATCAGAGCAGAAGCGGGCCAACCAGCGCCTGGCGTTGAACCTAGTATGGGCTGTTTCGAGCATGGGCACTAGAATTAGCATGGAGGAAGCGGAGGTGGCGGGGTCCATGATATTCGGAGATGGGGGTGGGCTAGCTGGAGAAAGGGGGGACAGGGCACTCGAGGGTACAAAGTTGAGCCGCGACAATCACTGCAGCTCCACGAGTACATGTGACATCGGACTCATTGTGCTTTTGACTTGCGTGATGTAAAGTGGGCCGTCCTTCGTGGAATTTCTTGGATATGGCACTCTGGAATTTTATTCGAGCTCTTGGACGTGGCTTGTGTGATGTTATTCATTTTGGTGGGCAACGTCGTATTTCCCATCTCAAAGCGGACGCTGCTCCGGGACCGTTGTAAAATATAAAATCGTGGTCACTCCTCACCTTGAAGAACATTGTAAGATGTGATATCCGTGCTATCTTGCTTGACAAGAGATATCCCCTCGTCGACCATGCGCACTGCCATCCATAGTTGTCTAGGCCTGTTGGCCGCCACGGCCGCGGCTAACCCGCTCGAGCGCCGCCAGTCAACAACGGCGGTCGTGAATTTCGGAAACAACACCGGGACGCCACAGCACCTCGCCTCGGGCACCCTGTATGGCCTGCCTGACGTTTTGTCGCAGATTCCCGACCACTTCTTCACCGACATTGGCTGGAACTATGAGCGAGCCGGTGGTGCCCAGACATCCGGCAAGGGCTGGATCGGAGGCCTAGCCGCGTACAAGTGAGTCGTCCACGCCTGACACTGATATTCAGCTCCACTAACATGTCTTAGATCGCGTTTCGCTAGTGCCCTTGTCAACTACAAGACCACTATAGCTCATGGCGGCACCTTCATCCTGCTCATCCACGACCTGTGGGGCGCGGATGGCACTCAGGGCTCGTCGGCAGCATATCCTGGTGACAACGGAGACTGGTCCAGCTGGGACAACTACCTTACTCAGCTCTTCTCGGACATAGCTGCCAATGGCATGACCAACAAGCTTGTCATCGACATCTGGAATGAGCCTGACTTGTCCGCTTTCTGGGGCCGAACCCAGGATCAGTACTTGCAGATGTGGGGACGCACCTACTACAAATTGCGGTAAGTTGTGGTAGCAGAGCAGAAAATTCTTCTATGCCTTGAAGGTGCATGTAATTTTCGTACATAAAGAACTGACGGTCTTATCCTTGCGTACAGTGCCCAATATGGAACCAACGTCCAGCTCTCCGGGCCCGCCTCGGCCGGTGAGCCTCTGACCTCCAACTCTTGGTGGCAGAAGTGGGCTTCCTTCGTGGCGTCCAACCGCAGCATCCCCGACCAATATGCATGGCATATGGAGGGCGGCGGCGGCGACCTGATATCTGCCAATGGCGGGCTCGTCGCTACCCTGAAGCAGTACGGACTCCCCTCAAAGCCCATCAACATCAACGAGTACGCCGTCTTCAACGAGCAAGTCCCCTCGGGCTCCGCGTGGTGGATCGCCCAGCTCGAGCGCATCAACGCCCACGGCCTACGCGGGAACTGGCTCAGCGGCAGCAACCTGCACGACTACCTTGCCTCGCTCCTGGGCAAGTCGGGAAGCACCTACTATCCCAACGGGGACTACCAGGTCTACAAATACTACAACCAAAACATGACGGGCCATCGCGTCGGGACCACCCCCTCGGCCGACCTGAAGCTCGACGCCTACGCCACCGTCGGCTCGTCCTCGGCCATCGTCCTCGTCGGGGTGCGCATCAGCACCGGCACGTGGACGCTGCAGCTCAACGACCTCTCCGCCGTCGGCCTCCCCACCTCGGGGACCCTGAATGTCCAGACCTGGGGCTTCCCTGTCGCTTCGGATGTTCACTACGGGCGGGTTGATGGCCCGACGAACCTGGGTGTCTATGGTCACGCTTACAGTGGTAATACCGTCAGTTTCCCAGTATACCAGACGGATGCGAATACCGCGTATGCGTTCCAGTTCTCCATCTAAGTTAAGTGGGTGAGGATTGCCAGTTGGACAGAAGGTAACTTTTGAGGGGTTGAGCCGGGAAAGAATGTACATATCATCAATCTTCTTTTGTAAATATAACAACACATTGCACGAGCATTTAACTTTATCAAGAGTGATGTTCAAATCAACCAATGCTGGCGGTGAGACAAGTGAAGAGTAAAAGGTGTCCCCACTGCCCAAGTAGCAGATACAATTCTAGTATAGCAGTACAGTATAACTATGGCCAACACGGCGATTCAAATTCAGCCAATGATTTAGTTTGTACATATGCAAATGCAAGACTAGCCTGCTCGATGGCCCAATGTAACGTATTCAATTTGTTCGCGGATCGAATATGAATCCTAGCCTCCAAGCGTGTGATTGGTACGGGACACTCGCCTATGACAGTCCATCAAGACGATCCTGGTTGGCGCGGCTGGAGACCCGAACCCGTCTGCATCCACTGCGCGTTCTGGCTGCAGAAATCGATAAGCCGGGTGAGCACTTGCAGATACCGCTGTCGGATGGGCCACTTGTCCAAGGTGCTGAGCAGCTTGCGCCCCTCCTTCAGCATCCGAAGCGGGCCACTGGCGGCTGTGATGTTTCCGACCCCCATTATGGTGGCGGTCATGGACCTGCCCCGCTTGATGAAGAGTTGCACGAGCTCGTCATCGCAAGGCCTATCAAGGCGGATGGATGATATGTCGTCGAGATCGCAGGACCAGTCGTCGTCCTCACGCGGGCGATTACTGTTGTTGCTGTTGGGTCCTCGTATCGGCTGCTGTGGAGGACAGAGGCTGCCGTATGCCCATACCACAAGCGTCACCAGGAACACCTTGGTGGGCTCGTAGAAGGCGTCCAGGGAGTACCGCCTGACATGCCAGAAGAAGATACCGCAGTGCACGAGCGCGAGGCGCGCCTTGAACTGGTCGTCTGTGATCCACTTCTGCACCTGCTGGCACTCCACCCGGAATCTCTCCGCAGCCTCGCCGTCTCTGACATCCCCCGACACCAGCAGGTCGGCCATTGCCCGTATAGCCTGGTACGGTGCGAGCAACACAATTCGAGCAAAATGTAGGTGCAGGACGGTCGAGTTCTCGGTACCGGCCTTGGCGATGTCGCTGTTTGCGATCCAGTGGAGTACGTCAAGGCAGTCACATGCTGCATTTCTCCACTGGTTGTAGAGAGGTATTTGTGGCAACCACACCGGGCCGGTAAGATCGTGTGACTCGGCGTCTCCTTTTTGTGAAGAGGGCGTCCAGCGGAGTAGTGGCCTGCTGAGCATTGCGCCAACGTCCCACGTCTGACAATACAATCCGTGGATTAGAAGAACTCGTGCAAAGTCTCCGGTATTTTTGAGCAGTCGCTTCTCCACGTATAGCACCCTCAATGCCTTCTCAAGGGTGGGTTGCTTGATAGGGGCTTGCATATGGTCTGTTTCCGCTTGCCAGGTGTCGTCTTTGCAGGGCAGGGCGATGTTGGCATAGGCCAGCAACAAGTTCGACTGTGTATTGAAATGGTACCGAGACATGTTCTCAATGAACCAAATTGCATGGCAAAGACGCCGCGCACTCTCCGAAAGCAACCAATCTCGACGACCTTGATTTTCAACGTCGTCCCGCAGGACTGCAGGCTGGGTCTTGTAAAATGATGTATACTCGTGGACAATATCCTCGAGTGCCGTCGACTTGTGTCTCTCCAGCCGGCTTGAGCCGCAGTACGCCATGCCGATATAGTGGAGAACTTTCGACTGGACCAAGCCAAGCGACTCCATAGTCAGACCCTCGACCGAGAATATGGCTCCTCGATGCCGCAAGACTCGCCGGAGAAATTCGTGAAGCGCGATAGCCAACTCCATATCTTCTGTCTCGAGATACTGACTCCCAATGGCCGACATGGCCAGCTTGATGACCCAGGATGATACCATATCACTTTCCAGCTCATGGTGAATCATTGGTAGTACTTTGGGGTCGAAGCGGCGCCTATAAAGTACGAGAAGCGTAGTGAAGGCCGACATGGGCGGAAGCTCAGCCGAGAAAAAAGGCCCATCATTGATGATACCAGTGGGTGCCAAGCAGTGATCCTGGAATGCTTGACGCATCATATAGTATTCCTCAGGGCTGAACGGCCTGACCCAAGTGTTCGAATAATCTGCTGCAAGGTCTGGTAAAGGGGGCGACATGAAGCTGAAGCCGTCAGGTTCTGGTGCCATCGCCGGAAATTCTGGACGGGACCGTGGAGGTTCGCTGGGAACCCCTTCTCCAAATATCCTGTTTGCGTACCGGCCATTCCGAGGCTGTCTGGCACCTTTGTTGTCCACATAAGATGTCCCCGGCGTTTCAGCGTCGTTCGAGTCTGGGAGAGTCCCAGGGGTCGAGAGCGACTGGTTGTCTACCGGCCTCATCATTTGTGTCGTTGAAAGGGTCTGACCAGGAAGACCATTGACATCCGTGAGTGAGCTCCAATACTGCTCGTTTGGGGCCATTGGGTTGTAATCAAACTCGGTCAGGTCGAATTCCATGGATGGCGAGATCCAGTTCAGTGTGGATATCATGTAAGTGCTCGTCTCCTGCGGGGCTAGATCGACGGGTTGGACCTGGTGTTGCATGAAGGCGTGCGCTTGTGCCCGATGCTCTTGTGAATTCGTCATCGCTGAGTTTTGTTGCTGCGACGGAGCCATCACGGTCGGCTGCATCTCATCACTCAGTGGGCTCGCGTATTGCACATTCTCACGATGTGCATCTGCCCCCGCCGAGGAACTATCACGCGCCTCGCTGCCTTCGGGGACTGTGCAGGCTAGCGACTTCTGTCTGCATCGCGTGCACGGCGGCACGCCGCTGCATTTGACGCGAGAGGCGGCGCACCTGGTGCAGGCGCGGAACCTTCGCAGCGGCACATGATGGCGATGGACACTTTGATGTCTGTCTAGAGCGTCTCTGTATGCGTGTTATGCCATCAGCAAACCTTTCTCATAAATGGATCGCTTTGAGGTAATAAGAGAGTAGCTGACTTTCGACTGAATTTTCTGCCGCAGACACCGCAGACGCGATTCCTCTCCTTGGTATGCGTTGCGACGTGCCGCTTTAGATGCTCGGCCCGGTCAAATTGTCGCGCGCATATCGGGCAGGCCTGTCGGCTGGGTGATGGCTGTTGAGATTGACTCTCCATCTAAGAAGGAAGGCCATAAGTCCGAGACCTGCATCTCAGAGATTGACTGTTTAATACTGACGAAGTGTCATGGGGACAGTTGTGTTTGGGCCTCGGGCAATGTGACGTTGAGGGGTCCGGGCTAACCTTCTCCGCTCACCAGCATTCCCCTTCCGGGCCGGAGCCGAGACGGGCCAGCCTGCTGAACGTGAATGGGCTGACATACCTGGTCTACTCTGAAATTGGACTAGTAATCTAGTCTAGGAACATATCGCGTGGTCATGGATGTTTATGGAGGGTATTCATCGCGTGGAAAATCACAAAGTCGATGCTTCGTTTCGCAAGCTAAACGTCGCAGATGCATCAAAATGAGTGTCTCCCAGGCGATTTAGTACACGAGTTTACCGTCCTCCCGAAGCCAGTGTTAAACTCATTTTTGCCAGTCACACCACACAGAATCAAGTTTTCAATCATGACCAAGACAGAAATGAAATTCGTGTCCATCCGGGGCGACACTCTGCTTCGCTATATAGCAGAGCATATCGGGTCCTTAATCGTCGTTATGGAAGCTGAGGCGAAGGTGCAATTAAAGTCATGCTTGCAAGTCCACCTTGGAGTTTCACCGGTGCTTTTGCGCAAGGGGTGATACGACGACGACGGCAGGCTTTCTCCGAGTCTCCCAGGTGTTAGGCCCAGATGCGATGACAAACTGTCCAATCCCGAGAGAATTGATAGTCATAACGAGAGCACCAGCGCCCCAAGAGGTTCTGAAAAGCGTTGCTGTACATTGTAAACCGACTCCGTAATGACCTGTTAGGAAGCAGCAGAGAGATTTACATGAGCCTCGAACTCGTGCACAACTCCCCGTTTCCGCCTTCGAAGAATCATCCATTCATTTCATGTTGTGTTCATTCTGGGCTTCCATTGGATACATCATTGAAGAAATGCACCATTCAGCAATTGACCCATGAAAGTGGCAATTCTGCTCGAATTAGTAGGGCACAATTGTCGTCGTTTTTGCATGCGAACGTCAGGCTGGCCAGTACTTCCTCGAGACACCAGAACACCCCGCCAGCGTAGTCAAGGTGGCTCCAGGGGTCACTGCGTCACATTTCAAGGTTCGTAGTGATACAGATAAGTGGTATGATGTGAAAGACATATGGCAGTGACACAGCATGGAAAAGTCAGGAAAGCTCGCCAGGCCACGTTAGCGGCCGTCTCAATCCACAGGTTATCTGGCTTCTGACTGACACTTTTACCGAAATAACAATACTTGTTCTAAAATTGCAAGTCTACCACCACACAGCAACCTCATTTGACTTGAAGTGACTACCTGCTATTCTTATGTCGACCTCAGTCACTATGAGATGAAGCCAGGTACAGCTCACCCCGACTTTTCTATAAATTGCTGCATTCCACTCTTTGACTTCCCTTTTCTTCCACTCTATCGATCATCAGTCCAGACTTCTTTGCACGGCACAATCTTTCGCAACCTCAAAAAGACACAACCAACCACAAGAAACCACTCAACGCATCGACACTCGCCAAACCTGGACATCAGCCTTCCTTTGCAACACGAACGGGAAGTCAAAATGGGGGGCAGCTGTATCAGTAGCGGTGAGAAGCTGGCCGCCGAAGACATGAATGCCGGCACTGCCAGAGACGAATCGAAACTTGCTTCCTGCCCCTGCAAGGACGCGACCTGCCCCAAGGGACACGGCAGTCGCGGCTGTAGTGTCCGCATGACCAACTTGTGTGCGGACTGCAAGGCGCATAAAGACAACCAGTCCAAGAAGTAAGCTTGGAACGCAGGAGCCTGCAAAGAAACGGGTATCGTGGAGGCGAGCGATGTAGAGACTGGAGGATCGGGGAGCCGGCGTTGGGTACTTAGGAGGTTTGGCGATACTTGCAAGAGGCACACACGCATCACCTCACTACATCAATTACGAATTCACAGCTTGTCTATCTCTAGCCGTCAGTCATCTACAATAAATTGCGCTTCCGCCCCCCACCCCAATCACAGCTCACTGTCTATGTGAAGATTACATTTAAGTCTGATTATATATATGCATTAAGTTCCAGGATCATTGCCAGATTTGGGGAATCTCCCCCTTCTTTTCTTGCTCCCACTTCGATGCAATTATACATGGTTAGACTCGAGTTTACGTTCACAGAAGCTACCACAACATATCCTGATGATCAGTTTGGCGAAGTCCCCAGTGGAATTATACGCCTTCGTGTCCCGGACTTGTTCCGTGTCATTATTGATACGGAGGATTGGCTTCAAGGACAGCAATTCCCAATCCATATAGTTGCTCTTCGAACAACCAAAGACAAACGCTTCTACAAGACGTGGTCTTCAGTCACCTTGTTCATTGATCAATCAGTGGTTGTATAACAGCGAGCGGTGAGTGGGTAGTTCCGCGCCTTGGCGAGGGTGGTTTGGGGATTCGACCCATCTACCAATCCTCATTTGGTGCGCCGCCGCGCGAGAATGAATCCTCGGGCCCGCTTTACGTTGTCCCGGATGTCTTTCCTTCCGGCATCACATAGTTCAGCCACATCCAGGAGCGTACTGAGTCTACTGCTTTCCGTACCGCTAGCCCGTCGGCTAATAAAGCCTGTGGGCCCCAGTTGTTGTCGTAGTGAATCCTCTGCGGAGTCTCGCCGCCCAGCCTTTGCACAAATTGCATGTAGACTATGCACTTGGCATTTCACAGCATGCTAGCATTGCCTGATAGCATACTGTGAGCCCTTACGAAAACTCTCTGTCCTCGTTGTAGCACTTTCGTAAGTCTGGTTCTCTGTGTTTTTGTGAATTGTTTCTTTCTTCTGTTGAATAATGTGCATGGGCACAATGTGGGAGTCACACAAGATCCCGACATCCGATGGAAATGCCCAGCCCTCAGCCCCTGCTGTTTTCGAGTGAAGGAGCGCATTGCATGACCACGATGTTGCTCCTCCTCCTTCCACAAAGGTCTAGAGCGGCGAATACGTGTAATGGAACCAATGCTCTTAGATGTTCCATTACGACGATAATTCGCATTGGCAATCCTTCGCCGCCATAGCCGCCCAAGCCTCTATAGCCAAATCAGTTAGTGGTGATGCACACACGAAGGGATCACAAAGAATTCGGAGGCTGTGTCGTATTATTCACAATATATAAAAGCCTTCGATCTAGTCCCTCAAGTCAGGTTCAAATCGTAAAGTCCTCATCCCCATCAGCCTCATCAACTGGATTAACCCTATTGATCAGACAATTTTATTCGGCCGCGGATTATTACCCTCAAGATGCAGTTCCCTACACTGAAGCTCGTTGTTCTCACAGTTCTGGGCTCCGCTAGCAGCGTGAGTGCCATCTGCCCCGGCTTCAACGCTGGTATTGGCCACCAACAGAACCTGGGCGGCGGGGTCTCTCGCTGTGAGTTTACATATACACTTCTTCTCTTTTGCTTCCGGGCGAGATCATATATGTGATGCCAAAAGATCTGGAGAATAATCAGACATGTGGCTGACCAGTCTGTGGACATGAACAGGGACTGTGTACGACACCAATTGCAGGGCCATCGATAGCCTCACCACCACCGGAAACCCCTGCGACTCAGGCATGTTTGGATGCAGCCCGCCGCCTATTATCTTCAACAGATGGCGGTACAACGCCAACGGATTGTGGTTCTCATGCCGCACAGATTCCAGAGCTGGAAGCTGTGGTGGCGACGGCATCAGCGTCTGCGTAAGTCTACACCACCGACTCCATTGAGCAGTATCAAGCTGGAGTCCATATTCAAACAACGATTGGTTGAGCTAACCTGGTGATGTAGTGCCGCAACGACGGCGGCAGGTTGGCATCATTTGAACCGGAGGAGGTTGGGCTAGACCTCACCGAGGAGGAGTTCACCGAGGAAGAATTATCCGAGGAAGCAACCCCAGCGGTAGCCTAAGAGTCACGACGAAATCTCTGTTTCGATTTCAGTCAGCCAAGCAAGAATTGAAAATATGTTGGGGCTGTGTTGCAGTGGGATAAAGATTAGACCGCCTGGGCATTCACTCTACACTTGAGTACACAACTACGGATCAAGATGACCACGATCTGGACTGGCAAGGGCCATAAAACCAACTAAAAGAGACACTTAAATTCTTCTCAACCGTTTCCACCGACAAGTGATATGCCAGGACACTGGGTTTTGAAAATAGAGATTCTCGTCTTTGTGTGGCACATGGCTACAGCTCTAAACACGCAGGCAGACCCGGGCTCCAGTTTCGATTTGCCATGTTCTCATGGTGTTCGTTCTTGGACATAGTCGGCGTGAATTCAGGCAGTATTATTCACCTTTCTTATGGAACAGGTCAATTAAAAACTCTTTTTATTCAAATATGTTCCCTACTCCTCATCGATATCAGGCGATCCTACCAGTCCCCAGCCAGTGAGAGACTTGACAATGGAACGCGGTCTAACAAAGTGGCTTGTTCTCTAAGTAATTGTACATCACCTAAGGCATTCTCGAGCCAGTATCCCGGTTTATTCTCCGACCCAGATTGATCAGCACTCTCGTTCTCTAGCGAGCGCCACATCAGCCTGCGTTTCGGAGCTGACTCAAAGAGGACCTCTGGTCCGTCTTTCGGAGAATGACTATCGAGTGACATCCTTGCTCGGAATACATTTGTGGGTATGGCCACAATGTATCGTGTAGTGTTCCACCCGGTCGAACGGCAGAGTTCTCGCAGCATCTCATCAAGAGGCTGCAGCATAGCCGGCTCAGAATGCCTCACGATATCGTTGACGGCCATCTGCGGTGGGAACCAGACGCCACGAAGGGTTAGGTGGAGATACCTGAGGCGCGGAAGAGATTTGGGTAGTTGGTCCAGAAGTGACAGGAACAAGCGCCAACCGTCAAACCGCGGCTCGGCTGAGATGTCCTGGTCCGTCACTGGTGGCTGTGCCACCTGGCCCAGGTCCCAACACATCTCGACTGACTGGATATCAGAGAGTGCATTCGCGGGTAAGAGGCTCCGAAGGTTCTGGATTAGAGGCATGCCGGAGATGTGGATCCGGTTGGTAGAATAGAGGATATCGATGCCTTCAATGTACCTGTGAGGACGATCAGCCGATGAACCACAAGCGGGGACTTGCATCCCGTGTGCTCTCCTGGGTGAAAGAACGTACGCCTGTCTACATGTCATGAGCCAGCCCATGACGCCCAAATAGCATCTCGAAATATCGCCGGTATCACCAGGAGGAGCATCACATGACTGAGTACTTCTCCGAAGACATGAGTCCATCGCGGGATGGCTCGCCAAGTCTCCCGCGTCTGGCTTGGCGCCATGCATGTGCCAACGCTCCACGAACCACACCGGATCTCGGTGGCACACGCAGCTGTACCACTGCCAGGAGCGAGGCTTCCTCATCTGGCGAGAGGCCGAGTGCCCCTGGTCGAGGACGTCGACACCGCCCGCGTGCATGACTTTCCTGGGAGGCCTGGCCCGCAGCGGCCGGTCGTACCGCAGGTCCATGTGGACGACGCGGTCGCCGAAGGCCTCGACGAGGATCATCCGGCGCAGGTCTGGAGAGAGGCGTTCAAAGAAGGTGCCATTGTGCGGAGCCGGGACTGTCGTAGCCACATTCTGTGCGGCGGTGTTCTCGCCGCATGAAGGTGGTGGCGGCAGAAATGGCAAGGGAGGTATCTCGGCGGTGTCATGGCTCTCTTGCCATATTTGACGTTGAGCCCAGCTGATGAGTGTACTCCACATTGTATAACGACCAAAGATGGTTCGTCTTGTGAGGCGTACGGCGTCGCGGGAATGGTGTTTCTCCCCCGCGCTTACCGGTATATCAAGTCAAGCCCGGGAGTTGGCAAGCTGGCGCTTGTTGGCGCCAGTCTGATGTTTCAGCCGCATGCCTAACCCAATCATCGAAGCTTACGTATGCGATCTATAGTACTGTATGTACCCACTAATTCTTTTCTTTCACCCCCCCCCCCCCTACTTTGTATTCCCACCCACCAAGGCCACACCACTTCAGATAACCTCCACAACTGCATTTTTGACAGGGACTATATTATCAATAAGGCCATTTTCTTTTCTCTAAACAAGGCTACTCGTGATTCTTAAAAGATACAATAGCGCGTTCAAACAACACAATGCCCTCAGACCATTTATTAGACGACATATCAGCGTGATTCAGTCTCAGTGCGTGTACGCATCAAGGGGCCAAGTCTGTTGTGTGCATATAGGTCTACAACTTTGTGAGTCTTGTTTCCCAGCGTCTAGCGGTCACCCGTTCAACGATTTGTCTCACCAGTTCGCTCTGATGTAACATAACACGCCCATTGGTCACATATTCATTGGACTTTGGTCAATGCCAGGATCAGCATTAATAGTGATTGAAGCAAATCAATTTCCGTGAGCCTTAGAAGTTTCATGAGGGCGGCGGATATTTGACATCCAATAGGTAGAGGAATTGCATGCGGCATGCGATTGCACTCCGCCTAGAGCGTATCAAATTCTCCGCTCGTGTAAACAAACCAAAAAAAGAATATCAAAGGAGTGACGTCGAATCAAAGATAAAATTCAAGCAACCACTTTGCGTCTGCAACACCCCGCTGACACCCTCCACCAGAACAAGAGGGCTCGACCAGGTGAACTGAATAGCCCCTGTCACTGCTTAGTAGTTCAGGATATCGTCCTGGGACTGGCGGCGATAGTTCTTCGAGATATCGTCTGGAGACTGTCGGCGGTAGTTCTTCGATATATCATCTGGGGACTGCCTCTTGGAAGCCTTCGCATCGTCCTGGGCGTCGCGGCGGTAGTTCAGAA
The DNA here is from genome assembly GCA_014872995.1 of Diaporthe citrichinensis. Classification (NCBI taxonomy): domain Eukaryota; kingdom Fungi; phylum Ascomycota; class Sordariomycetes; order Diaporthales; family Diaporthaceae; genus Diaporthe; species Diaporthe citrichinensis. Next base: position 58,692 of record JADAZR010000057.1, on the reverse strand, counting down.
TATCGTCCTGGGATTGGCGCGCAACAGTATCGCGGCGGTAGTTTTTCGAAATGTCGTCTGGAGATTGCCTTTTGGAGACCTCCGCATCATCCTGGGCGCCGCGGCGGTAATTCAAGATGTCGTCCTGGGATTGCCGGCGGTAGTTCAAGATGTCGTCCTGGGACTGGCGCGCAACAGCTACATTGCCGACGGCTGGGTATCATGAAGATGTCAGCATGTTTTTTATGGCGGGTATAAATATGGGCACTTGTAGAAATAAAACAAGATGCACACTTACAGCCTGCGGGAGCTGCGAGGGCGGACAGGAAGGGTGTGAGCAGGAGGATAGTGGCGGGCTTCATTTTGATGGTTTCTGCTGGACGATCTGAGAGGCTTCAGTTGCCTTTTATTTGAACTCTTGCTGATTTAATGGGATGGACTTGTGGTGGATGCTGATGGACACCAGGGAAGCTCACTTATCAACGGACACATACCTCCTTTTTATATTTCGAGGCACGAGCGATCACGCAATGTTCTCACTCCGGGATGGGCAAAAAAGATCGTGTCACTCTCTGCTGCAACAACACTACAAGAATCCGTACAGAACTCACCTCTGTTGCACTCTCCGGTTTTCAATAGTTGGAATGGAAATCTTCTGCGGACTCAGCCGGAAAATGCCTCTTGATTGTGGGTTTCACCAAGACATACGTCCGACTGTATACATATGCGCTATCCAATGATCAAAATGCTAGGCAACAAGATTTCGGGCTGAAGAGATTTGCAGCACCTCCGAGGCACTGCATCAAATACAGCGGAAGAGCAGTAAGCGCTAATTGGTATGAGACCTGCATTTGCGGCCCTCTCCTCCAATAGCGCCAATAGTGACATGAGCTTGTTTTCACATTTGCTGTTAGTTGATGATTTCGGAGAAACAGCGCAACTTGTCATGCCATTCTTGCATGTCCAGTGAATGCAGTGATCTGGTTCAGACCGCCAACATCGATATGTGTCTCAGTGTCAGCTGGCTGCATCCGATAACTCTTGAGTCGTTGCTGTTTTGCAATATCCCTTTTCCCAATACCGCTTGCCTCTTCATCCATTCTAGTTCAACTCAATGAAAAAGTTCAAACACAGAGAAACATCTCAATCTCAATATCTTGCAACATGAACAGCCTCAGATGGCCTGGGACGCTCATTTCTGACAAGCAGCCTTACCGAGAAATAAGCGATGAGGCATCATCCGACATTGGTTCAGAAGACCACCTCCTAGGCGAGAAAAGCCAAGCTCTGATATTCAAGAGAGATAGAGCAAGGTCCTGGTTTCTGAGTGTGGCAACTATCCTCCATCTTGCTTGTTTCACATTCTACACTGCTTTGTTTCTCGTCTTGAGCATCTCTACGCAGAGCGAGTGCGCCGATGATCAAACCCAAGTGTGGTGTAAGTCAGACTGCTCTTGGCGAACAGTTGGATTTGAATGGAACCCAGCTAATTGAGGCCCCACAGCACCGGCCAGATCAGCCCTGAAGCCCACCAAGGTGCTCTTCCAGAACGAGATCATGGACCCGAATCCCTTTCGTGGACCGCCACGGCCTGAGCTGGACAAGGCTTGGGACGAGCTGACCCAGTATACCAGTATCAAAGTCACGGCTGAGGACCTGAGGCGAATCAATCGTACCTCGGTGCAGCTCTCTGATGGCTCGGGGATGTACTTCAGCGGACTGAATGTGCATCATCAACTGCACTGCCTGAAGATGATACGGCAGGCCATGTATCCAGACTACTATTTCAAGGGTGGAAAGCCGCCCCGTCACCAGGATGATCACATTGATCACTGCATTGACAGTATGTTTTTCTTTCCTTCTCTCTATCTTACACCGCCTTCATTTGACAAGGTTTCTTCAATTATCCCACCACCCGCTGAGATACTAACAGGCCTCAGATATCCGAATGGTTCTGATGTGCAAAGCCGACATCTCCCTCGCGACTTACGACTGGGTTGATAACAATCGGAAGCCTCTGACCCATTTCCATACCGAGCACAGCTGTTACGACTTTGCAGCTGTCGATGACTGGGCACGCCAGCATAACGTAAACATGTACGACAACACGTCGCTGGTCCATCCTTTTCTTGGTAAGCACAGGATCTTCCCAGATGATTCTCATGAAATACTCGCCGCAGGCAGCTGAATATTGTTTCCTACGTCAAAAGGAAAGTCCTACCCTTTGGACTCAGATGGAAAAGCAGTGGTCGTCGAAGACGGAGACCCTTTCCTGGGCAACAAGATAATACCGCCGCCTGTTTGAGGAAGGAGATGTCCTCGATTCTGGTGGTTTCATACCACAATAAATACCTCATGATGGAGGAAAAGGGGTTGGGAATTATTTCTCAAAGGGTTACAGACAAGTGACAAGCAGCACCACCATTTTTCTTTGCTATGTTTGATGTCGGCCTTGTATGCAGATGTTTTGTCTTGCTGGGTATACGGTGCATGGGTTAGCTCCATTGCGACCCGAGAGAGAGATCAAGATGCCATTATGGAAATTTCTAGGATATTATAGTATAAACTCTTCCTCGGATTCAGCAACAGTATTAACCTCTGAATTGAACAGGGAGAATTCGGCATTTCTTCGTTCTGGGAGCTCCTCTCCAGTTGTTTTTTTGTCGTCTTCTCGACCAGAAACTAAGGTTACGAGGTGATAACGTTAGTATCTCTTCTATCTAGAGCCTGCTTCCCACACAAAATTACGCCATCGAAGCAGGTACTCTATAGCGTCGTGCTAGCTGGAATTTGAGGCCCTTGCGTGCACATTATGGAATAACAACCACCTGCATTCATGATGAAGTGTTACCTGATAGACTGTTCTAGACTCACCGCGGGTTGATTCGAAATGTGGAACAATAATTGCACTGCCCGCCACCGGGAACCCAATCGAGCAGTGACACTGAGCCGTAACGCAGTCCGTGAGACCCGCGGCTGCTGTCGATAAGAACCGAGACATCAGCCCCAAGCGAGAACCCTGCGGTCACTTTTCGAGCTAGCCATGAGACATGGAGTGGACTATAGCTTATTTGCAGGTTGACACAAACGGGAGACCTATGTGTGTGGCACGTCTGTGCCGTGCCAAATGTGCACTCTTTATGCGTAACACAGGCGGATTATTTCAAGGGGCATAGTTCACAGTCGCACCGGTTCTCAGCCTCCGAAATATGTCTGATCCATCGCTGGTGCGTCCGCCTCTCGGTCCGAGTAAGTATTCGAACAATTTGGCGCAAGGTTAAGTCCTGTTACATCTTGCAATCATACAGAGAGCTCATGGGTGACACCAAACCCTGAACAACTACGTTGTTTTTGATGTACGAGATGCGCATGTGTGTTAGCCAGGCAGAGTATTGGAAAAATTGGGTGATGTCTTAGAAGCTCTTCGAGGGCGAGCTCATTCCAGTGAATGGGGTTTCGAGACACGTGCCACAGACTCTGGGATCGGAGTTTAGGTTTCAATAGGTTGTTTCTTTCCCACACCGGTCTAGGACGTTGCATGTGTCCTTGAATAGAAATCATGCTAGAACATAATAGCGCAGACTGGAGAGTACTTGTGTTCAACGTTGGAAATGTTTGATTCTCACTTCCATTAGATGATAATATCCCATGTTGAACGTAGTATATGTCTTGATCACTCACTTACAGAGGCTTTTTGTCACTAAATAGAACTGTTGACCAACTTTTGGCCAAGCCGAGTGAATTGAAACACACTTGGTACCACGAAGTCGACTACAAATAAATACACCGAGACACGGCTAAACGGCGATAACCTACCAGTAGGTATTGGCCCGACGTCTACGGTCTGAGACACCCACGGCATCGTTGTGGGGTTCCGCCTCGTGACCCCTGAGACCGCGGAGTGAGTCTCGGGCTTGAGCTCGTACTCACAGTTTCTTCGGCTCGGGGTTCTTGCGGCACGCAGGCTAGGGAACTGGCACGGGAGGTTATTCCCGGGAGGTTATTGACCATCCGCTAAACGCCACTGCACGGGTTCCGCGGAACGAACATGCCACCCTCCAACGGCGTATCCTACCTAGGTATTCAAGCACTCGGCTTTCGCAGTCACGGGCAGAGCATGGAGACCAGTTCCATGCTGATGAACTGGAAATGGCTGATGACGATCTCACCGACTAGAGCTACGTTGCCTATGGTGCTTTGGTGTGATTCCTCGAAAGAGGCCTGTAAGCCGAGGGCTTGATAAAGCCATCGAGCGGATGGCACACTCATGCAAGGAGGTCTGCTCAGAGGCTTGGAACTAGCTTCCAAAGTTCGCAGGTTACGCCCTGCATGATAAGCACTTAGAACAATGTAAAGTGTTGGTTACCAACTAGTCCTAGTCGTTCAAAAAGAATGACAAAGAGATAAGCTCTGCAGTGCGTGCCAGCCTTTCTGACTCAGATTCCGCCCTATCGCAGCTGACCTGCATGGGATTTTCCGAGTCTGACAAGAATTCTGCAGTGGAACCCATCTACCAACCGGTCTGTGTAGACCAAATCGCCCAGGATATTACATAAGACTATGATATGGGAAGAATTTGAGCTGACAACCATTGAGCAGATAGACTTGGCGGGTTGAAACGGGAAAAAGGATGCAACCACAGTTCAAGCCCATATTGCACCATTGGAAACACGTGTGCCAGCGTTGAGTTGGGTCTGCCCCCTGGCGACCTTTTCTGATGTCTTCAGTGCGAGCAAGCAATTCTCAGGACGAAACTTGGTTGGTTCAGACACACAGCCCGTCCTGCTGCACAGTGCTGACGAAGCCACTGCAATAGTTGGTGTCGGAGATAACTGCCCGCCGTACCATTTACTCCACAGACCAAGATATCAAGCCATGACGGGGCTCACCCATCACCCATAAGGTTCACCCAGAAGCCCTAGAGTAACGAACTTCCATGACAGTTGGAATATCCCTGAGCTAGTCTGTTGTATCTTTCTTCTTCCCTCTCGGGAAGGCAATTTTCGTTGCAGTCTCTCGCAAAGGTCACTTACTTCCAGACCAGAATTTGCATAGATTCAGCTTTCCACATTCCCTTACAGCCGGATTTCCTTCACCCTGGTATCTTCACAGAGCGGGATGAGTTACGTATTCCCACTGAAACCACCGCTGTAAGCCACCAGGCCAAGTCTGTGCGAGTGTAAGATGTCCTTTGATTGTTTTAAAGACCTGGATCAGCATTTGACAGAAAAAAGGCTCGATCACTGGTAGACTAACCACTATTTTTGATACCGAAGCGAGCTCCGTCATTCGCAGATATCAATAGATGCTATAAGTGTGAACCACTCTCCCTACGTGATGCGGTCATTCATGAGGTTCGAGTACACAATTTGAATTTTCTTTCTCGTCGCTTGCACGTCGTTTCCGAAGAACTTGCTCCCCTGTTGAGCAAGCACTCAAAGTGAATACACATGCTCCGTGGCATTGTCACACGTACGGCAGACCCCACGCTCTAGGGCTTAGCTTACGGCACAAGGTAGGTTACACTTCCGATGACTGTTCCATTGTGCTGGGACTGTACGACATCGCGTGTATGGGCCAATGATCCGACGAGGGGAATACGCGCGAAGGATGGAAGTCAACTCGGAAGGGACAATGACTTGATCATTGGTATTCGCCCATAGTTGCACTGGCGAGTATGAGGCAACATAGAGTCATTCTGGCCTCATTTTCGTAGTAATTGACTCTTCTGGGCGGCGAGATTCTCTCAATTATACCCTGTTGAGACACAGAAGATTCAGAAGAATCGAACTGCCCGAGGTAATTCGTCGCATGGGCCCATTTATTCCCAAGCTGCTTAATGGCTGTTGAACCGTGCTGGTGCATAATCTGACGTATAGATATGGATGTCGGTAAATACTACATTCGTGTTCTTTCTTTCTTTTTGTTTTTGTTTTAGGATAGATGATTCCGCTGCTGCATTTCAAACAATTTTGTGGAAGTCGTCAACGTCCGACCTCATTTCTGCCACCAAGCTAATTGCAGCGCTCGTGTCCTCTAATTAGGCACTCCTGTTGGTCAGCCATGGGCTGGGGGCGCCCTCCGTCACATCGGCCAACATGAAGTTTCTGCAGCGGCTGCACGTAAGCTTACCAACCCCTCAAGAGACCACGCCACTCCTGCACACGAGGGCTGGGGCAGGCAATGAACTCGAAAAATCGGATGCAAGTTCCGAATCATTGGCCCTCGACGCAATTCTTGATGTCTTGGTGATGGTATCGGTGAAGGGGGCTCGCATTATGTTTGGCGGGTGCACAGTGTTGCATTTCTCTTCTTCCGTCACACAGTTCGATTGCACGAGGAGGAGCAGGGTGCAGTAAGCGTGGAAGCCAGGCCAACCCCTGTCTTTACGTTACATAGGCAGGTGCTTTGAAAATAGAGTGCTTCAATCTGCAAAAACATGTGCTACACGCTTCCCGCATATCTGTTGGCCGCGCATTCGCTGGACAGCTCTAGTTATTCTTCAATTCACCAATAATGGCCGACATTTGACGCGGCCCAAGACGAAACTTTCTGACCGTTACAACTGTGAATGAGAGAGCATTTCAGCTACGAGAACAGTTGAAACGAAGTACATGGTGGGACATGCCGAAGCGCAGAAGCGCGCTGATGGTTTTTATGTGGAACCTCAGCCAATGGTCTGTAAAGGAGGTGAATCCTTTGGGTCAGCTCCGAGTTTGTCTTCAATGATCCTCGTGTCTTTCCAAGCCCATGCACTTCCTCACTTCCCTTCCCCCAAATCCTTTCCATGCCTGTTCTGGTCCCAGCACTACCGAGTTTCAGCTCCTGTCCGCTGTCTATCTGAACTGCCCAGCCCGTCGCAATGACATCCTCAACACCAGTGCAGAGCGTAGTCACCGTGTACAGGACGCGCCCCATCCTTGGCCCGCTTACCACAGAGTTCACTGCGCCACCAGATTGCAACTTGGCCGGTGTCTCTGGCACACCTCTCAGCATCGGCTTTTTAGGGCAAACTTGTGTTGGCGACGCCCTGGCAGATGCATCGACCTGTTGGCCACCCGCAACCCCTGCTGCACCATCCGCAACGACGCCGTTAAGCGGATGGGGGTTCTACTCACCTGGCATTTCGTGCCCGGCTGGACACACCTCCGCTTGCTATGCTACACATGGATTCCGGACCGGCTGGGATATGCAGTACACAATGGAGGAGGGGGAAACGGCGGTTGGTTGCTGCCCGACGTACGTGCCGGCCACGAGCTTTCTAACTTATCCGAGGGGTCACGTATCAAGTCCTAACGTGTATCTATGTGTCTCTCCAGTGGATATGCTTGTACCAGGATGGGAAATGGCCAGACCTGCGTACAAACAGTCACAGATGTGCTTCTGACGGCTAGTTGTTCTGCGGGCAGCTTCGTCTCATCAGACACTGCGACTTTTCCCATCGTCTATACGAGCTTCAGTGCCCAGGGCTCGTCAACGGCCTCCCTGTCGAGGCTCCCCATAGCGGCACCCATGATCCAAATCAACTGGAGGAGCGAGGATTTGTCGCCCGCCACTGAAACCGCCTCTGCCGAATCCACCCCTGGAGCAGGAAGTTCAAATTCAAACGGAAGCTCAAATTCAAATTCAAGCAGCTCTATTTCCGCCGGGGCCTGGGCTGGTGCCGTCATCGCCGGGGTCGTGGTCCTCTTTGCTATCGCAGCAGGAATCTTCACATTGATGAGGCGGCGGAGGGCACGTCGCAACGCTAATGCGGAGCAGATGAGGGACGACACGAAACCACGATACGATAGCAATCATCGGGGCAGCACAGAGATGCCAGCGAACTACGACCGTCCTGAATTGTCCGAAATGCGAATCCCGAGCGAGTTGATGGGAGACCACGGTCCGGCCGAGTTGCCGGCGTCATCACACGGGCCTCGTGCGGTAGAAGGCCAGTCTTAGCAGGTGGTTGCTGGTCAGTCACGGTGGTGAAGAATTTTGTGCAGTAATCTCGACAGTACGGCTGCAGTGTGAAGCGTGGCACATTCAGCACTGGCTAGCCAATGGGGAAGATTATCCAGACTCGGTAACGAATAGTAGAGGAAAATTGTTACACATGCTGGAGGATGCATAGTATCGGTGAACATTACTGATCCAGGCTTTTCTGAAACTCTACCCCCGGACCATCTATGAAGAAAACCAATCTACAGAATTTTAAGAACTGCCATCGTGCCCGTCTAGTTGAAGACCACCGTTTTCGTCACGTTCAGGAACACCCTCCTCTCAGCATACCATTTCACCGCAGCGGCCAGGACCTGGCTCTCGACGTTGGAGCCCTCCTCGACCAGGTCCTTGGGGCTCATGCTGTGGTCGACCCGGGCGACACGCTGCTCGATGATGGGGCCCTCGTCCAGGTCGGCCGTGACGAAGTGCGCCGACGCGCCGATGATCTTGACGCCGCGCTCGTAGGCCTGGTGGTAGGGCTTGGCGCCCTTGAAGGACGGCAGGAAGCTGTGGTGGATGTTGATGATCCTGCCGCTCATGGCCTCGCACAGCATGGGCGAGAGGACCTGCATGTAGCGGGCCAGCACGACCAGCTCGACGTTGTGCTCCCTCACCAGCTCGAGGATCCGGCCCTCCTGCTGGGACTTGGTGTCCTTGGTGACCGGCAGGTGGTGGAACTCGATGCCGTAGCTCCGGGCCAGGTCCCCGAACTCCGGGTGGTTCGACACGATGACGGGCACCTCGATGCGCAGCTGGCCCGTCTTGGCCCGGAACAGCAGGTCGTTGAGGCAGTGCCCGATCTTGGACACCATGATGAGCACGCGCGTCTTCTGCGCCACGGGGTGGATCTCGTAGTCCATCTTGATCTCGGCCGCCAGGGCGTCAAAGGGCGCGCTGAGGGCGTCTACCGACGCCGTGGGGCCGAAGTGCACGCGCATGAAGAACTTGTTGGACACGGGGTCCGAGAACTGCTGCAGGTCGATGATGTTGACGCTGTTGGAGGCGAAGACGCCGGTGACTGAGTGCACGATGCCCGGCTTGTCCGGACAGGACAGCGTAAGGATGTAATCATCGCCTTGGGGGGCTGCCATGTTGAGTGGTGTCGACTTGAAGACGGTGGTGACTCGACGAAGGAGAGTTGACTTGGCTTGTGACAGCAATTTCCGGGTGATGTTGAATCCGGCTCAGATCTCGACGACGACCTCGGTAGAGTTGCACTGTTTCCAACAGCAAGAAGACCGTAACCAAATCTATGTACGTATGAATGTATATATGTGTTCTATGACAAGTGCATGCGGCTCTCCAGTCCCTGTCAACGTCGCTGTCGGTCGCATCCAAAATGGTAACGGCACGGCTCGGCTGGGTGGCATGAGTCGCTCGCAGAATTTGAATGGCCGCGAATGTCTGGTGGGGTCTTCCCTGTCCGTGGAACAGGCCCGCCCTCGCCTTGTCATTTGCGGAGCAGACTCTTCCGCTAGAAGATTTTTGTCGGTCCGTCATCGGCACCAACAATGAGGCCCGGGGCTTTCCTTTGTTTGATGTCAAAAGCCCACCATCTCAATCTATTTCTGGGCTTTCCCCATGGGACAGAGAGGTTAACAATGGTCTTGGCCCTCCGATGCGCCGCCGATGCGTCTATTGTTGTCAAATCACCTGCCAATTTAACAGCTGCAGTGGTTCGTCCAGGGGGCCAGCCATGGCACATGCACATGGTGAAACCATCAACACGGAAAGCCCAGACTTTAGCCCTCCGGTGTTAGCAACGTTCGAGGATCAACGTCCGATCTCGACACCTCTGCAGAATATTGACCAGACATCAGTCTCCTGGTCCCGAAGCGGCGGCTTTCTTCACACTCGTATAAACCTCCTCGTTCCAACTGCTCAGCGGCTCCATTTCTGGAGGGTCATAGGGACTATTAGTTGACCCCCGGGTGACGTTCTTGTAAACAGTGACTTTAACAACCAGCTTTCCCAGCCCATGCAGTTGTCCAAATACTTTGTCCCTGAGCCAAGCCGCCATTAACTGCGGCTCTGCCGGCTGTGACCACAAGATCACCACCTCAACGTCCAGTTGTTCCAGGCTCTCGAACTGTTCCTGAAGCACTCCGAAGGCCTTGGTCACTAAGCCCTTGCTGCTTTTTGACATCCATGTCTCGCTCTGAAGTGGTACGGCCAAATGCGCGTAGCGTATGAGTCGTAAGCCCTCCGGGCTGGCGTTCCGGACAAAATACAGGAGCGATTCCGCCCCAAAGAACGAGAACGTGTTCCTCGCGTAGAAGTGATGCAGCAAGTCGCCATAGATCGTCCGGCTCGATCTCATGATGTTGGTGAGGGAGCGGGGCTCATCGTCTCTCCCCCACTCGAGTTCCATGTTCATGTCTCCGCAGATCAACTGGGTCAAGCAGCTGTACACTACACAGCCTTGTCTCTTGGGCGCCGGAATGGGATCCACGTAAGATCCGCCGACATGCAGAATCGCTCCGAGAGCCTGGCTTGGAGGGTCCTCGTCGCTGCGTATTTGCTGATGAGGTCGCCAGTGAGGCGGCTGGGGCCCGTGATACTCAAAGAGAGGATACTTCGGGGGGCCTGGGCATGGCTGGTAAACTTTCTTCGTGGGTAATACTAGCTCGTAGATTTGTTGTCGAATCTCGATGGGCAAGCTCAAGATACTGGCTGGTGAAATATTGCTGCGGTGACCTACAGCTTCGACCAACTCTTGGCTGATGGGTTTGGACTTTGGCAAACGGCCGTGTCGGAATTGATAGCTCCGTCTCTTGTCGTTGATGAAGCGCGGTATCCTTTTACACTGTTTGATAGCCAGGTAAGGTCCTATAACGAAGACCACCAGGGCGCTGGTGAAAACGACTGAGACGGTGAGCTTGGAGGATTTCTTCAACCATTTCTTCGACTTGTGGGTGAAGTCGGAGCCTGCTGATGATGAATACATTGTTAGGATATCACACCCTTCGCTGATGTTCAAATTTTATGGATCAATATTCTGGAATTCAAATCGCCGGTCTGCTCATTTCTTTATGGTTCGAGGCCGTCTGCCCCTGCAAGGCTCAGCCCCGAAGGATGAGATACCCCTGAGGGAGTCCTAGACTCGGATTGCTGCCTGCGCATGCCAATCAAGAAGTCCTATAGTTCAGCACACCAAACCTGCGCATGGTAGATTTGGCATCGTATTTGTTTCAATTCTTGTTGCTGATTGCAGCATGGGCATAGTTTTTCATCACGATATCTGGAGGCACCCGCGGGGTCAATGTCTATATATTGAAAGGGATGAATGAATGTATTGAGTTGGTATTATGTGACCACTGCTGGCTTCCTGCACTACACGACACCTGATCTAAAACTATTTACTGTTCTCCACCTTCTTCCCGTTGTAGCCCTCGATGCGCCGAGCCAAGACCTTATAAGCCTCCACAAGAAGCACGAGGTCATCCTGGGAGATCAGTGGATCTGCCTTGAGACGACGAATCCACGTACCCACCGCCTTAGCAGACTTGATGTTCTGAGCAGTCCGTTTCAGGGAGCGGGCAATGACACCGTTGTTGGGAGCGACAAGGTGCTCGGCAAATTGAGGCAGATCAAAGGCACGGAAAGCGGAAGCCGCGTGGAACAGCTGCCTCGAGTTCGAGTGCGAGGGGATGAAGTCCTTGTAAAAGGATCGAGTACCTTCGCTCACTTCGTGCACGAAGCTGCCAATGACCCAGTCAACACCGAAAGCGCCGACGAGGCTGAATTGATCCGTGTCCGGGAGAACGATGGTTGGACCAGTCTCCTTGCAGCAGGTGTAAAACGCACGAAGGTTTGGGCAGTAGTGGTACAGGATGTCCGAGTTGACGTTTTCCTTGAGCACCAGGAGTTCATTGCCGTCGCGATAAGCGATGCAAACCCGGCTCTCACTCGAGAGGAGCTTGGCACGCTTGAAAGGAGAAAGCCCGCGCATTTGGCCTTGAACGACAACCTTCTTCGTTCCCTTGAGTTCAGTGTTGTCACAGAAGTCGAAGGTGTAGGTTGTAGGGGTCGAAGGCTTAGGAGCCTTAGAGCCGGTGGAAGAGTTGGAGGCAGACATCTTCGTGTGGATATCAAGCAATAGAGTTGCAGAAATGTGTTGGTGTTGGTGTGGATGATGCTGTGCAATGCAGATGTGGTTGCAGTGGATGGTGATGAGAAGGAATTTTCGCCAACTGGTAGAAGAAAACGGCTTGCTTAAATAAAATCGAACCTTCCATCAGTTTTTATGCATTGCATTGTAATATTGAGGTAGATGGCAACACATCGTGAGGACAATAAAGCTGTCCTTGAAAGTGCGTACAATCGAGTTACACAAAGACTCCCAAAGTTCTCTTAAGTGTTGGAAAAGAGCTCCCATTACGACCCTCAGGTCCCTTTGGCCGCAATGTATCCACCGAACAAGGACATTGTAAAACACTTTCTGCTTAAACTTTGTCATTCCGAAGCCCTCTTTGTCCGAAAAGAGTATGGTCAACATACCTTTGACTGCAATGTTTGTGTTGCCTCGACTAACTCGCAGACCGTGAATCGACATCGCAAGACTGAATCATCCCCCTCATTACTCAGCCATTCATTCAAGAAACTGTATGACTTACATTACCCATCAATTGCTGCCTAACTACTCCGTACATGGCTGGCGTACGATCCTGTTCTCAGGACTTCGCCACTCGAGGCTTTTGACCGCATCGAAGGGGAATTCGCATTCACTGATACCAAGATGCCTTTGAGAAACGCAGAGCGATAATTCTTGTGCCCACACGATGCTTTGTGACGAATTTACGGGAACAGTGTCACGGTCAGTTGTGATTCACTCCAATGATGTCTGATTTTTTATGCCTGAGGACGAGCAAGCTACCCTCACCACACTCTCGTCTCCGTCAATCTGCTCCTATCCTCACGACATATACCATTTCCAAAAAATCGCACTCCCACCATCACCAGACTTTTTGGCATCTCGAGCTCAAAAGGGTGCTCACTTTGAGTTTCCCGAGTTTCCGCCCGAGCCCGACGATCCGCCTTTGGTACTCGACGCCTTGGAGTCGCCCTTGATGGCGGTCGTGCTGGCCTTGGCATCGGCGTTCAGAGTTGCCAGAGAGAGACCACTGCCCTGGCCCTGGCCCTGGCCCTGCCCCTTCCCAGACTTGCTCTCACTGGGCCCTCCCAGGGTCGGCGGAACATCGGACATGGCGGTTTGATTTGCTGACTGTGGTACTGAAAGGGTGTCTCGTTTTGATGATGGCAAGTGTAGAGTTTCTTTCGTATTTGATCGACTGTTTGGCCGGTCGGTACTCAAATGGTGTCTTATTGTACTGTATGCAAGTGTGGGTTCTGATGTCTTGATTTATTGATGGCTGTTTGGTTGGCTTTTCCGTTGCAGTTGTGGGAAGAATATGAGAACACTCCCAAAACGGTTCCACCTGCGGATATTTATATTTTTAATCCGGGTTTATTTTGATGTCAGTGACGGTCAACGACGAGAAGATTGCTGTACATCACCGTCGTTTTAAAATCACCTGTCTTTTGATCCAACATCCAACGCTCCTTACTTGATAAGTGGGGCCAGTGACTGGGCACAACCTTGAGGCTTTTGCTACATTCAATATTCATGATCAACTTTCCAAAGTAGCTCAGGTGTGACTTGTTGATAGTATGAGACAAAGCAAGTATCGGCCACGTGGATTCGCCTCTGTGACGGGAGCCTGAGTTGTGTCAGACCACTGATAGGACACCTATCCAATGACACTGTCATTTGCGAGTAAGTCTGCAACAGAATCCGGCCTCTTTGCCGTCGCAGGATATCTTTGCAACGATTTGACGAAGAACGTTATTTGGAGACACAGTCCTTGAATGAGCAAGCCGCCGTCGGCGTCACGATATGTATGAATTATCTATCATTTTACTATGAACTGGAGAACAGTTGTTCAGCGGAAGGTGTGACTGTTCCTATGGTCATTTTATCTACACAGTTGAATGATCAACCTTGAGTTTCGCTTCCGTATGGGCGCCGTTTTCGCAAATTCGATGTTATTGATATCCAGGGGCTACAAATCCATATGCCGGCTCATTCGTCTGGTGGAAGATTATCACCTTTGCTGCAACCTGAGATCATGATTTCTGAAGCCATTATTGAATCGAATCAGCGTGATATTACCTGTGGCCTAGGACTTAATGAAAGATCAGGAGGAGGGTGTCTGCCCAATCTGTTGCGTCCTATAACAGGGACCTGGGTTGCGATTGAATTTTGCTACTGTTGGAAAGCGATATGTTCATGTTATATATCAAGATGTGCTAAGTCTAGTCAGGCATGTTTGGGTTGCGTAGAATTTTCAATCTCTCAGACTCCCGCAAGTCCCATCACGGTCAACCCGGAGCAGTCAGAAGAAAAGCTAAAGCCTGTCTAGCGAAGGGATCCCACCCGAGCTGACAAGCTGAAATCGCAACGCTATAATGAGACACCATGCAGAACTAACCAATCATCGGAAGGAGCTTCAGCCACTGGGTTATCGCCGCGAAGAATTCCCCAGCTGAACTCTGTTCAGGTCGCCGAATACCTTTTGCTCCATGGCAAATACTCAAATTTGCGGTCCATGTTTCGCTCACAAGAACATAGCTCCTAATTGCTGCATCGCAACCTGAACGTTCATTAGCTATCGGCTCCCTCTCCCGATGGGTATTTATACGATCCTAGACCCATCAGAGCGGCAGATCCGCCTGCTCACGGTCCTCTCAGACGGGGATGCTCCGGATCCCGGACGACGAAGCTCATCGCTGGTCCGCTGTGATCTCAGTGTTCACCGCCTAAACCATGATAGTCCACCCTCCTACACCGCCCTGTCATATGTATGGGGGCCACCATCAACTATGTCAAGCTCGGAAGACGACACACTCGTGGTGAACGGCGAGGCCATACCAGCCCGGCAAAACCTGCTGTCGGCGCTCCGAGCGTTCCGAAGGCGGAACGACACTGCCTATCTCTGGGTGGACGCGGTCTGCATAAACCAGGATGACCTCGAGGAGAAGATGACCCAGATTAAGCTGATGGGGGACATTTACAGCCTCGCGGAGAGGACCGTGATATGGCTCGGCCCTGCGGAAGACGACAGTGATGTCGCCATGGATGCTGTGCGCGACTTGGAGGAGAGAGACGTCGAGTCACCTCGGTTTGAGGAGAAGAGGGCTGTTTGGAAGGCTATCAGGTTATTGCTTCAGCGCTCCTGGTGTGAGTACATCATCTCCTGTCGTGATCCACCGCTGCAATACTTTTAGGAGGATTCCTGAGACATGCAATTTCGGGCGTTATTATTTTACCGCCCCACAAGATCGCCACTTAGAAGAATGGCCCCTTATGAGCCTTCCGCTGACAACCTATTGGGTGTAGGGACTCGGGTCTGGATCCTACAAGAGGCCTTCCTGTCCCAAAATCCAATCGCCCGATGTGGCGACAAGGACATCCCCTTCGAGTGCTTCGTGAAGCTTAAGGAGCTGACAGATGCTTCGTACTGGAAAGAGCAAGAAAAATGGCAAGACAATATGCTGTTCCAGGGCGTGCCGTTCACAACGTGTCTGTCAAATTGGAAGATCACAAGGCAGCTTTATCAAGGGGGTGACACGCCATTCTCGTGGATCAC
Source organism: Diaporthe citrichinensis (assembly GCA_014872995.1). Lineage (NCBI taxonomy): Eukaryota > Fungi > Ascomycota > Sordariomycetes > Diaporthales > Diaporthaceae > Diaporthe > Diaporthe citrichinensis. The sequence continues at coordinate 43,078 of JADAZR010000057.1, read as the reverse complement.
GACGACGAGTACAAATTTGGAGTGCACTGTGCCTCACGACAAGATTTACGGCGTCCTGGGGATGTGTTTCCCGGAGGACCGGGCCGCCATTCAACCTGACTACAACAGGCCGCTGCGTGAGGTCGTTATAGACGTCGTGCTGCGCTCGCTCAAATCATCGGGCCTCTTATTCCTCAGCTACGTCCAACCGGAGGAGAACAAAAAGCTCGACCTGCCGTCCTGGGTTCCCGACCTCACAGCCCTGGACGGCACCCAGCGCCTGCCCACCGCCAGGGAGGCCGAGCACAATTTCAAAGCCTTCCTGGACCCCACGGACCCGGCATGGGCGACCTTATTCGGGAACTCGAAGCTCGCCCCCGAAGTGGCGGAGCTGACTTGCGACTGGAACCAGGAGCGGGACGTGTTCCATCTCTACGGCTGCCTGTGCGACGTCATAACGAAAGCTGACCCCATGCCTTACGTTCCCGAGTACAAAGGATACGACGCTTCCGTGGCAGCAGAGACAAAGAGACGGCGTGTAAATCTCACGGTCGACACCTTCCGGAAGTGGGAGGGCCTCGCACTACCCGCTACGTATGCGCCATCCAGTGGATCCACGACAACAACGGCAACCGACCCCGACCCCGACGCCTACGCGGGGTTGCCCGGCTGTCGGAGGGCCGCCTTTTGGCGAACACTCAGCTGTGATGGGCTGGTATTCGGCGAGCGGCCGCTGCCGGAGGACTTCGAAGTGCGGTTCGAGGCGCTCCTGGGCAGGCGGGCGCCGCCGGGATCAGACGAGCAGACGACGGCGCGGGAGCCGATGCGCAACGACTGGGTCAGGGAGTATGGCGTTCCCGCGGTGGCAAAGTGCGTGAACAAGTCTTTCGTCCTCACCGCCCTCGGGCGCGTGGGCCTGGCGGTCCGGGGCGCGCAGGAGGGCGATTTCGTGGTCATCGCGCGCGGCGGCAGGGTGCCGTACGTGATTCGCAGGCTCTCGGAGGGGTCCTTCAGGTTCGTGGGCGAGGTATATCTCCACGGGGTGATGGACGGCGAGGCTGTGACGGAGGCGGCCCGGCAGAGGTGGAACATGATCCGTTTCCCCCTCCGGTGATGTGTATAGGACCCGGAAGGACAAGAGCACGAGGGGCGAAAGGGATCCATTGGACAAGTGTGGGGAAACAACAGGATTGAAGACTGGCTGCTGAACAAGTCATGCGAGAAGAACTAGCTAAATTAAGGCACTGCCTGGTTGAGCCCTCACAAGTTGATGCTTATCTGTTTTCACCACCTTTAATGCCCATCCAAGTGGCTCATGCGACTGACTGTCACAGATTCTACCAGCTTTTCTCGGCATGATATCTGGGCGATTCATCATGCGGGAGCTTTGCAGCCCCTTGTGATGCTTGAAAGCGAGCGGGTGACTCTTAGGGCTGGGTCTAAGCGTTCACCAAAAGCACTGAACCCAAGTTTGGTCGAATAGTTCAAGAACGGCGCCTGTTTTTGGGGGCAGCTAGCACGGAGTGGGCCAAAAGATGCTAAAAATATTCATACAAAATCCCACCTTGCCCGCCATCGGGTATGAAATTGTCATCTCTAGACTCGCATTCAATAAGTCGCACCAATATTATTACTCGTCATTCCGAAGACTGGAATCATGACGCATGCATTTTTGTCGCCAACGACCATTTCAACAGCCCTCGCACGACACCGAATTTGAACGGAGATTCCATCCACAACAAATGGTAGAGACGAAGACATCACACGGCAGCCAAGTGGTCGGAGCGGCGGACGGTGAAGGTTTGTGGCTTGCTGCAATCACATTCCTGACAACAGTTCCGATGGCAAGTACAGCTACAAAGCACTCGATGCATGCGCATGGTCGAGGAGTTTGGTGTTTATTCTATCCGCGCCCTGTTCTGCATCATCATGCCCTTTGCGAGACCTTCATTTCCTTCAAACCCTCGCTACAAGCCACAGATACTGACTCGACTTCCGTCCAAACCCGAAGCCACGAAAATCAGGAAGTTCTTGCTCCAAGATCCTGAGCCTTTTCATCCGTATTCTTATCGGAACGAAATGGCGTGCTTGTCAACATTGCTTGTGCAGCTGACGACTTTTTCCACCAAACTTGCGAAGCCGCAATGAGTATGTCAAGCACATGCACCTTTCCCAACCCCCGCCCCACCCCAAGAGACATCGAAACTCCTCTTGCGAAGTCGCAGCGATGTTTTGAGTGACCAGGCCTGAACACCACGAGTGTCAGTCTTTGCGAGGCCTGGCTATTGATGGTGGTTGTGGGAAACTTACAGAGGCTCTGATCCATGTTCGAGATGTCCTTTTGATGTCAAATGACAACTTTGGCCGGTCTTGTCCACGGTGCTGTCCGTCGAATGGGATGGTGGCATGTGTCGGGCGGAGAAAGACACGTGTATGCCGTGGCAATGCTGAGCAAGCTGAAAGGGTTGTCGCTTTCAAGTGGTGCGGCAGCCGGTGCAAGACAGTCGAAGTGCAGATACTGTGCTGGATTGTGCCTTCAGGTGAATATGTTTTGCCGCCGTTGTTTCTGTTGGTTGCCATGTCAGTTGTGTCACCGAGGGAAATGGCCAATGATGAGAAGCAAATGGAGCCGGGGAAACTTACCCTACTGTGCTCCGATGCTCAAAACTGAGGCCGCAAAGGTTGTGGGCGTGACAACCATCAGCCGGCTGTCCCGTTGGTGCTAGTAGTGCCATCGGTCAGCCTTGCGGCTGCCGATAACCAGTCCCCGAATCATATAAAAATGTTTTCCTCATCGCTTATGCTTGGATTCAACACGGGTGTATAATCACGCTGGGGGACTGGCCTTTGAATTTTTTACTCCAAGCTCTGGAGCCACCAATGATGAACCCGGGCGCAACGCCTGGACTTCCGTCTGGACCAGGTCCCAAAGGGTACGGCACGCAGAAGCAGGCCATGCTAAGACGAAGTCGAACTGAGGTGGCAGCTGGTTTCGCGAAAGGTTAGCAGACCGGACGCTGACGAGACCTGAGCCTGGTAGGAGTAAACACGCGGTGGTGCATCGGAGACTGGAGGGCAGCCGGCAGGACACTCTTGTTTGTGCCACCGGGATTGGAAGAAACTTGAAGCATGAAAATATGAAATGAAAAAGGAATGGGGACGATGGAAAAGAATTGCAACATGGATACGTACGAGAGTCTTCAAGAGGCCGGGGATGGTTGCCGGTGTCAACCTGGAAACGTTCTCGGACGCGGGACCCTCGAAGTTGTGTCTCCGTTGTGTCTCCGGTCACCTAGGCCTGTTAGTATTATCAAGGGATGGTGCAAGCATACCAAGTGGTGTGAAGTGTCCCTGGTCCAGCCGGTGAGCTACTCGGTTACTGTCGCTCCGAAGATGACGAGTGGGAATGGAAGCTCATGAGAAGCAGGGTGCGGAACTGCTGACGGCGGTGTGAATGGACACGCGACGAAGAAGTATGCGAGAGCAAAAGAGTCAAGTGACTGCGTATGAACAGAAATGGTCAAAGAGCAAATGAGTGTGACGATCGTCGTGATGTTGGGCCTTGGTGTTGAGTCGGCTGTGGCGGATGGTGGATGAAAGAGGAAAAGGAGTTGAAAGGAGGACTCGAGCCGAATCGGACGCGTTGTTCAAGTCAAAACAAACCGAGTGCCATGGGGTCATTCCTTCTTGGAATCTGGCGTAACCCGGCCTCATGACTTCCTTCCTCCTTCCATCACATCTTTGAGGGAGAAGCTCCTACCGCAAGTGCAGTGGCTGCCAACACCTACCTATGGGACAGCATATTGACGGACACGGCTCATTGTCTATTGAACCTGCCTTTTAGCTCTGCAGCTGGTGTTGTTCTGTTCTTTCCGTGACACATTCCGACCCTTTCCTCCCCGAAAAGATTGTGATCAGAATGACATAGGGCAGTCCTCATATCTCATCACGAAAACAATGAGTGGCTATCTACGGAAGGACCTCCAACTTTTGGGGGAAGAATAGCCATCGATACTCCAGATTTCATAGCCATTGATTGCGTGATTGAAAATACTGCGAGTCCATTGGAATAATTGTGCAAATGCGACTTTTGAAATGAAAGATAGGTTCCGCGACAACGTGTCCCCAGTCGTTGTCGAGTCGCAGTGCTCCCAGCGTTGATATTTGATCGGAAAGATTGATTCCATCCTGAAACAAAGATAGTAGGCAACTGCAGTCACAAGGGACAGCAGAGGAAATACCAGAGGGTAGTCACTCCCTGCGAATGGGTGACTGCCTACTTGCACATGTGAGTATGTGGACTCGGCAGTTCCTCCTCAGCTGCAGGCAATCGCTCACCCGGGAACAACATCATATAGAGGTCATTGGAAGTTGCGATGGTTTGACTCGAGCTCAGCACGGAAGCAAGAGGTCCCCATGGAAGCTCGGAATGTCTTCTCCGATTAGGGCCATGCACGTTGTAACTGCTGTCGCTTGAAAAAAATCGGGACCGACTCATTCCGTGATAGGTCCAATGACAAACATCATACTATTCCGCCGTTGTAGATATGCCTATTGGATCGATAGCTCAAGCCCTTATGCCTGCGGCCCTTGAGAGCCACGATAAACGGGTTAACACAAGGTCTTCCAGCACATAGCCCACTGCGATCGACTGCAAACCATCAAATGTCCAACACTTCCTCAACATCAAATCAGAAGACCAAGCGCAAGGCATATACTGTGCATCAGGGGAACCTGCCATCCCAGCTTTTCAAATTTGAATGTAGTATTTAACATCAACTACTAAAGTCCAGTCTGTTCTCTTGTAGGATGAGTATGTAGTGATAGTTGTTGTGGCCCCTTTGAACCAAAGTCAGTATCGCTATGCGACAGTAGCGTAACTATTGGTTAACATGATTACAACTACCACCAGCTTTGCATCCATTACATGCATCAGTGCAGGCACAGAAATAGGCACAGGGGCTTGGCTGGTCGTCACACCGCTGCCTTCAAGATGCGAGGCGGACTGCCATGCCGCCGTACCTTGGGAGAGGGTGGACCAAGATGTCCGTCAGGTAGACGATCACACCCGCCACCATCATCCAAATAATTGACTATAATATAATCCCAACACAAAGAGCACGAGGAAGGTTTATGCCGAGTTATCTTCGAGTGTCTTGATGCCTCCAAAAGCGTCATATAGACAAAGCGTTCGAGAAATAGCTGTCCCAGTTGGGACAACATTCTCAAACGGATAAGCACCGGCACCGCCGCCTCAAGCTGGACAGCTAGCCGGACAAGCACAGCCAGATCAACCTCCGAATGGTCAGTCGGTCGCCAGCGAAGCAGTACCAGGACATTCCCCTTCATCACCAAAATTGGGCGGCAGCATCCTCGATATCACCGCGAAACAGGGTCAGTGAAGTGCCAACCTAGACTCAGCACCTCTACCGAACTCCCCAGTTTCCCCAAAATCCTACCAGTCATTCTTGTTACACGAGCATCGACAGCGCTGCTTATAAACGACTGGAATGCTACTTGGAATGAAGTCTTTAACGTCAGAATACACCCTATACCAACTTGTACGTTTATAGTCTGAAGGAATGAATCAGTAAGAAGTATCTTTCAGGCCAACGCCTGTTTACTACAGGATCAACAACTAAGTCAGCGCCTTATATAAATTATCATCCCGATGAAGATACCGCGATAGCTACCCCAGAGAACATGTTTACGCGAATAGACTTGAGCCAGTCTGGTGTGAAAACGCCTCTTAATAGTCTAGTTGGCACAGTCTTGCGTTGTGATGAGTCCTTCCACCACCGAGTGTCTGCACAACGAGCCATGCTGCAGTCCATCTCCGCAACCACGTTCAGATGAGCTATCACTGATAACTTCTGCACAAGCTTCCTTCCGTTCTTACCGATAGAATCTTCCGGAGAGATCTTTCTACATCCCGGAATTCCGGAACCACCGAGAACAAAGTGAAGATGTGGGGCAATCAAGCAAGTCAACAAGTCGTGGCTTTCCGCTCCCGCGGATGAGATGGGTTGATTTGATCTACAGAGCTCTAGGCAAGAGGAGACACAAATCGCACACGTATTAGCCTCAGCGGCTTCCGAGGCAAGGCCAAGTTCTCCCGAGAATCTCACGAGGCACAGATCATATTGCCAATAATGGCTCGACTTGAAGTCCGTCAAATGGCCCCGCAAAGTCCTACTGATGTAACCTCGGGCATTTTGCGGTCAGAGCCGGTGAGCAGCACAGTGCATTGTCCATTTTGGTCTGCTCCAAGCTGCAACACTCGAGCCAGTGTGATATTCAATCATCCAACGAAGCACGGGACAAAAGTATCGTCGGTTTGGGTCAAAAAGGCTCACTCACGCAACGCTCCCGAAGCCAGGTTCACAGCGGGAGACCAGGGATGGACAGCCCGGTCTCGACCGACGGCAACGGTGCTGGGCGTACCCGGAAGCGCGGTAAAAACATGTTCTGGGCCCAACAGCTAAGCTTTTCGCTGATCTGCTGATCCCTTACTGCAGATGAGAAATGCTTAAAGCGATTGCTTGTTTGGCAGGGCATGCTGGGGGACCAAGGCACACGCGCATAGGCGACCCGGCCAGAAGGACCCATTTTCCGAATGCAGCATCCCGAGCGTTCGTCAGCGGTGCGGCTCACGGGTACGAGGGGCGAGAAAAAAGACAAGCAGGGAAATGTAAAAAGAAAGACGTGACCATCACAATTGTTTGTTTCAGGGGACCGGAAGGCAGGCAATTTATCCAGATATTAAACGTGCGCCCGCTAGCAGACGGGAAGCGCAGGTTCTCGAGCTTGGTTCCGCGGTTAGCCTGGCAGTGCTGCGAGACCTGTTCTATGTTTGATGAAGCGGCTGAGAAACAGCATCCTCCTCGGCCATGCACTGCTACCATCGTCAGACAGATGACGAGCAAGACCACATTTTTTTTGCATGTCGTGGAACAGAGAAATCCCACATCCCACATCCACATGCAGAGGACGGTCCGGAACAAAGCCAACAAGATCCGATTGACACCCCTGCCCCGAGACAACGCAATGTCACTGCGGGCAGCTCCACGGCACACCCCACACTGCTGGCCATGATCTGACGCTTTCCCATCAGGGACACTCAGGAACGTGGGGCTCCGAGATTAAGCTCACGCGCAAGGCCTGTCAACCCGATGGTGCGAGATGCCAAGGGGGCGGGCCTGGATGCCCTTTGGTTGGCGGAAGTATCGATCCTTTCCGTCTTGGGCCAGATGCCTGCAGTCGCCTCCCGGGACTGGGGTACCCTTGGGGGCGGCCCCAATATGTCTGAGTTCGACGTCGTCGTGGTCTCCCACACCGCGCGACTCGACGACGGCGAGGGATCTTGCTGGGTGTCAGCTGTTGCTACCCTGAGCAATTGTGTGATGTGATCACGAGGGAGCCATGAGTTTCGCTCCCCCTGCCGTGTCTGGATGGCTTCCTTGATCCTCGGTCCCCACTCGGGACGCGCTGCCTAAATGCCTAGTCCGGGGACCGGGTGCGGACAGCATCTCCCCCATCCGCCGCGCTTCACAGGCATGTGTCGCTCAAAGAAGGGTGCAACGTGCCCGGAGGAAATGGGGCGCCGTCCGAGCCCAAGGGGCGGCGGTCCAGACGTGAACGTTCGATATTAACCACCAGAGGCCGTCTTCCCGCCTATCCGACACATAGCGGGGCGTGACTGTCGTGCGAGACATGCTTCTTCATAAAAGGAGGACCGCCGCGATCCGAAGCTGTCGATGGAAGCTCGTCTCCAGCCACACCTCTCACTCCGATCGACATCACAACCTCGACTGGCACTAAAAGGTAAAATGGCCGTCAAACAAGTTCTTCTCGCCGCTGCCCTGGCCAGCGTGGCTCTGGCTGCCCCCGTCGAGGAGCGACAGAACTGCGGCAGCGTGTAGTAAGTCCACCTCACACCTGGCCCTCGAGACTCGGATCGGAGATGCTGACATCGCCGGTCAGCTCCCAGTGTGGCGGAATTGGCTGGTCTGGAGTGACTTGCTGCGCGTCTGGGTCGGCCTGCAACAAGGTCAACGATTATTACTCCCAGTGCCTGCCCGGGTCGGCTGCGAGCAGCTCCACCGCCGCCACGACCTCCAAGGCCACCACCACCGCCGCCCCATCGTCGACAACCTCCAAGGTTACGACCAGCGCGACCACCTCCAAGGCGAGCACCACCAGCGCAGGCTCCGCGACCACCTCGTCCAAGCCGTCCACCACGATCTCTGGAGGTGCCGGCACCACCGCCTCGTACAGCGGCAACCCCTTCGCCGGCGTCAACCAGTGGGCCAACTCGTACTATGCCTCTGAGGTCTCGTCCCTGGCCATCCCAAGCCTGTCGGCGGCCCAGGCCACCAAGGCCGCCGCGGTTGCCAAGGTGCCCAGCTTCCAATGGCTGTGAGTCTTTGCCCTCTGCTTCCTGATTTGATCCCGTCCCGTGTGCTGCTGGTAGCTGACTCCCCGAAAGCGACACCGCCGACAAGGTCGACACCCTGATGGCAAGCACCCTTGCCGACATCCGCACCGCCAACAAGGGCGCCACCACGCCGTATGCCGGCCTGTTTGTTGTGTACGACCTCCCCGACCGTGACTGCGCGGCCGCTGCCTCCAACGGCGAGCTGAGCTACGCCAACGGCGGCGCCGCCAAGTACCAGGCGTACATCGACTCGATCCGCAAGCAGCTCATCGCCTACTCGGATATCCGGGTCCTGCTTGTCATCGAGCCCGACTCGCTCGCCAACCTGGTGACGAACCTCAACGTCGCCAAGTGCGCCAGCGCCCATGACAACTACCTGCTGTCCACGCAGTACGCCCTCAAGCAGCTCAACCTGCCCAACGTCGCCGCATACATGGATGCTGGCCATGCCGGCTGGCTGGGATGGCAGGCCAACTTGCAGCCTGCCGCCGACCTGTTCTCCAAGGTGTACAAGGACGCCGGCTCCCCAGCCGCCGTGCGTGGGCTGGCGACGAACGTGGCCAACTACAACGCCTGGAGCGTCGCCACCGCGCCGTCTTACACTCAAGGTGAGTCTTCGGTGAACAAGTGAGATGGGACACTGGAGAGCGGAGCACTAACATCTCCCCCAGGTAACGCCAACTACGACGAGTCGCACTACGTCCAGGCCATCTACCCTCTCCTCAAGGCCGAGGGCTTCGACGCGCACTTCATCACCGACCAGGGACGCTCCGGCAAGCAGCCCACGGGCCAGGCGGCATGGGGAGACTGGTGCAACGCCTTGTAAGTATTAAACCAGAAATGACAATAATCGGTGGGAATGAGTGACTAACAGAGACGCCCAGGGGAACTGGCTTCGGGTTACGCCCCTCGTCCAACACTGGCCTCGACATCGAGGACGCCTTCGTCTGGGTCAAGCCCGGCGGCGAGTCGGATGGCACCAGCAACCAGACCGCCACCCGGTACGACTTCCACTGCGGGCAGTCCGACTCCCTCCAGCCCGCCCCCGAGGCCGGCACCTGGTTCCAGGCGTACTTCGCGCAGCTCCTGACCAACGCCAACCCGGCCTTCTAAACTGGTCGGCTGGTGGTGACGGTGACGATGAGACCCGGAGATTGTACATAGAGCACGCCCGGAAGTTGGTCTCGTTCCCCAAAAGGTCTTTCCTTTCGATGTATATAGTTCTTGCGAACACCATCGCTGTCAATACAAATAGAGCACATTCTCTTGATCCTGTGTTGAACCACTGCCGATTTGCCGTGCTCGCTAGGAAGATTTGTCTCTCGGACGGACTGTTCCAGGTTGTCTTTTCTCAAGAAGCCGTGAACACAGGATCCAATCTACCATCAAGGACCTCGTCCACTGTCTTCTTCACCGTTGTAGCAAAGCTGACACTTTGGGCAAGTACGCCGAGCTCCTGGCTTGTGAACCAGCTCGCTCGGTCCATGTTGCCCGAGCCCAACACGGTGTGTTGCCCATCAAAGATGCTGAGCTTCAGGTGTGAGTGTACGGGCTCCTCGTCGTAATTGGAGCCTGCTCTGGACCGGAAGTAGGAAATCCGCAAGAGCCCTGGTGCAATGGTCTGAGCCTCAAGGTCAACCACGTCGGTGCCTCCTTGCTGCAACTGTCCTTGGTTTCGGGCCTTGTCACACAGTCGTCGATATCGCTTTATCAGGCCACGGATGCACCATCCAGTCGTCGTACCCGCTGTGAGGAGTTGCTCCAGCAACATCATGCGCCGACTAGTCACAATGGTGACGTCGACTCCGCGAGCGAGGGCCTTCTCGATGGCGGAAAGCACTGGTGGGGAGGTCAAGTTCGGGGTCTGGAGATAGATATCGCCGCTCGCTTCGTCAAATAACCTCAGAATTGTGGTGTTGAGAGGAGTATCCGGTACCGATGGGAACTTCCAGGGCAAGAAGCAGAAGGAGGGGTTGCGTTGATGCCAACCCGGAAGCCACTCGACGGCGGCTGCTGGCACTTCGACGTCCGCAAGACTAGCTGTGGTATCAGCCGGAGACTCGACTGTTTCCTCCGCGTGGCTGTTGGTGATGGGTGTTCGTCCGGCACCTTCCTCGGTCAATGGTGGCAGGGGTGCGCCCAGGTCGAGCTCCTTGTCCCAGACGGTGCGGTAGAACTCCAGCAGGCCGTCGACCGGGTCGTCACGCGGCGTCCTCCTCGAGATCTCCACGCAGCCCTCGAGCCAAGGCTCCCAGCTCACATTGCAGCTTGGCACGAATGCGTGCCGGCGGTCCACGATCAGGAACTTGGGGTGCATGACGCTGAAGGGCAGGAAGAACAGGCTCTTCACCTCGAGATCCACGTTTCCCGCGGCCAGGACTTCTGGGGCTGGCAGCCCCAGCTTGCTGCTCCAGGCCGAACTGGGGTAGACATATCCATCTGCTGAGGATGTGTGGGAGAGCTTCTGGAGGATGGAGCGCGAGGAAAAGCAGATGCGCACGCGCAATGGTTGGGCGGGCTGCTGGGCCTCGCGGTGGCGGGCGAGCTGCTCGAGCGCATTGGACAGTGCCGTCAGCGTCTTGGAAGGGGCCCAAAAGCATGTCACCAGGATTATCTCATGCTGGGCTAGCAAGATCGCTGGTAGCAGCTTCTGCGTGTAGATGGAGGCGCCTGTGCCGAGGGTGAAGGTCTCCATGAGTAGCGTGTTCGGTGTTACGAGTCCTCGGTTTGTCGACAAATTGACCGGGTGAAAAGAAGACGACGCTGATTCACCCACTAATTCAGGTCTTGATTTTGAGAATCCGATAGTAATGCGAACAATCTGGCCAGGTTCGAGGCTGCGAGTCTTGGAGATTCTGTTCAGAGTTGTTGATCCACCCTGCCTGTCGCGTTGATGTTGGCTGACGTGCGCCGCGCCTGCGTCCCTTGTCCTAACCCTGGCCACACCCTCCTACCCAACAGAGGCGACCGATATTTGGCACCGGTGGGGAAGTTTCATTGTCCCCTTATGCTGCAGTGGGCCGATGTTTCCGGTTTCCAAATGGTGTTGCTGAATATAACTCGTTCCGTCGGTTGTTCTGGAGTCTTACTTGACTGCCAGGCGCCGTGCTGTGTTCAATAGTCTTGCTTGAATCGGGCAGCCACGGGACCCCTCCCAGCAACTCTGCCAAAGCCCCGAGACATATTGGCTCAGAGGTTGACCCAAAACCCCGTCACTGATATGACTGCCAATATTATTATTGTTGACACGTGTCTGTACATTGAGAGCCAGCACAGAACCCAGGCTTGGCTCAAGGTGGAAGCGCTGGTGGGTCGCTCGTGAAAGTCATCCGGTTGAAATGAGGCGAGTAGTAAATAAATTGCTCTAAAAGCTCGAGAATTGTGATAGTATTTGTGCAGAAAGCGCACACGATTCTTGAGACCGTGAATTCGACCTGTTGTGTATATTTTGGCAGATGAGATGTCGAGATCGAGGAAGGGCTCGCGAGCCCGTTGATGCTGAAGTAACCACCGTGAGGAATAATACACCTGAAAAGTGGTAGTGAGAGTTTCTCAGCAGCAAAGTGTTTCTGGAAATGAGAAGAAATGGTATTGGACAGAAAAAGATAACTACCGACGTGGTGGTTGATGGTGGGAACGGAAGGCATTTGATGAAATTGGAGTAGGCAGGGCCAAGACTTGGTTCATATATTTGAATATACGATCGGAACGAGCACCACCGCCCCAACATCCAAGCAGAAACAGTCAGCAAAACTGGTGTGGGTTGTGATCGGACTCACAGGACTAATTTTATCAATCATTCCGGCAGGTGATCACCACTATTCAACAGCTGGTTGGGCACCGTGTCATCTGGAATTCCTCCTGCGGTATTTCACGTGCGCACACTACTCAACTGGTCTCGGGATATTTTTGAGGCATGCAGGATCTGTTGCATTATAGTAAAACTCTGCATATGTGCCAAGTCGTGACTGCTGCATACTTCATGGGGTAGTCGGACCAGCGGATCCCAACCTCTGCTGGGAATCAATCCTTCGCACATATCTTCCACAGATGTCACATTCAATACGTTGTTGATGCCTTTTAGAAACACACCATGAGTAACAATCAATGGTGATAATATCGCAAAGCCTGGATTTTCCGGCCGCTTCACCATCTCACGAACATGATACCATATATATTCAAGGACGCACCTGAATTTCATTTGACTGTGTTCAAGTCCTCCTCCGTAGGTCTCATGCATGTATCAGCAACGAAAAGGTCAGGTTTTGTCATTTAACTGCACGAGAGAGAGATGATTTAAGTAGCAAGCGCGTATCAAATGTGTAGGTGTGTTTGCAATTCGCCAGCCACTGCCACCGTTACAGACGAGCTGATCTTCTCACCAAATTCAAATAATTGGCAGGTACGTTCCTGGAAACTTGTGAGCTACAACCATGGCTTCTACTTTACATATTGTGGGAATGGAATGGATGCATCCATCAGACTGAAATCTCGTTGAACGCTCCAAGGTCTGGCGCATGGCCTTGGTCAGAAGTTCAAAAAAGATTGTGTGGTAGGGATGGCACTATTTGAAGACTGTTGCTTTCGGCACTTTTTGTAGGATCCCGAATATTGATTGGTGCAACGCACACTTAATTGTCCTGCACGTTCTCCGCGAAGTGAGTGGACCGGTAAATTTGGATGAATTCAGAGAGCTGCATTAATTCCCGGCAGTTGGTCAACCACCAAAGGACGCCTCGTGAGAATTTGGGACAACCATACTTATCGATGGAAATTCATTGAAAGTCACCATCACTCAGAGAATGCATATGGTCCTGAGTTCGAGTAACATAAAGTGTGCGGTGGTGTCGTCCATCCAGCTCTCAGCTTGAATTTGCAAATACCATTCCTCACGCCGGTCGTACCACAGGCAACTGACCTCCCTTCTTTTCAACGAGAAACAAAAGAAAAATCAATCCATCCAGAAATCAGACACGATATGCGTTTGAGATCTATTCTTGCTGCCGGCGTGGCGGTTGCGCCCTCCGCCTACGCCATTATGCTTCGATTCTTTTGCTCGCAGCTCGTCGTGGACCGCCTCGACCCGTAAGTCCGCCGTTATAATTACACATGATAAATAACCCAATAGGATCTGATGTTCGTGCCCGTTTCGCAGTCTCGTCAATCCGGGGGCCCTGCCATCCCCACATCTCCACCAGATCGTCGGTGGAAATGCGTTCAACGCATCCATGAACCCAGCACAGCACGACGTAGCAACTACAGCGACTTGCACCTCGTGCACCGTTCCCCAGGATAAATCAAATTACTGGACCGCTGTGATGTTCTTCAGAGCACGGAACGGGACTTTCTACCGCCTCCCCACCATGGGCAACCCGCTCGGCTTCACCAACGCCAACGGTGGTATGACAGTGTACTACCTCACCAACGGCAAAGCGACCTCCTTCAAGCCAGGCTTCCGCATGACGGTCGGCGATCCAAATTTTCGCACAGCCGAGCAGATCAAGAAGTACCCCAGCCTGATTTACACATGCCTGCAGACAGCATACACCCGCGGCGCCGACACCACTGGGTTCCCAACCGGCACGTGCGCGGCGGGAATCATGGTCAGCCTGCGTTTCCCGACCTGCTGGGACGGCAAGAACCTTGACTCGGCGGACCATCAATCCCATACGGCCTATCCTGTCAACAACCAGTGCCCCTCCACGCACCCCGTCGCCATCCCGCAGGTGTTCTACGAGGCCATCTGGGACACGAGGAAGTTCAACGACAAGTCCCTGTGGCCGGCGGACGGGTCCCAGCCGTTCGTCTGGTCGTTTGGTGACAAGACGGGCTACGGCAGCCACGGGGACTATGTGTTTGGCTGGGAGGGCAACGCCTTGCAGAGCGCGCTGGACTCGAGCAACTGCAACAGTGATCTTCTGGGGAATAGCCTGAATTGTTCGCCGCTCAAGAGCCAATCTGTTCAGCAGAGCAACCAGTGTACCGTCAAGAGATCGGTCAATGAGAACCTGGATGGCTGGTTGGACCAACTCCCTGGTGGTATGCCAGTGGCATGAAGTTGAGTATCAATTGTCTTTCTCGCTGATCTTCGCCATGAGACAAAGATCAACAAGTATCTATTGTAAAAGGCTACATATCTCACATTATATGGAAGATCATATGAAGCAGTCTATCTATTCTGGAATCATTTACTGATGGTGTGTCCCAAACTTGGCCCTCCGTTCACGAAGAAGATTGCCATTGAATCCACCGATACAAATTGAAGTCAAGGGCACATCATATTTTAATCTCCTAGCCATGTAAGTCATTGGTAATGTGAGCGTGTGTATGGGTGAAGACCCCATCGACTGCTGGCATTCACTGAGGCTCTGGGCCCCACACCCCTCAGACATAAAACCCCTCGCCTACAATTTCCACAAGACCTCTTCCTTACATAGAAGGTAGCGCCGTCTTAATCCAAATTGACGTATTGAGTACAGCTGCCTTGTCTCTGTATTCCCTCTCGTGACAGGTACCACTTGACATCTTGAGTGTCAGGCAGTCATCGTCGAAGGAAGAATCATTTCCAGAGAAGTAGCAACTCTCCACATCTAGTCAGTGCAAAAACCCATGGTTACATTTGCTCTGCATGGAAAAGGTGAGATCAGAAGCAGCCTTGGTTTCTTGGGTGTTTGCTATGCTATGGGAGCCTGCTGCTCGGGTAGCCCGGAACGTCACACCCTCGACACACGAGGGTTGCACACTGCCACGGAAAGCTCACCATATCCAAGTCACACCAACAGGCCGGTCCACAAGGAACTTCAAAGGGAGAGCCACGTCGACTCTGTGTCACTCGAAAAAATTCCGATGTTCGCAAACATTGCTTTCCGCCAAGAGCACATTGACCTGGGTGTAACATCCCGCTGCATGAGCATTTTTGTGCCTCTGCAGTTCGTTGTTGTGAGACATCGATTGATGACGACCGCGGAAGTCAACGGTATGTACAGGGCAATTCAAACAGTGATATCTTTGATATCTAGATAATATCCAAACCTCTTAAGTACCATCTACATGTGGTGAAATAAAAGCCAGATCTTTGACCTTGATATGGATGAGCGGATCGACATGGACGTTGCATCTCTGAGTTTCTCCCTATTTGCGATGTGCGTTCGGGGTAAGTTTCCCAGTATGACAATTGCTCAGTGCGAAAGGGTTGCTTGTTGATAATGGTCCGCATAGCGGCTTCCCGGCTGACACAGTTCCTAGTCTACAAGCTTCTCCTGGACGCCTCAGACATGCCAAAGACTGCCCGATACCTCCACGTCCGGTTGCGCCTGGAACGCGACAAATTAGTCGACTGGGCGGTCCTAGTCGACCTGTCAGAAGATGAAAGCACTCTCGGTCGCGGGTTAAAAGTCGACAGACATCTGGTGACTGATGCTTTGCAAGAGATCAAGGTTGTGCTTGTGGATTTGGCAAAGCTCAGCCATGGCCAACATGGGGGACTCCCGGAAGCGAGTACCAGCCTTGAAGACGAGGACCATGTCAGGCAACCCTCGTCAAGTCCCAGCGTTTCCCTTGCCAAAAGGGCTGTCGAATTCGCCAACAAAACGCAAAAATTCCCTCGGAGGCTTTGGTGGATATCTTTCACAGAGAAAGATTTCGAGACACGTTTGCAGAAGCTTACATCGCTCAACGAAAGTCTATCACACGTCTTAGAGAGACATCAGCGAACCAAGCATTTACAGATGCAGCACGATACCTACATAGGTATACTCCAGACCCACGATAAGCTTGACGATCTCGCCGCGCTGGTGAAGTCGCTGGGAAACCTGGACCATGAGAAGAGGCTGCGACAGCTTACACACTTCAAGGCTCTCAATATATCCGTAGACCGTGGGGGTACTGGATCTTTAAGTCATTCAACAGTATCAGCTGCAGTGTTGCTCAACCGGGATTTCCTCACGGTGAACGAAGAAAATGATAACGATCCTCAGCCATCCAGGTCCTATGGTTTGTACAATGAATCTTCTGTATGGGTGGAGTGGAAGTATTACGGTTCAATCGGTACGAACGATGAGCCCCCTCCTTATGTCGAGAATCGCATCTCAAGGCTTGCGTTGCTCCTGCGTGACGACAAAAAGCCGGGAGAATTCCGGGTACCAAGCTGTGTTGGTTACGTGAAAGACCTGGACAGGAATCGATTCGGATTTGTCTACGGAGCTTTCAAGGAGACCGAGAATGCTGTACCAACGACTTTGTGGGATATTCTTGAATCGCGACGGAAACCGTCTTTGAGTATGCGTATTGATGTGGCGCGCGCCATTTCTTCTTCGCTTTGGTATCTCCACGCGACTGAATGGCTGCACAAAAGTCTCCGGAGTGATAATATTGTGCTGAAAGAGCCTATCGCTGGGCCGCTGGCGAAATTCGATCCTTATCTTGTCGGCTTTGAGTACTCACGACCCACAAACCCCAATGAAGTTACAGAGGTAACAGGCAAGAATCGATTACACGAGTTGTATCGCCACCCTTCTACTCAATTCGACTGCCCTAGAGATGGTCGACATGGGTACAAGAAGGTGTACGACATCTACAGCCTCGGCGTTGTCCTGTATGAGATCGGAATGTGGATGCCGGTTCACACCATTCTAGGAATTCGGCTTGAGACAGGAGTCCGATCTGCACAGGCTAGGGATGTGAGAGTGAATCTTCTGAAAATCGAAAACATGCAGGCTCTCGAGGCAGAAGCTGGGTCTATTTTTACTGAGGCTGTCAGGACTTGCTTAGTAGCAGAATTCGGTGTCGGCCAGGGGAACAGCGTTCCAGATGATAGCGTCCATCTGCAGCATGAGTTCGGAGAAAAGGTGATGCATAGACTCGAAAAAATTATTTTGTGATAGTCTCATTTATATAGTCTCCATATTTGGATTACCCAAATCTGTCTTGTTTTATTCTGAGCGTATAGGACGGACAAGAAAGAAAAGTTGCTCTTGTATAAACCAGGTAGACGCTTCTTCACTGTGAACTAAACGTGCCCAGGTGTCCTTATCTTGCAGCTCTGCCCGGGGCATCTTGACTTGGAATAGCTCTGTATGACACAGACTTCGATTACATGTTTGCACTATACACAAAAATAATATTTCCAAATCTTGTGTACTGTCACACAAGTGTCGTGCCCCATGCCACCACAGGTCCTGTTCATTTCTTGTCCATGTCGGCTGCACGTCTACTAGAATTCTGATCCGTCCTCCTCTTGACCAAACCACAACACCACTTGCGCCTCGATTTGGACGTCACCTCTACTGAATTACAACTGGTTTCAATTACTCAAACCCTCACGGGCTACTCCGTCCCTCAGAATACTTCATCACTGCCGCCCTGGTGGCCGCTGAACGACTAGGTGTGGGTCTTACTGCGCCGTGAGACTATTCATCCAAGCATCTTCAAGCGAAGTTGGTCTTGCAAACCCAATTTTCAAATGCCTTTCGCCATCGGAATCGATCTCGGGACTGCCAACATACGTGCCGCAGTGTTCCGCGGCGGCCAGGTGGAACTCATCCCCGACGAGGACGGGAATCGGCTGATGCCGTCCTTCATCGCATTCGGCAAGAAATGTCGGCTTTTTGGTGGTGCAGCAAGAAATCAAGCCGAATATAATGCCGAAAACACCATCTACGGGATCAAACCCTATCTTGGGATGTCAGAATCTCGGAAGAGGCTGGAAGATATCAGAGCCGAGCGCTTATCGTACCGGATGGAACGATCTGAAGACCAAGAGTTCTGTGTTGAAGTTGAGTACATGGGGCAACCTCAGCGGTTGCGCTTGGTGGAAATCTTCGCTATGCTTCTTGCCAAGCTGAAAAGCAATGCCGAGGCCTACCTCTTGGAGCAAGTTCACGAAGCCGTTATTAGCGTTCCATCGTACTTCAATGCCGAACAACGAGACCTCATCCATGTTGCAGCCAGGCTGGCCTGTCTCGAGCTTTTGTGCATTTGTACGAGTATCGAGTCGATCGCGCTTCAAATGTATGCCGTACTTGAAGAAAACGATCCCCGGGTCCATGCGAGGGTTGGAAAAAGGACCGTGGCAATCCTCGGCCTAGGCGCCAACCCTTTCAATGCTGGCTTGGCAGTGGTCGAGGATTGCAACATCAGAATCCTGGCGTACGCAAGTGCGCCTTGGCTTGGCGGAGATGGATTCATCAGCCGCGTCCGTCGAGAAATTGTAAAGCAATTGTTGCACCGCTTTCCTCAGCTTGGGATTGAGTTTGACGTCCAACTCAAATACCGTATAAGGGCTGCAAGTGAGGATGCAATGAAGCAGCTGACGTTCAAAGACTCCGCCCACGTCAGAATTGAGTCTGTAGTGGAGGATTACGACTTCAGCTGCACGATAACCCTCGAGGAATTTACTTCGGTTTGCTCATATCTCTACCAAGAGTCTTGTGAGCAGATAGATAGCTTGTTCGCTGGAAACAACACGGACAAGTCCGATATTTCTGAGGTAGTTGTCGTGGGCGGGTGCTCTCGCATACCAGGCGTACGAGCGGCCTGGTCGGAGTTTTTTGGAGGCATGACACTGTCTCAAATCTTAAATCCAGACGTCAGTGAAGCCTGTGGCTTGGCTGTGTATGCTGCTATTAGGAAGGGCATCGCAGAATCTGGTACACTGAGTTACCTGTTGATACAGGGCGCTTTGCCGGCAAGTATCAGTATCGAGACTCTTTCCTCCAGTACAAATTTCAGGAGAAAGATGCTGGGAGCCATGAAGCCATCAACGGAATCTTGCGTGATGTCATCTTCAAGGTTGGAAAAATGGATCGTGACGCCGATGGCAAAGCGTCATTCGACCACCCCCGGCAAATGGGAGCACACCTTTTCCGTCCGAGAGCTCCACGACTCGCTCACCGAGCCATTCTTATACATTTACGAAGGCGAGCAAGCTATCATGAAGGGCAACCACTTGTTCGGAAGGGTGGACCTCGCTGGTTTGGTGACTCATTCAGGCCCTGAGACCAACTTGAGAGTACTTGTGGAAATCGACGAGTGCTTCGACGACATTCATTTCACGGTAAAAAATTTAGAAACGGGGTTTCTGCACAGTTCAAAAGAAGATCAGTTATGAATGAACAAGAGATGGACCGTGTCCTTTCCAGGGAAGAGAGATTTCAGAGACATGATGACAAAGAGGCAGACCGCGTCGCTGAGCGCGATCAAGTTGTCTTGAAACTCTCCAAGATCATGAAATTGGACTTTAAAAGGGACGGGAAGCAGTCATTGAAATGTGTTCTCAGACTCCTGAAACCTTTCTGCACTCTACTAGCACAGGATGAAAGCCTGAATCTCTTTACCTATGGTTGCATAAAGAAATCCATTGAGGACGTTGTTGGCGGATGGGCGACCGAGAACAGATGTGCTCTGATTGAGCAAGTGGATGCTCAACTTGAGGAAGTGCGAATCGAGTTGGTGTCAGCATTCCAGACACCAAAAGTTGTCTCCTTGCTTGGGTCAGTGCACTCGAGCAAGGGCTGGCTGAAACAATATCGCGCTGCGAAACCTTGGCAATACTATGACGAATACAGGTGCCAGTCAGACTCTAAGAGCTCAGATCCCATTTTGGCTCCCCGGGGGATTGATTGTGTGAGAACGGACACAGCACCTCACCTCAAGTCACCGGGAGGCACACCTTGTGGAAGTAGCTCTCGGCTAGAGGGGCTCAAGCACCTCTTTCCGGATACTGGTTGGAACACTGACCACCGATACTGCGATACTGAAATCAAGGAGATTTCAGACTATCTGAGATACTCGGGTCATGAGGTTTGGAGCGGAGTCCCAAGAATTTACGCCGTCCTCCGCTTGATCGGTCATGAGGAGCTCATCGACTCCTTTCTGCAGATAGACAGGACGGATATTTGGTTTCCCTTCTCTGACAGCACACTACCTGGAGCCGTAACACGGCTTTGTCGGTCTCAGTTCCTTCGAACGCAGGACGTTGTCTTGTCCAAGTCCTGTCGTCTCGAAAAGGGCATCGGATCTGGAAACCAAGAATCAGCAAAGGAGCACGCGCATTTCGGCCAAGGTGAGCCGCTGCCCTTCACAGTTGTCGCAAACCTGGGAGGCGGCGCCCACGGGGTGATAGAAAAGGTAGTGAGCACCTTAAGCTACAAGGAATACGCCCGAAAATTGTTCAAAAACCCAATTTTGACAACGGAGAGGTCAAGACGTTTGTCAATGAGCTGAAAATACTCAAAAGAATCAGCCATGAACATTGTGTCGAGCTTGTAAGTTTGACTTGCCTCACTCAGGAAACTAGATGACTGATAAATTCATGCAAAGATTGGTAGTTACTCCGACCCCAGATACTTTGCGTTGATTATGACACCTGTTGCCGACTGCGACCTGGAGAAATTCTACAGGCTAACATCTGCCAACGAGGACGGCAAGTCCCTCTTACGAGGATTTTTCGGATGCCTCGCTGGGACCCTGGACTACTTACACAAGCAGAAGGTCATCCACCAGGACATCAAGCCCCAGAACATACTAGTCAAGGACCATCGCGCTTTACTGACGGACTTTGGCATCTCTCGAAGTTGGGAGGGACTCACAAGAGGTACCACCACTGCAGATATGGGAAGAACATGGATCTATGCTGCACCAGAGGTTGCTAGAGGGGGCCCGAAAAACCAATCAGCCGATGTATGGTCTCTCGGGTGCGTCTTCCTCGAGATGTGTACGGTATTAAAAGGCCTGTCCGTCGCGAAGATGCGGAAATACTTCAACGACAGAACAGAGAACACCAGCTTTCATGACAACATCGACAGCATACCTGGTTGGATGGGTGAACTACGAGGAGCCGCGCCTCGAGGAGACGATGTCGTGCTGGATTGGGTTACTGACATGCTGCAAGCGGATCCTGACAACCGTCTCACACCATTTGAAGTATTCGGCCGCACGGTCTCCGAATTCGAGAAATCTCGAGTTCTCTTTTGTGGGACATGCTGTCTGCACGGACACAACTCGGACGACGGGAATTAACGGGCACCACAGCGGAATGGAGCCCCAGGAGGGAGAATGGCACAGGGGAGGAAAAGGAAGAGATGGGAGGGAGGGCACTTGTGCTTTATGTGAACATTGTGAGCCAGTTGATGTCGATGATTAGTCAATCCGTGGTTAGGTTGGGCAATGTGCTCGGTGGGACGGACTCTCGGAAGTAATACGATTTGGCTGGATGAGCCATGAGATGAATGGACTGGAGGCCATCGACAAGGATTAATACAAGAAATAAGAGATTGACACCTGCAAAAACGGAGGGTACAACGATATGTCGCCAGCACTAAACCACGTGAGAACTCAGTCACTCAACACCCACGCCTAATTCGTACGCCTAATGCCTAATTTATATCTTACCTAATTAGCATGTGTAATTGGGTAAGATGTGAGTTATTTGTGTAAATTGTGTAGGTGTATCGGTGTTGGGTGTGGGTGGGTGTGTGGATTGGACCTGGGTGTTGTGCTCTAATTTGCTATAGCTATGTACCTGTGAACCCTCCGCTTTTACAAGTGTGACTTTATTCTAGTATATTGTTTGAAAGGCCACTCTGTATCATATTCTGCCATGTAAGTCTAGAAATCGAGGCCAAACAACTCCTCTTACTGTCTAAGCCGTGCCATTGCAAACCGCCAACTGATGGACGCCACGCACAAATTCACAATGTTTACCATGTCTAGGTGCTGTTAGAATAAACACCTCGCTCGACGATTTCTCCCCATCTACGGCCTCCTGAGACCCTTGCCGAGTAATTCCCCACCAACCTCCTGAACCAGCGCCAAATCTTTGAACGTGCCCTTCTTACCCTTCACCGTATCATCCGCAGCCATGACCCTCAGCAGGTCCACCAACTCCCCGTCTAGCGGCGCAAGGTACGTCAGGTACCCCAATGCAAGCAGCATCCCCTGCAGCGCCTCCGTGGACTCGCCTTCCTGGGCGATGGCCTCTAGGAGCGAGGCGGCCAGCTCGATCTGGTCTGCCTCGGGGAGTGCGTCGCCCTGGCTCGTGCGCCGCTTGCGGTTGTTGGCCAGCGCAACATTGAACAGCAGGGAGGCGGCGGCCACACGGACGTTGCTGTGGTTGTCGTCCAGGAAGCTGGCTGATATCAGGCCCGTAACTGCGGACCGCAGACCCTCGTGCGTGAGGATCTGGTCTGGATAGAGAGGAGTCGTGAAGAGGTTGCAGGCCATCTGCAGCGTGACGAGCCTTAGTGCATACGGGCAGTCCTTCAGGCCGTTGACGTAGGAGAGGAGGGACAGGATTGTGGCGTGGTCTTTCTCTTCGGCGAAGAAACCGCTCAGGCGAGGGTCGACGAGGCCACAACGGAGGAGGTCGATGACTGTGAACATGAGCTCAGGTGGCAAGGTATTCTTCGAGGTCTGGAGGAAAGCCGTGAGGGTTTGCATATCGGGAAGCGGGTCGTTGGCGGGGCCTTCTTTGCTGCGAGCCTCTATAAAATGCGCGAGGGCCTTGACAGCTTCCTGATCTGCTGCGGCACCCATTTTTGCGAGTAATTTCTGCAATGGTGGGATCTTGGTGAACAGAACAGGCTTGGCTTCGGGGTTCTGCAAGCTCGGCAGCCTCAGTGACGCGTGGGGATGGGTTGGGTGCGCCATCTGGACAAGCAGCTGAACGTTTCCGCGCAGGGCTGCCGGGTCAGCTCCAGACCACCTGTTTTCTTCTTTGCCGTGGAGAAAGGTGATGAAGGTGGGAGTGGCTCGGACGGAGTACCGACTGCCAACGTCAAATGCTTGTGAGATGTCCACCTTGACAAGCACTGCCTTGTCCCCAACCTCGGCTGCGAGCTCGTCATACAGGGGATATAGCATCTTACAAGGGGCACAGGTTGCAGATGTGAAGAAAACAACGGCGCAGGACTTTTGGGCGCTTGCGAGCAGTGATTCAAGCTCGTGGGAGCTGGTGACCGTTTGGACCTTGGCCTGCTGATGCTGAACCTGGGGTTGGACAGGCGCTGACGTTGCGTGGCCGTTCTGGATACCCCAGATTCCTTCTCTGCTTTGCCTGCCCGCCTCAACCTGCTGGTTCAGGGCGGGCATGAGCATCCTCCCCATGGGCGATTGCAAAACAGCATCGGGCATGTGAAGGATGTGGTCCGGTATCCCTTTGCCCAGGAGAAATGTTGCGAAGTCATTTGAGAAGTTATTGCAGTTGTGCTTCCACAAGTCGTACGCCTTAGGGGTTGTTAGCTGCATGCCGTCATATTTGAGACCAGGTCCTTACAATACTCACTTGAATGGTATAGATTTCCCTTAATGAGTCTAGATATGGTTCGACGACTTCCATGGGTAACTCCGTCTTGCCCAGGAGTAGGCGCTGCATCGGTTGGCCAAGATGGGAAGAGCCAGGGGCTATGGCTACGACGTTGCCGTCGTAGACGTACTCACGTCCATCAAGCTCGATGGACGTGTGATAGATGGCGTCAAGTTGGAAGCCAAGCAAGCCCATGGACATCTGCCGTGCAAGCCCTTGGGATAGGTCGTACGCGAGCAAGTGCACGTCCATGGCCTTAGATGTGCGAGAAGGAAGAACGGCTAAAGAAGGAGAGGGGCGCAGATGAAAATGCGACAGATATGAAGACAGTTGTAGGAGGACAAGGATAGAGAACGGACCGCGCAGTAGATGACGGAGGACAGAGGATAAGAGACGGTGAAAAGAAGAATGGACGAGGAAGAATACTTGCCTCTTCACCTTGGATGGAGTGGATTATGTTTCATGCAATTGCAGGTCGAGTTGGGCGTGTGATGTGGCTTGGGACGAGGTTGAAGGCAGCAAGAAGACGCGGCGTTTAGGCCGTCAAAGGCGAGCATCATCCATCATCCGCCGTACATCACCAATCATCGAACCTCGGCGAAGTCGACAGATGGGACGGCACGGGACGGTCAAAGTGTGGCTGATGCAGCGTCCGTTCCGGAACACCGTAACTGACAGCAAGAACAGGTTGGAACCGCCACACAGGCAAAACGCCACGCTACCTATTCCTTCCTTTCCTCGCAGCTGCACTGAGCCAGTTTCTTCCTGCCTTCGTCTCCTTACCTAGGTAGACTTGCCTCGCCCGGCAGGGATCCAAGATTAGAGCCAGGCCTGCCAGGCTGCCCAGGCCAGCAGTCGGGGCACCGTCTCCACCCAGCCGCAGGGGCTAGGGACAGAATCAGGGACCAACCAGTAACGCTTTCTGCCATGCAGGCTACTGTACCTGGCACATGGAAATTGACCACGAAATTCTGCATCAGTGATTGAACAACCATCCGCCATCAATTATCGTTCCCCCCTTTTTCTGTCCACTCGACTCGACTTGATTTGACACCTGTCCCATGTCGAGTGTCCTCTTCTTCCCTTCCACCTTCGTTGTCAGTTGCTGCTTGTGGGATTAGCCTGTCTTGTCTCGAGCCAGCAATTCCACCGGGAACAGACACTTTGTCCTCCCTTCTCTCCTCGCTACGCAAACGCTACGCCACGCGGTGATCCCTTCTTGTCTCTCGCTTCCCCTATCTATTCGCCTAGGGCTTATCGCGTTTAATGGAGGCCGTGGCTTGTGCTCGTGTCCACGAATTACCTTAGCTACCTACCACCTAGTCTAAGACAGAACCGGCCCAGCAGTCACTCGCTCGTCGTCGTTTGTCGTCGTCGTCGTCGATAGTTGCCGTCGACAGTTGATCCGCGACCTCGACTCGATCCAGCTCGACCCGACCCGACTCGCTGTCCGTCGAGCAGTCAGACCTCACCGACACAGGGGACCAACGCCCACATGCGGCGTACCTCCGTCTCTCTGCCCAAACACAAACAAGGCCTCGCCCACGATCCACACGAGAAGCCGGCTCGCTACCAACCGCGACAAGTCGGCACCCTGGAGAAACTCAAGAACGACATGATGTCCCAGGCCCAGAAGACGCGCTGGCTCAAAACCGGCGCGCTCGTCTTCTTCGTCCTGGTCGGACTCTACTACCTCGCCCCCTCAGGCGTCGATGTCTACCGTGGCTCCGGGTCGCCGTCCTCAGGCGGTGGCGGCCAGAGCCCCTCCGACTCGAGCTATGGCACGACCTACTGCACAAAGTCCTTCTCCAAGGACAAGCCCATCGTGCAATATGTCAACATGATCGACGCTGGCAGCACCGGCTCCCGCATCCACGTCTACAAGTTCAACAACTGCGGTCCCACGCCCTTCCTCGAGAACGAGGTCTTCAAGATGACCAAGAAGGTTGATGGAAAGAGCAGCGGCCTCAGCGCATATCCTGACGACCCCCAGGCCGCCGCCGACAGTCTGAACATCCTCATGGAAGAGGCCATGGCAACCGTGCCGGACAAGCTCAAGGGTTGCTCCCCGGTTGCGGTCAAGGCCACCGCCGGTCTGCGTCTCCTCGGGCCGGAGAAGTCGCAGAGGATCCTGGACACCGTGCGCACCCATCTTGAGACCAAGTACCCCTTTCCCGTTGTGTCAGCCGATAACGAGGGCGTTGCCATCATGGATGGGAAGGACGAAGGCGTCTACGCGTGGATCACGACCAACTACCTGCTCGGCAACATCGGTGGGCCAGACGAGAGCTCCACCGCGGCCGTGTTCGATCTGGGCGGTGGTTCCACGCAGATCGTGTTCGAGCCCAACTTCAAGGGCGTGACGGACGGTGGCCTGCCGAGCAAGATGGCCGAGGGCGACCACAAGTACGACCTGGACTTTGGCGGGCGCCACTTCACCTTGTACCAGCATTCGCATCTGGGCTATGGCCTGATGAGCGCGCGTGAGGCCATCTACGCGGAGCTCATCAATCAGATCCACGAGGCGCACAGCAGCAGCCCAGACAATTCCTGGGCGTCGAAGCCCATCGTGAACCCGTGCCTCGCGTCGGGCACCTCCAAGGTGGTCACCGTGAAGCTGGGCGACTCGCACCCGCTCGGCGCAACGCGCGAGTTCAACTTCACCGGCCCCTCGTCCGGCGGCGCGCCGGCGCAGTGCCGCAGCCTGGCCGAGAGGATCCTCAAGAAGGAGGCCGAGTGCAAGCTGGCCCCCTGCTCCTTCAACGGCGTGCACCAGCCCGCCCTGGCCAAAACGTTCACCACGCAGGACGTCTTCTTCCTGTCGTACTTCTACGACCGCACCCAGCCGCTCGGCATGCCCGACAGCTTCACGCTGCGCGAGATGCAGGACCTCGCGGCGCGCGTGTGCGGCGGCGCGCGGGACGGCGGCTGGGACGTGTTCGCCAGCGTCGGCGGCGCCCTCGAGGAGCTCGAGGACCGCCCGGAGCACTGCCTCGACCTGAGCTTCATGGTCGCGCTCGCGCACGCCGGCTACGAGATGCCTATCGACCGCGAGGTGAGGATCGCGAAGAAGATTAATGATAATGAGCTGGGTTGGTGTTTGGGCGCTAGGTCAGTTTTCACCCTTTCTTGCTACACTTGATTTGATACCCGCGTGGCTACCAGGACAGTTCATGCTAACTTTCTTGTGTCCGCAGTCTCCCCCTGCTGTCCCAAAACTCGGGCTGGCAGTGCAGGGTCACTGAGATCCACTAGGAGGGGAGATCAGAATTATAGAAAGAGGCAATGTATGTGTTACTAGCGGCTTTATCCGTTGTTCTTCTCTCTCTATTAGACAGCCACATACCACAAATTCTACGACATGACCATATCAAAATAGGGCGGCCGGCGCTGTCTGTCCCATTGGGGCGGTACATCGGCGTCATGATGAGGCCTAGGATTCCAGGGCACAGGATCGACTTCACGGGGCGCATCGGCGAGTAGGGAGGGCGAGGAGCCTGTACATAGTCTATGTACACTTTGATGTACCGAATCGAGAGGGCTCAACCGTCCGTTCATGAACGGGGAAGGGAATGAAAATGAATGAGATCCAAAAAAAAATCCCTTTTTTCGAGAAGCGTAGAGTGCAGTTTGAACAACTCCCGGGCTCATATGCACTGTAGCGGAACGGGTAGACGGTCAGATAGAGAGCCTCGAGTGTGGGAATGATCATTCCCATTTCTTCTTTTTTTCGAATAAGCAGCAGCATATATGGGTATCTCGTAAACACTCTACGCAAGCTCGCATAACCAAAACGCAGGTCGGCCAGCAGGTCCACCACCGCTTAGCCAACCAAGCAAACAGTCTATGTACATTTTCGGCCTCAAACAGGCGCAGTAACAACCGCCAGAACCTCCTCCACTACGTCCTCTGGCCCCCAGCCGTCAAGTAACCTCTCAATGGCGCCCAGCTCGCTGCCCCACTGCATGCTCCTCTCCTTGGCGGGCTCAACCATCTTGATACGGTGCAGGTACACCTTGCGGGCGGCGACACCCACCAGGGCCGGGGTAACGAACTCGAGCCCATGAAGGGGCGCGAGAGTGCGGATCAGCTGGTCAAGGTGCCGTGTCGCCTGCGGGGTAATCCCTCCTGCGACCGCACGGTGCATTCGCAGGAAAGAGATGATATTCATCTGGTAGCGGAGCACGTCGATGTCGATGGCGGTGCGGAGGGAGAGCTGGCGGATGTGGGAGATGTCGGCGGCGGGGAAGGCGGGAGGCTTGTTGTTGGCGGTAGCCGCTGTGGTGCTTGGTGGCATGGCGAGGGGCTTCGGGCTGTTGCGTAAAAGGATGTCGTTGGTGCTGCCGCGGCTGCGTCGCTTGACCACGCTGGCCGTGCTAGCGATACTGGCCTGGTCGTCACCCCTTCCGTCGTCGGTGTATGATATGGAGGACGCGTCGTCCCCGTCTAGGTGGGCGAAACCTTCCTCGTCCGGATCGACCCAATGCGCCACGTAGAAGAAATCGTTCAGGTGCTGTGTGACCCTCGCCTCCCCGCCGCTGTCTGCGCCCAGGACGGCCACCAGCATGAAGGTCTTTGGTGCCGTCTGTACAGATGTCCTCGTGAAGATGCGTTTTGTCCGCAGCAGCTCGAGAGCTTGGATCTGCACGGCCTTGGGGGCCTTGTCGAGGTTCTTGGCCAAGATGATGTTGGCTATCTGGCTGTGCGAAGGCCCCGGTGTCTGGGGCGTCAGGGGCGCAATGGCTGGCTGACCAAGCCGGCCAGAAGAATGGGCGAAGGAGACATGACCGGCAGGAAAGTAGCTGTCGTGAGGGGTTCGTGATAGGTAGGGCGAGAGCGAGCGCGTGGTGGTGGGACTGGATGCGTGAGGCTGGAGCAGCAGGGAGCTGGCAAAGTCGTCAAGGGTGGTGTTCGGGGTGCACTCGACGACGGCAGACTTGAGCCCAAAGGTGCGGTCGGTGATGAGCTGCAGCTCGGTGACAAGGTCGTGGAGGCAGTCGGCGGGGGTGCTGACGATGCAATGCTCGTTGCTGATGAGTGACAACAGGCAGGCCAGCTCGACATCGCTCAGGGCGTGCACCTTTGCGAGGACATGGTCGTCGGCCATCTGCCTTCCTTCCTCTTAATTGTACTGACAGCCAACGATCATAATGGATTCGCCGGCCGCAGGTGCTACCGGTGAGGTGGACGCATTGGTTGGTATTGGTCCTGGCTCTGGTGATGAGGGTGACTGGTGGTGATGCGTGGATCGGAGTGCTCAGAGGTTGGAGTTGGATTTGGGTTTGGAGGTAGGAGGAGGAGGAGAGATGGGATGAGATCAGCTCTGGGCCCCTGCAGCAATGACGATCGGATGTCACTGTGTTTGGCTGCGGCGGTCAAGAGACGCAGAAGAACAAAGACACGGCAGGCACGCACGTGCTCTCTGTTCCTGCCGAGCCTGCCTCCTGCCAGCCTGCCCAGCTCCTGTTCCTCCTGCTCCCCTGGCTCCTTGCTCCTTGCTCCTGCTGTGCTATCGGGCGCCTCCACTTTCCTCGCCTATCGTCTATCACCTAGGCTATCTGCATTACGGGTACGCTGTTACGCTGTCAGTCTGTCGCCATCCACCCACTTGCTCGCTTGCTTTGCTTGCATTAGACTACCGAATTCCCATCCTCCATCTCGACACGGTGCTTCTCTTTTCTTTTCTGTTGTCTGTTCAACCGAAACATACACCCCCCCAACATCTGGTCTTGTTGACTCACTCTTTGCCTTCGACCTGTCCTACTGCTCTCTCTGACTCCAACTCGAAGGTCCACAGTACAGTCGCTTCGATCAGTGCGCGCTTAAGTGCGTGTCGAGCGTCATCCATTGCCATCCTCTCTTCTTCCTCCTTCCTTCCCCCAAAAACAACACAGCCCAGCCGCCCACCATGAGCTCCAGAAAGAAGGTCCTTTTGAAGGTACAGTGGCCAGCAACAGAACCTCGATTTCAAGATTTGCCGTTTCTAACAAACTTCCTCTATCAGGTTATCATCCTCGGGGATAGCGGTGTCGGCAAGACGAGTCTGATGAACCAATATGTACGACCTTCTATCTGCACACGTGCACTGCAGCTCGACCGCCTGCACGATCCCAGGCCGTAGCGAAGGTGTGACAACGACACTGACGAGATGATCCCCAACAGGTCAACAAGAAGTTCAGTGCAAGCTACAAGGCAACGATCGGAGCCGATTTCCTTACGCGGGAAGTGCTCGTCGATGACCGACAAGTGACTATGCAGGTGCGTCGAATACCGCCGCCCTGGCTCCCAATCTACGTACAAAGGTTGAAGATATTAACGGTGGGCATATATACAGCTCTGGGACACAGCTGGCCAGGAGCGCTTCCAGTCGCTGGGCGTGGCTTTCTACCGTGGCGCCGACTGCTGCGTGCTCGTCTTCGACGTGAACAACTCCAAATCTTTCGACGCCCTCGACTCGTGGCGCGACGAGTTCCTGATCCAGGCCTCACCCCGCGACCCGGATTCGTTCCCTTTTGTCGTGCTGGGCAACAAGATCGACGTCGAGGAGAGCAAGCGCGTCATCTCGACCAAGCGCGCCATGACTTTCTGCCAGTCAAAGGGCGGCATCCCCTACTTCGAGACTTCAGCCAAGGAGGCCATCAACGTAGAGCAGGCTTTCGAGGTCATTGCCCGCAACGCGCTGCAGCAGGAGGAAAGTGAGGAGTTCAGCGGGGACTTTAGCCAGGACCCCATCAACATCCACCTCGAGAACGATAGGGACGGCTGCTCGTGCTGATTTTTGAGTTGGTTGGTAAATTGGTTGGCATGTGAGCTGCTGGGTTTGTGGTTTTGGTCGACGAGGAGGAAGACGGCCTGCCGTGCAATACACACCGGACGGGGAGGCAGCCGTGGGGACTACGGAACCGCATTGTGTCGACTGTTGTAGAAGACTGGGCATTGTCCCCAAGCTTGCATTCATCGTGGAGTCTCTAATGTGACCAGCGTGGAGAAAGCATCGAATTCAGAGGTTGCGGGACTTGCACACATCACATCACACATCACACACATCACTAGATGAGACATGAGACAGGAGGTGCTGCATGTTGTGGCCCGCCTGGACGGAACGAGATGGGATGGACTGATGGAATGATGAATGAATTGGGGGCCAGTATTGAATATTTCTATAGGGTGCTGGGGAAATGGAGCATACGTGTGTGTTTGTTCATTATGGAGTTATACGCTGGCAAATACATCTACATACCCGTTACCCAGACTTTTTTTTACAAAGACAATAGGCTCGCTACCACTCTGACATGGGCGGAATGATCAAGTTGCTTTCTGGGTGGCATGACCTATTCACCAGTCAACTTGTTGGGGAAAGTACGCGGGAAGCGGACAAGTTGGATGAGCAAACATATGGTCTTGATATAGCATTACGTAGAGCATGCACCCAGCAGGCAGAGCTACCATGTGTGTGCTCCCAAGGAGTCTCACCCTCTCTCCATTCTAGTAGCGCATGCACCGTTCCAGGGGCTGAGACAGGGGACCCCCACACCCTGGAGGACAATCGATAAGGCACAACGGCAGCCGCCGTGAACAGACACAGAGACAGGTAGCCGGACACATGGTATGCCCCGGCACTTTGTCCGTCGCGTGCCGTCACCGACTGACCTGACTGACCTTGACTGTTTCGTCAAACCAAACGCTCTCTCTTTTGGCTGGTCCCTACTTGCTTGTCATCTTCAGTCGCACATTCTTTACTTGCGACTTATATAGATTTCCCCCAACATTTTGTCGGCCTTACACGAGACACGCAGGAAGTGCTGATCCAACATTGGTCGACCTCCATCCCCTACTCGCGGCTTGGACCTGAACCATCTGGACACGGACAGACAATGGGATGAGCACCTCTCTCTGCACCGGCCGAACACCCGACCTTAAAGCCTCTCTGGGGCACAAAGACCAGTCCTTCTTCGTACCTGGCGTCCCTCGACCAAATAGACAGCCATGGCGCCCCTCGAGCCCCTAGCCGCGTCCGCCGAACTGTGCCCCGAGCCAGAAGAAATGCGCCGCCGATCCCTCTCCTCGGGCCCGCTCAGCGCCTCCGTCGCATCGCTACGTGCATCAGGTGCAGGAGGAACTCGGAAAGGAACAGGAGGGCTCCTGGCGAGTTTGGGCCTGGGAGGTTTCGCCCGCCGCACCCTCGGCATAACCTTGCTCCTCGTCACCGTGTTCCTGTGGACAGCGTCCAATTTCCTGGCCAGCTACATCTTCTCGGACCACACCTACGACAAGCCGTTCTTTGTCGTTTACATAAATACATCCATCTTCGCAATCAGCCTGATACCGCTGTTTGTGCGGTACTACATGCGCCATGGCATGCAGGGAGTGAGGGCGGAGCTGGTGGAGCTGTGGGTTAATGAGAAGGGCCGGGAATACAAGTCGGGCGGCGGGAACAAGAGGGCAAGGGGCAACTCGCTCCTCGGGCAGCCCACGGTGCTCAAGACATCCGACGACGAGGAGCACGGCTTGCTCAGCGGCCGGACTGAAGACGACGACGACGACGAAGATGACGACCGGGACGCAGAGGGACGGAGCAGCACGGGCGACAGCGCCACCAGCGCGATGCAGATCCAGGACGCGCCGGGCCTCGAGAAGCCCGCCGCCGACAAGCTCAGCCTCCGCGAGACGGGCCTCCTGAGCCTCGAGTTCTGCATGCTCTGGTTCTGCGCCAACTACTTCGCCTCGGCGTGCCTCGAGTACACCTCGGTCGGGTCCGTTACCATCCTGACGTCGACGTCGTCGGTGTGGACGCTCATCTTCTGCGCCGCCATGCGCGTCGAGTCCTTCAGCGCCCGCAAGCTCGCCGGCGTGCTAGCCTCGCTCGCCGGCGTCGTGCTCATCTCCAGCGTCGACCTGTCCGGCAAGAGCGACGAGGACCGCGGCAGCTTCCCGCACAAGAGCCAGGCCAGCATCGCCGTCGGCGACGGCATGGCCTTCTTTAGCGCCATCGTCTACGGGCTGTACGTCACCGTAATGAAGAGGCGCGTCGGCGACGAGGACCGCGTCAACATGCCGCTGTTCTTTGGCCTTGTTGGTCTGCTGAACCTGATCTTCCTGTGGCCTGGCTTCTTCCTCCTGCACTGGACCGGCATTGAGCCGTTTGGGTGGCCACCAACGGGAAAGGTGTGGGCCATTATCTTTGTAGGTTTCCCATGACATTTCTGGCCCAGAAACTGCAGGTAGATGCAGGTTGCTAACCGGTGTCACAGCTCAATTCCCTCTCCTCCTTCGTCAGCGACATATCCTGGGCCTTTGCCATGCTTCTTACCTCCCCGCTGGTGGTCACTGTCGGCCTGTCCCTTACAATCCCGCTCTCGCTCATCGGTGAGATGATCCAGTACTCCCAGTACTCGAGCTGGATCTACTGGGTCGGCGCAGGCATCGTGCTGATCTCGTTCCTTTTCATCAACCACGAGAGCGCCGAGGAGGGGGAGAAAGACAAGCAGACTGCGTCATAATATCTGATCTTCTTCTGCATATTTGTGCGGCATGTGTGTGTACAGTTTTTGTATGGCGTTGAAGGGGCATTCTCGTTCTGTCTCGGATGTGTTATAATTTTGATCCTTGAGGCATTTGCTGCCGGTTAGACGGACAGATATAAACGCTTTTCTAGTATATAGATATACAGATCATCTGTCATTTGGCTGGATAAACCCACCTCGTCCAATACACTTCCCTATGACAGTGAATCACAGAGCAGCGACCCAATTCAGACATGGTCCGAATAAGACTATTTTGTTCTACTCCTTATGTCACTCCTTACTTACAAGGCACCCCTGAGGCGATCTAATCTACCTCGTAAGACAAACCATTGCTTCAGATCTAGCCCAGTTGTGTTCCGCTTCCTGCCGCATGACATTTCCCAGACGCATGGGAACAAGAGGCATTGACGCTCTGTAACTCTGTCGGTAACAATTTGACGGGCGATTGTCAAAGAGATGACCGAATTTGAGGATACAAATGTAAGAACTCGGGGTGGAATGGATGAGTTAGTGCTCGACTTCAAGTGCCAACACTATCAACGGACACTTGCCAAATTTCCATGGATGTCTCAAGCACAAAGCGGGTTGTATGAACTCGTATTTCGACCTTCGTTTGTGTCAGCACTTGCAGATGTGATGGCAGTACACCTGGGAGTTGCATTTATAACTAGCCAAAGCTAATACTACAAAAGACTACCTGTATATCGCGCGGTACGTGGTACGATGTCATGGTGAAGTTACAGAGCCATACTCGAGGTGTCTGAAATTGACGACAGGAGACTTCGTAGAGATTTAGCCAACTCAACTGATTCAGGTTTAAATACCTCTCAAGACAACCGCTGGCTGATCATGTGGATTACGCTGTGGAATTCGTGGAGAGGGTATGTACGGACGGCGAAGCCTTCTGAGAAAGGTTTGAAGACTTCTAACACTTCAAAGTGTCTCTTAACTTGGACTCAATAGCTCCCGTGTGATTGTTGAGCGAGTGTACCTAGGTATATCACACTTTTATAAATCGTCTTAGGTCGTCTGATGATGACTCGTATTACTCCTCCACTTCGCTGCTTGATGCCTCGTCCATACTACCTAGGTTAATGTTTAGACAGTGTTATAGCCGGCAACGATCTCCTCCTCGTCTTTGGGGGTATCCAAGCACGCCGCCAACTCGGCTCGACCGCCTGCTCCAGTAGATTGGCCAAATCCATCCATCCTCTTTCCCTAGCCGTTTCAAAAGGGAATTCCATATTTCTCTTATAATACCGGAGCTGGATCCAAGCACCCGCGTCCAACAAGATTTGAACCGCGACGCAAACTCGTCTTTCATGCTCTCGACAGCACTCCTCACATCGGCATACCACAAGGTTTGCCAGACCAGTCTCATCGTGATTGTTCACGTCAGATTTAGCTGTCCGACAGCATCGAGTACTGTCATCATCCGTACTCCTGTGTCCCGGGCGTCTCTCATCATATGCCCAATTTAGCCATTTCCCAGCAATTCTGCCGAGATCAGGTTCAGCATGGTATGCTGAGTCAGAGGTCGTGACATGAGTGAGAAGCATTCGAATGAGCCCTGCATTTGGCTGCCAGGCTGCACATGCAAAGTCGAGGGCCGTATCACCGTCCCAGGCCGGGCTATCAATATGCGCACCCATTTTCAGCAAGAATCGCGCTCCATCCTCGTTGCCACGGTAGCAAGCGACCTGAAGCGGTGTCTGCCCTAGGCTTGATCTTGCTTCAATGTCAGCGCCGTGCTTCAAAAGTGCCTCGACCGTGGCTTCGGCATCAGGTGTCCATTGGTTATGCATTGCAAGGTGGAGCGGCCTTTCGTCGCCATAATCTGCGCATCCATACCGTAGGCGTCGCTCTGTGCCCACAGTTCGCCAAGCTCGACCTTCCAACCTCTCAGCTTTGGAAACCCACTTGTTCTCGATTTGCAAGTACTCCACCCGGTCCAGGTACCTCTCTACGTCGGCTGCACTGACGTTGGGAAGCGCATTAGGGTCTGCACCACGCCGTAATAAAGTCCGCACAGCATCATGGGCATGATATACGGACACAAAGGCCAGGAGCGTTGCACCAGAATCCCGGTCGCGCTGTTCGGTATTGAAACTGCGTTGCAGTAGAAGTTCAGCGCCATTTGCAGCAACTCTTCGGAGCAGCACGGCAGCTGCCCTGTGGCATCGGTTATTCAGAGCAGTATGCAAAGGTGTATTCCTTTGATGGTCTCGGGACTTGATGTCAGCACCATTTTCGACCATCGTATTCAGCAGAGATGGAGGCCTGAGGTAATGCATCGGTGTCCTCCCGAACGAATCCCGTAAGTTGAGCTCTGCACCTTTCGCGATGAGCATCTTAAGCAACTCTATCGCCGAGCATGCTTCCGATTCCTCGAAGTCGTGTGAGACCATATGATGCACTGCCGTCTTTCCGTAGACATCCTGGCAGTTGACCTCGGCCCCGTAGTCGAGGAAAAGCTTGATTGCCTCCAAGTCGTAGGTGCCGAAATATGGGTAGACCAACAAGTGCAGACGAGTTTGCATCGTCTCTCGCGAGATTGGCTTGTTGATATAACCTGGCGATGGAGTATATTTCAGCAAAATTCCGGCCAGTATGTTCCAGCGAACCCAGCTATCCAGCGGATCTGAACACGAACTGCGTCCCTTCGCAGTCTTCGCCTTTATTCGTGCACGCAATAGCCAGTCAATTGCTGAACGCCCGGTCTCAACCCCAATGCGACTGTTTGCACCACTGTACAAGAGAAATACAGCATTCCAAAAGACATGATTTGAATCTTCCCGAAGTGAATGGAAACATGCCTGTTCCAGCGGCGTTCTAGGCCCTGAGATCTGACGACCACCGGGTAGGTCGCTGGAAAAGACGCCGTTGATATCGGCTCCGTGGTCGAGGAGAAATTTAATGAGACTCTGATTGTATGCGTCCATGAAGGCATCCGCTGCGAAAAGATCCAGGCGCTGCACGATATCCGCCCCACGTCCAAGACCTGAGGCGGACAGCTTCCCGTGTATCCAGCCGTCCAATCTCTTGATGTTCTCGTCATGTGCCGATGTGTGGACGGGGGTTATTGAGATGCATGCCAGAGGCGTCATTATTGCAGTGCCCTGGAAAGTCACGCGGGTGTTATTCAAATCCGCTCCTTGGCGGACAATGCGGCGCAAAACATGCTCCCACTCCGACGGGTACCACAGTGTATGATCATCGCGCGCTTGGAGGACAATGTAACTCAGTGGCAGCTCATGCGATGCCGGGCCAAGGTGTATATTCGCGTTGTAGTCGAGGAGTATATTCACAACATCCGTGGATCCATGATCCGCGGCGAAGCAGAGTGCGGTAGCTCCAGACTCATTTCGGGCGTTGATTCCGAGCCCTGTGGCAGCAATGTATTCAACACAGTTGGTAGCTTTCAAATCCACAGCGGCATGTAACAGAAAGTTCCTGTTCCACGCGTTATGATGAAGGCTATACACCAGAAGGCGGCCATGATCGAACCATAGAGCCGCATCGCAGACATTATAGCTATTGGCCAGGTCCACCCCGAAGTAACGAGAAGCGTTGGACTTGTAACTCAGGTGCAGAAAGATCCATCCAGGAGCACGGCAGTCACCCGTGGTGAACAAATGGATGTAGTGTGTAATGAATTCGTCATCCACATCCCTGAAATTTGCGCCATCAAACGACTGGCACAGCTGGAAATGTTGGACCCAGAACTTGATGGCGTATTCGAGGAATCCATAGTCTTTTCGAAGATTCTTTTCATCTTGAGACCAGCCCCAGTCGGTTGAATAAGTGTTCGTAGAGTGATACTTCCGGGTTCGTTCCTGAAATCTTGCGGAGGTGAAGCAACGCAGAGAGAGGTAGGCTATCGAGCTTTCCGCCATGGTCTTGTGGGCAGCCTGGTCGGTTACCGGGGAAAACCAATCAAGCACTTGGGGCCACGACGTGCTCGGGCCAGAACCCACGAGAAACTCCTTTGCTGTCTGATGAATGAAATATAGCTCATTGTCGTAAACAGTGACGAAGAAGCCGCAGGTCTGGATGATCCAATCCTTGAACTCTTCATCCGACTGCAGCCCCAGACTTTTCTCGTCTTGAGCACCTGGACTTTCACGCACCATTATCGCGATGCTCATCTCGCGCAGCGTGAGTGGCTTATATGCAGCGACCATGAGATGCAGGAGAATCTTCACGTACTCTTTCTCTTCCTCCGGAACATTCTGCAACAGTGTTGCGTATGCATCGTTCACACTCTGTGGTGGCGAGAGGATCACTTTCTCCCAGTCTCTGTCTGACTTCCAGGGAATCTGCTCCATGATGATGAAAACGAGCTTGAGCCACAGATAGGTTCTTTGCTCAGAGCCCTTCGTACGAAGGGCCGTATGTATAGCCACTTTACGTTCAGGCTGTTGGTAGAGATTCTTCGTCATGGATAGGTGGGCGAATTTGTGGTCGAGAACAAGGCTGATCTCTTGTTGTATCGCATCCTTTTCATGCTTTCCGTCCCCATCAAGATGGATCAGACCAGATCCATATCCCCTGAATTGTTTCAAGAGACGAGGATATCCCCGAGTGGTAATGAGGAATCTTACAACTCTGTGACCTCTGCCTTCTTCGAGCATACCTTGGACTTTCCGAATAAGATCATGACAATTCTCCGGATCGGACTCATCGAGTGCGTCAAAAACACAGATGATACTGCCCGGAAGATATTGACAAGCTTCAGAGAACAATTTCCAGAGAGCAGATGTGTTTTCTGCCAATCTTTGCCCCTCTTGTGTTATCTTACTTTGCAGCTTGCTCACAAGGGTGTTGTTATTCAGGAGTAGTTGATGCAGCACGGCGCAGATGGCTGTATTGAGCCACTTCTGTTCTTTGGTATCCTTGAAGAAGAAATACAGAACCTGGGGAAACAACTTAGCATTAGTTATATTGGTACTATTTATCATTCAGATAGTGATAAGACTGACCTTGCCTCCGTGGTTCTCTTGGGGAAGAACTTCTTCGATCAAGTAACGAGCTAAAGTCGATTTGCCGCAACCAGGGTCTGCAGACACCAACAGAAGTCCCGCATCTATTCTCAGCCACCGTTTGAAAACCTCATGGTTGCAAAACCACTCGCAGGTTCCTTGTACCCGATTGGGATTAAGTTCCATCTG
Organism: Diaporthe citrichinensis; assembly: GCA_014872995.1. Taxonomy (NCBI): domain Eukaryota; kingdom Fungi; phylum Ascomycota; class Sordariomycetes; order Diaporthales; family Diaporthaceae; genus Diaporthe; species Diaporthe citrichinensis. Next base: position 4,666 of record JADAZR010000057.1, on the reverse strand, counting down.
CCTGTTGTAGTCTGAGGTGTTGAATAACCCGACAAGGCCTTGAAGATATCTAACCTCTTGGACGCTGAAGGTTTGCTCTTTGGCTTCAAGGAGTTTTTGAAGAGTGCCATCGAGATCATTAAATCTTTCGTCGGCGTCATGAGCGATCTTCTCGAGTTGATGTCTTGTTTGACGGTGTGAGAACTGTGACACATCCAATTGAATGCGAGACTCCAGTTCTTTGATGTCATTCAGCCTTGCTATTTTGATAACAACCGTCAGCAGCATTGGACTTTCGGCTACATCTGTGAGAACGTGGTCGTAGATAATAATCTACTTACCCTTCCAATCATCCAGTGTTACCAATGCCCGCAACGTCCTGGTGATATGACTGTCACGGTAGCAATAGCAGACGCATTGAATCTCGTACATGAGAAGGCTGGTATAGAGCTCCTGGATGCTCTGTCTGAGGTGATCGCGAAGCTTGGCATGTTGATTGTCGTGTACAGAGGTGGTTAATTGCGCCCTCTCAAGGAGCATTGTATGCAACAGCATATACCACTCCATGCGTTTTGCTACATGACAAAGACCGTCGAATATGTCAATGTCTGCTGTGGCAGTTCGGATGGAAAACTAGGAGAGTGTGTCAGAAGCTGTGCCACGGCGAAAGGGATGAAGTCCAGACAAACCTCCAGAGCAACGCATATACCCGCCAGCTGGAATTTAAGACTCAGCCGGGGTCCCAGCGTTAAGTAGTTAGAGTGTACTCACTGCTAGAGAGGCAACTGGCTCGGTCTGGAGCATCGGCCTGATGAATGACGTACTGATGGTGTTCATGACCTTTGCGGCTTTCAAGAAACCCTGCTTCCTCTCACTGTGCCGTGAAGCTTTCTCCAGTGTCGCTTCTGTCACCCTTCGCATACCGGATATTTTTTCCTCGGGAGTCCGACTGCTAGAGAAACAAGTGTTGGCGCCCACAACAAGCTGCGCTATGGACTCTAGTTTCAAAATTTCTTCTCAGTAAAGAGCCACCGTTGTGGGCCGGGTGAAGGAAGTGATATGAACTCACCATCTAGCTGGTTGCTGAGAACTGTTTCGTAGGCTACGACCATCTTCTTCGTTTTCTCATCTTCCTCAAGTTTCTTGTACGCATCGAGCCATATTTCCTTGGCGGTGTCTTTGTCGTCTCGCTCAGTAGCCAGATCAGGCTCCGCGGCTGTTGTCATGACGGCAGGTGATTGGGGAGTGCAACCACCCGAGTCGCCAGTCGCATCACCAGCTGCTTGAACCTTTCCGTCATGGCTACCCCTAAGACGATGCCAGAGCCTGCGGGTCTTCTCCATTATCGTGCTGTGATTGATGCGAAAACTTTTCAGATGTTGCCTGAAGGCTCAAGAGAGCACAAGATTCGGCATCAGACGTAATGGCTGCAGCACACCATGCCGGGGTGGAGTAAGCAACGTGCTGGCGTTACACAAACGAGCCGTCAGGCGTCTTATCGCATGAGTCGAAATGCAAGTACATGATAAAATGCGTCTGCTACAGTTCCCTGCCCTTCCTGCCCAAAAGCCTCCAATTTGCCTGAGTCTTCTGGACCGTCCAATTTTCAAAGTACGGGTCCTATCTTCTAGTTCTATGTTCTGAGTGGTCTCAATTTTAATCTGTTTATATATATGATAAGACTTATATATAAATAACCTTTATGGAAATCATATTCATGGTCCATAATTTCTTAGCGCTCGCAAAGGCCGTCCCGGGCTTCGCTCTGTGATAATCACCCCCGTTTTCTCCACAGAAACTTAGGCAGCCACGAACCGAGGCAGCCACATGTTCGTTCGCGCAAATCACTCCGATTTCTTTTCCACTCCAGGCCAACCAGACCTCGAAGTCTACTCTCAGGTATTCCACTTGGCAGAGCATCCAGATTTGGCAACTAATTTCATCATGACCGTCAGCCAACGCTCCGTCCAGGGCCCTGAGCCGACCCCGATTAATGAAAAGAGCGCTCAGAGCAAAGAATCTTCGGTGCGAGAGATTACAGTCAAAGGCGTGACCAAACGAGACAACGCGGTATGGCAGAGTGTTATCCGCATGGTCGAACGCGACATCGCCAAGGAGACCGAAGCCAACCGTTTGGAGAATATTCGAGCCGTTCTCGCTTTCATTCAAAAGCACGGATACCCAGACGGAAAAGCATGGAATGAAGAGGAACCCGAACACAGGGTCTGGGCAATGGATGGCTTGGCGAGGTGTACAAGCAGAGAAGAGTTTCTTTCCCAGCCGTGGAGTTTGCCACCGCCTGGCTTTGATGGTCGTGGCAGAGAGGGATATTGTGTGGTAAGCAACATTCGTGGAAGCACTCTGGCAGGGAATTGGGACTTCTAACATCGTCTTGATAGCTCCCTCCAAGGCGTTTTCAACCGAGGTGTCAAGCGAGGTGACGATATCTGCTGGGGACTTGTTTAACCCGATGCCCATCCCTGACTCACATTGTCGTATGCAATACCTAGATCACAGATGCTCACCAGCTGGTGCCTAGGTGCGCGCTCAGACGGTGTCCAACGAAGACAATAAATCCCACACCATTCACACTGCATGTTGTCATTATGTAGATCACCAGAAGGTTAGCTATGGCTTCGGCTCAAGTGGTCCACAATGAACTCCTAAGCATCTGCCCATCTGATCAAGTCCCCTTGTTCTATGCTGTTGACCCATCTGTCGACCTTCTTCACAAAGACTCCAGAGCTGCACTGCAAGACCGCCTCGAAAAAGTCGACTTTTATGTGGCTTTTCTCGGGCGGCCAATCCGGCCAGAGCTGCCCCAATCTTGTTTCATAAACTGCCCGCAGTCTTGTCGTCTCGTATTCCATCAGATGAATCCAGTACAATTGGTTCTTGCCCTCATTGTCCAAATCGTCTATGTAGCCCCCGTTTCGTGCTTCTGCGGACTCGGTCGGTACCTCATCGGCATAGATATGGCGAATCGGCTCCTCTTCCCGCCTCTCTCCATCGAGAAACTTGGGGATCTTGGTAGCCATCCACATCGGCATTGCCGAGACACATTCCCAGTCCACGACAGCCGTGATTTCGCCCTGTTCGTTGACAAGGATGTTGTGCAGACTTAAGTCGTCGTGGTAGAGCGCGGTCGCAACGTCGTCTTCCTCGTCTTCAGGAAACACCTTGGGAAGAAGTAAAAGCAGTCTTTGTGCGGAGCCCAGAAATTCCTCGGCATCTTCTCTATCGTCGTCATCTTCCGCCTTCTCGAGCGCTGCTGTCTGCTCGAGTATGATCAGGCGTATTTCTGAGCTCAGCCAGTCATAGCTGGAGCGGAAGGGGCCTCGCGGCACATCGTATTTCAGGCGATTTCCCATAAAGAACTCAAGCGAAACGAGTTTCCCAGGCGTGACTCTTGTTGGCGTCTCAACATTTTGTGGACCATTTCCCAGGTCGAGCGTCCCTATTTTCCTGAACAGGGAACTGGGTAGGTCGTTGTAGGATAGTTGCACTTGAAATTCCGCCACACGCCTCGCAATCAATGACTTTTGCTCCATAGACATTGTTCGCCACCGTCGATATGCCGGAGCTCCGGGCATAATTTCCATCAAAATCCACTCGAATCCAATGCCATTGTCGTTGCTGTCCTCGAACGCAATAACTTTGGGAACTGGAATGTCGGTATGCTCCCGCATCCAAGCCAGAGTAGCTACCTCACCACGTGTCTTGTAGTGAGGGCTTACTGGCAAGGTTACCCTCATCAGCGAAGACTGATTGGTGCAGACGATCAAGTAGAGCTTGTTGAATGCACCGGCTGCGTAGAAGGAGACGGTGCACGGGTGTTCAGCAGGAACCTCGAGCTGCTGGCGACAAACGGTCTCAATCTCCTTCAGCGATGGTTCTCGTTTCCAGCGGGGTATGAGATTGAACAAAGTCTCTTCCCACTCCAGTCCATCTTGGCTGTCTTGTGACATCCTCGTTGTCGTCAGAGAACAGTTGCGCTACAGGCAGACAAGGGCAGTGAAACTGTAAGCTGATTGTCAAGGTGCGTCCGATCAATTGACGTGCTCAGGAAAGCATCATAATGCTTTCGAGAGTCGGAGTGAGAAGACAAGGGGAAGCAAGTACCCGGATATTGCCTCCGATTCTGGGCGGCGTATGTAGCCTTGACAAGTACGAAAAGGAGATCGATTTCTGCCAGCCAGGTGTTGTCAGTTGTTCCGATACGGCGGCCTTACATAAGCAAGTTGCATCATGAAAGGGGCCTTCGTTTGCTACACTGTATGTAACTTGACTATTCTTCACAGCCATATTGTGCCTTCGTTGCTATCTTAACGTGAGGGCTATATCAGAAGAGCAATATTCTTCTTAGCAACAACTGGAACAATATTAATATTATTCCCCTTTTAAACAGATATCTAAATATTGTGTGGATAACTTTTTTAAAGCTTACAAGAGTCATTCTTTTTAATTTAAGGCTAGGGAGAAAAAAAAAGGAAAAAAAAAAGAAAAAAAAAGGAAAAAAGGAATAAATTAAGCGGGGGTTAAACCTACTACCTTTAAATTTAAAATCCAATGCTTTATTAATTAAGTTATTAACTCATTTTTTAAAATTTTCTTTAAAACTTTATTATATAACTTTATAAAAGGAATAATATATATATATAATAAAAATACCTTATTTATTATAAGT